>MU105666.1:1039195-1325607 GCA_012274485.2 Sinapis alba | reverse complement strand
AAATACTTTTATATTATTGAGATTCTGTGATATTGTTTACAACTTATGATTGACCTTTATATAGAGATCGAATCATTGCAAGTATAAGAGACACAACTCTTCATACTAAAAGACACAACATGAAGAGTTACAACTCTTTGTGTAATAACTAACTTATGTAAATGTATTAAGGAGAGATTAGATTATATAGTTTAACAATAAAGACCAACGATTCAAAGTAAACTGTAAATAACCTCAAAAGATTTTTTTTTGTAAATATTTTGCCATCTTGTATCTAAAGCTTATTTCAATAATGTTATTTCAGTGTAAAAAGTATTTGTTATTTACTTAATTTTTCAAAAAGGAAAAGAATATTTGGAACTTATTTTAATTGCCTCATTAGAGACCACAGATTATAAATAAGTTAAAATAATAAAGAAAAAAAGGATTTATGATTTTTTTGATTAATCGAGGATGTTTGGTAAACCGAAATCTAACCGACTAATCACTTAATCTATTCATTAATGACATTCAAACCTGATTGCAGAGGAATCAATCTATAACCTGAACTAACCTAACGACTCATCATCCAGAGGAAACCACTAAATCACGCCAATGTGGTTAACAATCACACTATCTTGTACAAAGGTTTTGAATTTGGTTATATAATGACTGATAGTTTAGAAAAATATTACATTCTAACATACTTTATTTAAATTTTACCATCTTGTATCTAGAGTTTATTTCAATAATGTTATTTCCGTGTAAAAAGTATTTGTTATTTACTTATTTTTTCAAAAAGAAAAAGAATATTTGGAACTTATTTTTATTGTTTCATTAGAGACCACATGATTATAAATAAGTTAAAATAATAAAGAAAAAAAATATTTATGATTTTTTTTATTAATCGAAGATGTCCGGTAAACCGAAATCCAATCGACTAATCACTTAATCTGTCCATTAATGACATACGAACCTGATTGCAGAGGAATCGATTTATAACCCGAACTAACCTAACAACTCCTCATCTAGAAGAAACCACTAAATCACGTTGGTTGACATTCACACTATCTTGTACAAAAGTTTTGAATTTGGTTATATAATGACTGATAGTTTAGTCTTTGTAGGAAACAATAAATTGTGGTATTTCGAATTAATAACAAATTGATGGTTTTGTTGACAATTTTTTTATTCAAAATGGAAACGTGTCGCTTGGGTTAGAGGAGATACATTAGGCGAAAGTTATTGGTGTGAGGGATTTGACTTTCAAATTTAGTCATCCTTTTATTTTGGCAATTTGAATTTGGAAGCCACGTAATTCATGTAGTTTACACTTTACATCTCACAGACAAAATATTCAAGGTTAGCCGTTACTTGATTGTTTATGATACTCTTATCTTACGTATTGTATTTATTTTTTCTTGAACCTAGACTCATTGTCTCTTATATTCCACTTTTGTACACTTTTTGTATTACTTTTACTCTAAAATAGTTAAAATTAAATTAAACTAAAGTCAACTCCATTTTTAGTTTACTAAACTGAACATCGTAATATTTTTTGAAAACAATATTTTCCATGCCACCACCACATGTTTATTTCCTATTTACATGAGATTTGCTATCTATAGTATGATTCACACACAAAATTTCTTCACAACATGTAGTTTCAATAAACTAAAAACTAAAATGAATGGAAAACTAATCCAGCTTTCAGGTATGGAAGTCGTTCATTGGACATACCAAAAGTAAAAACAAACAATGGCAGGAGAGAGTTGACCAACTTCAGTTTTTGAAAGGAGCTCTAAGTTCAACATCCCAAAATTGACTTCGGACCAATCATAGAACCCAAAAGTTGGTGTCTCATCATCACATACGTAATAATAGTATGCAAATTAGTTCCAAGTTTAGTCGTGGGAGTGATGTCTTAAGTTTGAAATGTTTGCACGACTGTGTTCATTTTCATTAATGATATATTGTACAACCGCTTAGATTCATCATTAGTGAAACTAAAAAAATCTAAAACTCTATAACTTGATAGAATCAAATTAGTCGAAACATGTGCAGCAGCCCTGGTGTCGTCCTTTTTCTACACAGAACGTGTTTCATTAACTCCACAAATCTTGTTTAAAACTTATTCTCCGCTGGAAAGTTGGTCGCCTCATCTTTGTCTTAATAATTACAGAATCAAACTCTTGTCTTCTTTGGTGTCTAGCGAGAGATTATTATCAAAAAAATTAATAAATCATTATCATTTACAATGATTTTTTTTGCTTGTGTATATTATTTTTTAAACCGGATAATTTAAAGAGCAGACAAAACCAAATCTCTCTCTTTCAATGCTTAAAACGTTTAATAAGAGGATGCAAAGACAAAAGATAGGCGATGCGTGGTCAAATCTTGATTCTTGAATATGCAACTTCGACCAAATCCCAAAGGTAAACGCATTGCTATTGAATTGAAAGTTTCCCATTTCCCCAGAGTCTCCGGTCAAACTCACCCTCATATGTTATTTTTCCAATAAAGCAGCAAGATTCAACGACTAATGCAAATTTTTTAAAAGCTGCCCTCACAAATCTTCATCTTCTTCTTCTCTTGTAACGACTCTTCTTCCTTTGTAGCTCTGTCTGAATCCCCCCAAAAGTCAACGTTCCTGTCTTAATACTGTTAAGAGAAAGACCATCAAGGATAGGAGGAGAGTTTATAATCCAATCTCTTCAAAAAAGTGGAAGCAAAGTCTTGATACTTTTTGTAGATCTAGAGATATCAAGAAACACACAAGTCTGTAATCATAACACCAATGAAGACTATCTCTGTGTTGGTCATCTTCTTCCTCTTCTTTCTCATGGCAGAAGCTCAAAACAAGAACCGGACACGTTGCCGCACATTCTCCTGTGGAACCCTCGACTTCAAGTTCCCTTTCTTTAGCACAAACATGCAGTCTCGATGCGGTTTGTTCAAGCTGAACTGCAGTGATCACCATATTTCAGAGATACAGCTTGAGGAAAAAGGGAAATGGTATAAAGTCATAAGCGTCTCTCAAGCAAACACCATAACAATCATCGACCCAAGGCTTGACCAAAGCTTGGAAACAGGGTCCTGCAATGACTTGTCAAGCTTCTCTCTTCCAGATTCTCCATGGCTCGAGTTGACCACTTTGTACAAATGCAACAACAGTAGGAAGAATGGTTTCACTTACGCAAATTGTCAAGGAGGAAGCAGCTTGTACTACTCCAAATTGGAAGATCATTCAGGGTGCTCAGTTATCAAGACTCCAGAGAGCTGGGTGATTCCAAGAAACAAGAACCTGCAGTCTAATCTTAATGCTACTTTCTCTCTTCATATAAAGCTGCCTGGAAGCTGCCATCGCTGCTATAACCGAGGAGGAGAATGTAAAATGATCAAAGACAAGTTTCGCTGCGTTGGAGGAACCAAAAGTATGATCACAACATACCATGAATGATGAATGAAACATTTGGAGATGACAATAATTCAATTTCCCTCTTCTTTGTTGCAGAACCAAACAACCACCAAGGAGAGAAGTTAAAGCTAGGATTAGGTAAAAAGAAATGTTCTGTTTCTACTCCTAAGTTTCATCTTTCTCAAATTTTGAATCAACTTCCTCTCTAACTATCCAGGAATCGGAGGATCTCTCCTCTTGATAATCATCTTGGTTGCACTCTTTATCATCCTCCATAGGATTTACATAAAGAAAACAAGTTCAGATCTCTTATCTAGAAACAACTCCAAATCTGACGTTGAGTTTAGCAACATCTTCTTTAAGCTACCAATCTTCTCCTATAAAGAACTTCAAGAAGCAACAGACAACTTCAGTAAAGACAGGTTACTAGGAGATGGAGGCTTTGGCACTGTCTACTACGGTAAGAGATAATCATTACACTAACCATTATAGAAACTGAGATCTCAATGTTTTTCTTCCTTGTCTGTATCTCAGGAAAAGTGCGTGATGGACGTGAAGTTGCAGTAAAGCGTCTCTACGAGCACAACTACAGAAGACTCGAGCAGTTCATGAACGAGATAGAGATCCTCACACGTCTCCATCACAAGAACCTAGTTTCCCTCTACGGATGCACCTCACGCCGCAGCAGAGAGCTTCTCCTCGTCTACGAGTTTATTCCAAACGGTACAGTTGCAGATCATCTCTACAATGAAACTGAAAACTCAAGAAACAAATGCTACTTAACATGGTCAATGCGAATGAGCATAGCCATAGAAACAGCTAGTGCATTAGCTTACCTTCACGCCTCTGACATCATTCACCGTGACGTCAAGACTACAAACATTCTCCTCGACGGGAACTTCGGAGTCAAAGTAGCGGATTTCGGGTTATCGAGGCTGTGTCCGAGTGATGTAACGCATGTTTCAACTGCTCCACAGGGTACTCCGGGCTATGTTGATCCTGAGTATCACCGCTGCTACCATCTAACTGATAAGAGTGATGTATACAGCTTTGGAGTGGTTCTTGTCGAGCTGATATCATCAAAGCCTGCTGTTGATATAAACAGGTGCAAGAGTGAGATCAACTTATCAAGCTTAGCTATAAACAAGATACAGAACCACGCGACACACGAGCTGATTGATCAGAGTCTTGGATATGGAAAGAATGAAGGAGTTCGTAAAATGACTACGATGGTGGCAGAGTTGGCTTTTCAGTGCTTGCAGCAAGATAGTACAATGAGGCCGAGAATGGAACAAGTTGTGCAAGAGCTGAAGGGAATCCAGAGTGAAGAGCATAAAAAAGAAACATTAACTCCACATTCTTCTCCAACGGATTGGGACGAGGCTTCGCTTATAAAGAATATGAAGTTTCCACGTTCACCGATCTCTGTGACTGACCAATGGACAAGTAAATCAACTACACCGAATATTAGTGCCTACGACTGCTAAGATCCATGAGGTATTAATTGGTTTATTATCATTTGTATCAATGGTAAGAGAATTGTGAAGTTGTAGGTACTGAGAGAATGCACATAGTGACATGACTTGCATTAACTGTATGTGATATTAACTCAAAATGTTCTAACAAAAAGACAGAAAAAAAGAAATTAATTCAGACAAATCTGAAAAGAGAGTGTGAGAAGGAGGAACCTCAAGTATAACACTAAGATTCACTGTAAGGGACAAAAAATTCACTTAATTGGCTCTGGAAAGCATTTATATGCTTCCAAGAGAGATAGGGGAAGTGTTGATCTTATTTAACTAAGTTTGTGAATCTCTCAAACCCGAAGCTTTCTCTTCTGCTGAGCTATTAGTCTCTGGTGTCATAACCTGTCAGGAAAAATCTAAGCATCATCTCGTAGATTGTAAATGTAATAACTGCTGATGGAGTTCTCCTCAGTAGATTAGTGGCACATCCACGGAACATTCCAGGAATCCCTTCGGTTCTAAACACCATCTTGATGCAATCAATGACTCCTGAATACTCAGTCTCAGCGTTTCTCATTTGTCCTTGCTCCTGTGATTGCAAACAAACTCATTTTTATTTATGATTATGTTTATTTAAATGTATTTATAAGTATTTAATTTATAAATTTAGTTTTTTTTTTTTAAAAATGAAACATAATAAATTAATTTATTAATTAACTCAATAAATATATATTATATTTAGATTTAAGTGTTATAAAGTAATTTACTAATTACTCAATGAATTGGCTAAAAAATTTTCAACAAATATTTTTATGATGACTATATACGAATAAATATAATAATTTGTAATTTGATTGGTTGTTTTCATACCAACCAATGAATAAAGTATAATTTGAACATTTAATTAATAAATATATTCACTATTAAATTACAAATATATTCACTATTCACAAATAAAATATGTAAATATAATAATTTATAATTTGATTAGTTGTTTTCTTACCAACTAATGAATTAAAGCATAATTAGAACACTTAATTAAAAATATATACTCATTATTAAGTTTCAAAAATAAAAATATTTACATATTTTATTTTTTAGTTTTAAGTTAATGTGACAATTTTATATATTTATAATTATGTTATTAGTTTAAATTTTCATTAATAGTAATACAAATAAATTATTATTATATTTTAAGAATCTTACCAAATGTGTAAGATTCTATAAATAAAATTTGACATGTTATAATAAAAAATAAGAAATGTCATCATTTTCACTAAGCTATGTCATTTTTTTCTTAAGATTGCTTGTGGAAGTGACACATAAGCAAATTTTAAAAAATCATTTTACAAATAATATCTAAGAAATTCTCTTATATGGTCTTTTAACTCATGGACAACCTATATAAATATGATAGTTGTATATTTTTACTTCATTTTTAAGTTTGGCTCACTAAATCTGTATTCTTAATGGATATGATCACTATTTATTTACAAACAAAAAATATCCATCTAAACATGGATAAATGGACAGAGGCAACCCAATTGACAACTATATGATATACCGTTGTTTTATTCAAATCTAAACATAACTATTATCGAAACAGTGACCTTTATGGAAGCTTTTGTTGTTAAAGAATATGACGATTTTGTTTCAAATGGAAGAAAAACAAAGTCAATGTTTGCTAAAATGGTTTTAATACGGAAACATTGGTATTAGATTGTCCAATGCACAATTTGAAGTTGAGCCATGAAATGCTATCCACTTATCGCATCAAAGAGAAAATCAAATATAGAGAAGGATAATAACAAAGTTTATAACTCGTTAGCGAGTTAAGCTTAGAGAAAGTAATAGTCAAAGTCATTGTTTTTAGAGTATCTATGGTATATATATATCTACTTATGTAATAATTTGTTTTCCTAAAGTTATGTTTACTGATTTCGTAATATGAATATAAAAACTAATAAAATGTTTGTCCCGCAAAAATAAACCATGATGATACATTAAACTGAAGAAGTATTTGTGTTTTACGAAAGTACCCTCCGATCCATCATTGAATTTACAAAAAAAAAAAGACTCTGAATTCTCGGCACCCTTCGCCGTATATATAAAACAAAGCTTTGGCCTTTCCGTTAACAATAAACCAACAAAAAAACCACCGCCGGTAAAGTTTCCGGCGAGAAAACCTTCAAGTTTAAAGAGAAGAGAGATATTGGCCGATATCGTTTGGGTTTCTCGATCGATTTAGAGAGGAGGAAGAAGAAAGGAGTGCACCGATCAATGGTATTACGCGGTGAGATGACGACGCCGCCGCCGACGACGAGAGCAGAGCGACCGAAGATTCTCCATAATTTCACGCTCCCGAAGTTGAAGTGGGGGAGTCAGCGTCATCTCAAGTGCTCGAGGATCGAATCTTTGAGCAGCGGTTCCGGCGATCACCGACTTCGACGTCGATCTCACCCTTTCAAACACCGGAGGAGAAACAACCAACACCGCCGCGCACCGTTTGAATCTGTGGAGAACGGCGGCGGAGAAGAAGAAGAAGGGATCGAGGAGTTCAGGGTGAAGATCATGTCGGATCTGAAGACGGTGAGGGATAAGATCACACAATCGATGTTTAGGGAAGACGCTCTCGAGGAGGAGCAAGACGACGAAGAAGAACGTAAGACCGACGAGAAGGTTTCTCCGGTGAAGCCATGGAATCTGAGGAAAAGGAGAGCAGCGTGCAAGGAACCGGTTGCAATTGAGGAAAAGGAGAGAGGCGGAGTGGTGGAAGCCGAGATGATGCGGCGGCCCAAGTTCTCCGTGAAGCTTACGAAGAAGGAAATCGAGGAGGATTTCATGGCGGCTTTTGGTCGTCGACCGCCGCGCCGGCCAAAGAAGCGGCCAAGAATCGTTCAGAAGAAGCTAGACGTAAGTCTCGGATTGTTCATTATCTTGATTGATGTGATTGAAAGTTGATATCTTTTCTTCTTGTTTGCTTTGCTAATGTTATGGCTACAGAGCTTGCATCCTGGGTTTTATCTGAGTGAAGTGACGCTTGATGCGTATAAGGTCCCGGAAGAAACCAAGGTATGATGATGATAATGATAATCATCTACCTCTGAAAAGCATTAGCCTTTTGTAGTTTTTGAAAAGTTATGAATCTCTTTGCTTTTTACAGAATATGCAGAGATGATGATGATGAAAAAGATTGTGTAATTTAGTTGACGTTGAAGCTTCAGAGAATTGTCAATCTTTTGAAATTGGGTCTAGTCTTGAAGCTGCTTCATCCCTGTTCTGCTAATTTCTCGTTTTCTTAATCATTCTTTCTTCCCAACTTGTTCTGAATAAACTGTACAAAGAGCTTGGAGAACGTGTTGGGGTCCGGTTGATTAAATATATAATACAGTTTCATTTCACAAAAGAAAAAAAAAAACACAAAGCTTTTCTTTCTTTCAGAGTGATTACATTGCAAATCTTAGACCAAGAAACCAATAGCTTCAGAGGTTGCTAGATCTCAGATTTTTCACATGCTTCATATATTGCTGAGCATCTTCTCATTTGCTGAGTGAGAAAACATTGATGCGCCGACAGAGGAAAACCCAAAAACCTTTGGTGAGATTAGGTCAATTAAAAAAGACTCGCCTTTTCATCTACTTATGCATGCAATTACAAATCTAGGAACATCTTAATGTGTGAAGAGAGTTTTGTGGCTCAATTTTCTTCATATCCAAGATATAACAAGGCCTCTTATTATCTAATACCAATAGAAAGTAACTTAGTTAAAAGCTTAGTCGCAACTACATCGATCTTTATTTTGTTGCCTATTCTACAAATCAACTGAGAATAAGTAATCTCCTTATATTTTTCTTTCATCACTAAAATAGAAATATGTCGCGGGTTTTTTAATTCCATCGAACTTTATTACCCATATCTGAATAATTCTCTCCATGATCAAAATATATCACACCTCCATTATTATCCATACTTCTTGAAAAATAATAAAAACAACATTACTACATGGTAGTTATATCAGCTATACGAGTTATAGTGTCACAGTAATGGCATTTATAATAATATTACAAGTTATACTGATTAGTTTTAGTCTGTAAAATGACTTAGGTTGTAGGAGGTTATTTTGTCCAAAACAGATTAAAGTACCATCTCATGTTTTTTTGTGGTTCGGTTCGTTTTTCAAAACTGTACCAATATCTCTCTTTTTGTATACCAAAGAGTCTATCACTCCGGTTTAGAATAAGACCAGAGAAGAAAGTAACGTCTCGTACACGCCATCAAACCCTAGAGAGCTCGTCCTCCCCTCAGCACCGGTTTGGACGAGAAAACCGCCAGCACGACCATCAAGAACTCCAAGGTCACCACCCTTGTCGACGAGGGTGTCCTCTCATCCTCCTTTGCATGCATATGTATCTGTTGTAATTAGATGATCAAAAATTCAAAATGGCTTGTCTTGTGTACAGGCTAGTGTTGCTGATGGGTGCGATCGAACTATTGGAAATCTGTTGTACACGGTGAGAAATAGAATTGTCAATCTAACCTCAATTTTTTTTTTTGTTGTTCAATGCTTGAAACAAACTTATTGATGTTATATTCTCCTTGCAATTATGTGTAACAAGTCAATACTACTGAGTTCCCTGCAAATGCTTTTGTGCATCGTCCTACATTGCTCAGTTACGTTGTCTCTTCTAAGGTTAGCATATGTCTCATTGATTGACAGTCTGTGCAGGTGAAATGTTATCAGTAGCTGCCCTTTCTTGGGTTATGTTCTGCTTTTTTCAATGGAACACTGGCGAATGTTGGTTTGATTCTCTCTGTATTATGAAGTTGCAGGTGGTTAGAGCATTGGTCCTGACTCATGAGGACTTCAAGTTAAATCAATTTACTGAGGCATGTGGTGTTGGTAGGAGCTTTTTCGTATACAGGCAAAGTGAAACAAAAATCATCACTGGTTGCATAGAAGAATGTGTTCTCCCCATTCTTTTTTTTTTGGTTTCTGATTTGATTGTATGCTTTGTAGTTCACACCTCATCTTCATGCTGGTGACAAGTGGTGCATCTATCCGAGCTACTATTTTGCCCACTGCACTATTGAGTCTGTCGAGAATATAACAAGTTTGGTGTGTCCCTTTCTATGTCTTTGGCTTTTTGAGAATTAAGTGCTGCATTTGTGACCTCATTATTTGCTTCCAATACTATAAAAGCCTATTAAGTATATGCATCTTTGTTGTTTAACTATCTATTGTGATGTTCTAACTTTTTATTTTGTTTTATCTCCATATACTCTTGAATTTGAAACCCAGCGTGTTTCATATTATTGGTTACTACATTACTTGCTAGTGAACAGCTTTGAACATCTTCTGCAGAGAATCATATGCTGATTTATTTATGCTGATTGTATTTATTTATTTATATTTTGCTGCAGTTGAATTGCATCGTGACAAACAGTCATGTTTATGGTTGGGATGATCCACGACTTTTGACACTGGCTGGTTTGAGGTGGAGGGGTGTGAGTCCTACTGCTATCAATGCTTTTGTACGAGGAATGGGAATTTCCAGAAGGTCTGCTGTTATATATATATCTCAAGTCTACCATAAGATTTGGCATATCTTAATCTTTTTCATTATATCTGCTGCTTATTGTTGTATATAGAAGTGATGGTAGCATGATACATGTGACTCGTATTGAGCATCATATCAGAAACGAGTTGAATAAAAAGGCCCCCCGCACTATGGTGGTGCTTAATCCTCTTAAGGTGGTCCTCATGAATAGGTTATTGAACATTCTACAATATATGGAACATCTACAATAAATAGATGCCAAAAGGTGGCTTGATGCTCAGACAGATGCCCCACTCTGCATTCTACAATATATGGAACATTTTTCTATTTTCCTGATCGTTCTTTTTAAAAGAATGATTCAAAATATTATAATGGCCTTGCCCATGGCAAATCAGTATTTCTAATGTATAGAAAATGGACATTAATTTACTCTTTTCACTCATCACTATTTACTACTTTAGTTTTGGATATGTGATTCATCTGTGACTTAATGTGCTTTGTTCCTTTTGCAGATACGGTTTCCCAGTCAAGTGCACCAACGTTGTCTTTGATAATGACAATGAAAACATTAGTGAGATTCATGCAGCGTATGACCCTCGTAAAGTGACAAAGCCAAAGGTTCTTATCTTTAACCATCACTACAATTTCTGCAATTCCAATGTCTCTAATTTATCGGTCCTAGGTTGCTGAATCTTCCCAGGTAGAAGAGCCCATAAAAGTTGAAGTCCACCGAAGACCGACCCATAACATTAGTAGAGTAAACAATTGCTTAGGCCCAAACATTATGTGAGAATTTTAATCTAGAACAAAATTTCCTGAATGTATTTTAATCTTTGTTTGAATTACAATAGAAAATGGACACATTTTAAAAGGAATAAATGGGATTAAAATTTAAAGAAATGATAATTAATGGAATCCAACGAAATGGAATTAGTATTCTATTTATTTCAGAATTATTTTTTACATGGAATATCCATGATTTTTCAAAAGAATGTTGAATTTTTTTGGAATGACAATGAATAATATGGAATAAGATGGAATAAGCATTTTTTTTTTCATAGCAACTGTGGATATTTTGTGGAATGAGAAGGAATTAAGCGTTCAGGAAGTTTCTTTTCAAAAAAAATGCATTACAGTTGCACCCTTAGTTTGATACGCACCTTGTGCAACAGTTAAATGTAGTTTCTTTTGCTAGCTTGTTTATAAGTGAATGGTAAAAAAATGTTGTTTGGTTCTCATCTTTCAAAAGAAGACAAGAAGGTTTTGTATATCTTCAGATAAAAAGATGTTTATATTACTGGCACAAAAAGTTGCCGAAAGTTCTTCTGCCAGATAGAACAAAGAGAGGGTAAGTTTGATATCTATAGGCATGTGATTTTTGATTTACTAAAAATCGAAAATGCACTGCTTTAGTGGGTTTGTGATAGCCACTGATAGTTTTCAACGTTCGCTGCTTCTCCTTCTGCACATCATTCAATTTTGTTATCCTTTTCACCACACTAAAACCTTTACTATTGGTTCTGAGTTCCTATGGAAGTACAATCTTACCTGCGTGTGAATATTACACAAGGAATCAAAAAGTTGTATAAAGTAAGAAGATCGAATATTTAGGGTTAAGGAATAAGGTGCTTTTACGATAAGGACAACTTCAGGATATGAGTATATGATGTAAAGTTGATTAGAATGCGTCATTATCTTTTCTTTTCGGTATATCACAAATGTTTTTTTCTTTTGCTAAAGGCTTTATCACTAATATGTGGGATTTATAATTGTATTGCGAGAAATAAGTAGAAAACGGCTAATTCTAGCATTTAAAGTAACTATATGATAAACTAGTCTAACACTAACATAAACTATTTAAAATCGCATAAATATGATTATTTACTTGATTTAGTAAACTACTTTTATTGGTTAATTAATTTGGAAAAAAATCTAACTACAGCAACGAATTTTCAAAGTCGGCTATCATATGGTCACGAAATATATCAATGGGGCCGACTTATTATATAAAAGTCCTACTTAATAATAAATTCATTTTTATACATTGATTTATGGAAAACATATGATTTTTAAATGTTAATATGGTAAAAGTGAAGTTTAATGAAAAAATATAGTAACAAGTATGTGTTCGTCCGCATATGTCATTATTATAGCTAAGACGATATGAAAGTCTGAGGTTCCGTGGTTATGTATGGGTTTATACTCAAGGTCTCATTGAGTGAACCGATGCCAGAAAACCACTGTTGCATGAGCTACGTACAGCTTAGAAATTACTACTTAAGGTGATTCTTATGTTGATAGTGACAAGTCACAACATTTTTCTTTGGTCACTAAGTTTGACTGATTACTATTCCAACAAAAACATACGTCTCTGTAACAACATCATCATTGAACAACTTTGACCATATGACAGTTTATATGGCCAATGTTCCTCCAATTTCCGTTTTTGTTGGATTCCCCGGAATGCACGTTCATGATTTTGTAGTAGACTAAAATGGATGAAGATGTTGATATAACGGAGAGAATGATGACAAAATTAACGATGGCTGTCTAAGTATCTAGACAGGTTTTTATAACACGTTTTTTCTATTTTCTTTTACTACTGGTACTGGTATAGAAGATAAGTCATGAAGAAAAAAAAGCTTGTGTACAAGTGTTTATAGTCAAGTCGCTTTGCCGAGTTAGTCGAAGACAGAAATAAAACTAGTTATAATTTTGTAACTGTTTCATACTATGCAAATATGAGATCTTGGTTTACAGTACATGTTCCTTCCTTTTTTTTGAACACACAATGATGTTCCTCCTTTACATCCTTGTTTTAGTGAATGTAATGAAACCGTCGGTGAAACTGCGCTCCATCTTGCTATAAGACCAAAGACCATGATTAATGAAATTTCTGGAAGAAAGTATCTTAATATATCCTAAAATATGTCTTTTAATTTTTAACTAAAAAACATTAAAAACGTATTCTAAATAAAAGATATAAGATATGTATGTTATTAAAAAGTATTAAATCATGCTCTAAGAATTTCATTAGGGTGTCCTTTCATTAATCATGTTCTAGCATATAGATTAACGATTTTAACGAATAAAAGAAGAAAGTTGTTAAAAAAAAAAAAACGAATAAAAGAAGAAGAAATGTTGGTAACATTTTATATATATTAATTAATATATTATTGCAAAACACCCCTACTGCTCCATGTATATGGATGGTTCCGAGTAATTTTTTTTAGCAATATATCCAAAAATTGATAAGTGAAGACTTGACCTATAAAATATGGCTTGGAGCGGCGCGGATAAGTCCATTCATACTGGTTAATTAAGACAGTTTGCATAATGTTGAAAGACTACTTGACAAAATAATGTTGAAAGACACACAAATACATATTCTTTTGTTTTCTATTTATCTTATAGAAATGTGATCCATACAAAACTTGAATTATTGGAGGTGAGAAGGAGACAAAGCATGCAAAACCCTTCATCTCTGTCAAAAGTAGTGAAACAAATGTATGTACTCTTGCTTTCCTGGCCTCGAAAAAACGATTTTAAAATTTATTGCAACTTTATAATGCCCTTCGAGTCCAAATCATTCTAAAGTTTCCATGAACGACCTCCAAAAAAGATAAACGCCTTTTACACTTTTCATTTGGAAGCAATGAAGAGCAACTAGTTACCTCCAAGTAATTCACGAGTATACACTTCATTACTGAAAATAAAAACTACCTTTCTCCTCTAAGTTGAAACTCTTGAGGGCATCTCCAATAATGATATTAAATTTAGTATTGAAATTATATCAAATTTAGTATTTTGGTGTCATCTCTAACAATAACACCAAATTTTACACCAGTAATATTATACATTATTTGATGTTTTCAGTTTTAGTTTTAAATTTTTTTATTATTTGTAATTGATAAATGATTATTTTATTATATTTATATTCTTGTTATTTGTAAGTGATAAATGATAATAGTCATTTAGTGATTTATTTTGAAAATAAAAATATTTTAATTTAAATTATCTGAAAATAAATTAAAATAGAAATAATATAGTATATTTATGTTTAGTTATGATAGTAAATAAATTATATTATTAAATAAAATATATATATTTTAAAGTTTTGGTGTGATAAATACTGTTACATGAAATTTGGTATAACAATATTTACATTACATCAAATTTGGTGAAATTGTGTCAATTTTGGTATTTTGTTAGTGATTAAATTAAACAAAATTTGGTGTTTTGGTATCTTGTTAGAAATGACTTAGGAGAATATATGTCTATCTCAAATGGAAGCAGAATAAATCCCTCTGAAACGTAATTATGCAAATGTGGTATATATACTATAACATATATTTAGATCGAGGGTTTGGATAAATTATATAATAATTATCAAAGGAATACTAAAATGTAGTATGTGGCACATGCTACACCTATGGACTACCTGCGTCCGCCCCTGCTTACCGTCCACTTATCTACCACGCAGACGTCAAATTTTTCGAAGAAACAATTCATCAATTATTTTCTAGAACTTTCACTCTCTTAGCGTCATTTTCTTTGATTTAACATCGTGTATATATATAAATCGTAGATTTTGGAGTATTTCACATGTAGAGGTGAGATTAGATTTGTTCTCCTTCAGAAGATCTAAACTAACGAAAATGACAAGGGTTTGATATTCAAAGAGGTGAGATTATCAGTTGTCACCTCCTCATGATTAGTCAAGATTTAGATTACTTGAACTAATTCTTCTTCTTCTTTTGACAACCGAACTGATAGAAAATTAATGTTACGTAACAGTTTTTTCATTAGCTCTCTTTGAACTTTATATAAATTAATCAAGACTTAACTATAAGCTGTAACAAGCAAAAAAAAAAGAAGATACAATGGGTTCCACAACCTAATTAAAAGGTGTGTACTTCTCAAACTGCCAAATATCATCCATGTTCCACATTGGATCTTGTGTCACATCCTCCTCGTAAGTAGAATCTGCTACGTGACAATCTTGCAATGGTAAAATGTCTGAATTGCCCATGGTGGTCACTATGTACTCCTCCTCTAGGCAAGGTAAATATCTATAACCTTCATTCACATATTGATTACTATTCCCTCTTGATCTCTCAAAGCACATTGAACTGGTGGTTTCAAGATCAGACAAATCCATTAATTGTGAAATTTTCGCCAGATCTTGAGACATGGAATTGGAACAATCTATGTTGTTGAAACCCGAATTATATGAAAAATTATTGTCTTGTAGGACGGGTCCAAGTGAATCCGGAGGAGGAGCTTTAGTGTTGGTGTTTGAGTTATCTTTCATCTTGTGGATCAATCTTGGAACCCAGAAGCTACGGACAACTTCTAAGAACTGGTGGCTGCTGGAATCAATATTGAGCTGGCGTGCTTGTTTCTGCACTCTAGTCCTCCAATAGTTTTTGATCTCGTTGTCCGTTCTTCCGGGTAAATATTGCGCAATTTTGGACCACCTGGAAACATGTTACATTATAGTTATGCATTTTTATCTTAAGAGAAAACTTTACGCAAAGTTTATGATCATTTTTATTTTATTTTTGTCAGCAACCATTTGTATTATGAAGTGTCTTTTATTAGTGGTTAAATTGTCTTTTTGTAACAGGTAAATCAGCGAATGATGTATTTAAGGGTACAAAAAAAAGTAAAGACTTATTGTGTAATATCCTCATCTTCATGCTTTTAAACCAAATCCTCATATAAAATCAAAGGATTGTATACAAATTAATTAATTATGAAGCTAAAAAATAAAATTATGAAGCTAAAGACAGAAAATGGATAAAGCAACATACCTATTACCCCATTTACAGTGGAGTTCGAGGATTGAGAGTTGTTCTTGAGGAGTGAGATTCCCCCGCTTTATGTCGGGTTTAAGGTAATTCAACCATCGTAATCTGCAACTTTTTCCTTTTCTCTTTAGCCCTGTTTTAATTTTTTTTTTAATAAGACAGAGATCAAATCTTTAACGCAAACTGATTATAACACGAAGTAGCGGTATTTAATTATTAATCCTAACCAACTAACCTCATGTGTTAAATAATTTTGAAAAAAAAACTCATGTGTTAAGTCTTATGCACACATCAAGTGTATTGCATTTTGTTGGAAAAAAGGGAAAAAAGAAAATTACCAGAAGATTTTGCGAGCAGATTCCATCGGCCTTCACCGTTATGGGCAATGTAATTAGTGAGAAGAGTGTCTTCCTCAAGCGTCCAAGGCCCTTTTCTCTGCTCTGCGCCCTCTTCATTTTCATTACACCTCTTCTTCATTATATTTGACATTATTTGTTCCTGTTTTATTATTCTATATTTCAGCCCATTACCTTTGTTTGTGTGTATGTATTAAAGAGAGCGAGAGAAATGAGATAAAGAGACTAAGAGAGAGATGGTGATGAATAAAAAGACCAAAGGACCAAGAGGCTTTTGATAGAAGTGAGAGTGAATTTAGTGGTTGTGGGAGTATTTATAGACTCGTGTTATTGGATAATGTTCGTACTTTTCGTTTATAAGTTAGTTGTCCCCTTCTCTTATACACGTAAGGTTAACCAATTAATTAGATTATTAAAATCATTGATTATTCAACCACTAGATAACTGAAGTTTTGGCGCATTTGAAAAATGTATTTCCTGTGTGTTTCCAATATAATAATTTAGTTTCACATATTTCTCTATGAATATTTCAGAAATCTTAGTTGTCAAGATTCAAGGCAGGGACATCTACATGTAATTAGTCTGTATATTTAGCTTTGAATTTTGTTCTTTACCCCTTTTCTGGGTTTATGTTTAGATGGTAACTAAAGATAGCATATATATATAATGATATATAACTACTATACTTTCATCTATTTTTGCTATAGGAATAGTAAGAGTAAGAGAACAATATACATTTTAATAGTGATACTAAATCTTGAAAATAGTTTTACATAAGTTTTTGATGCTTTTTCTAATTAATTGTAATTTTTTAAAATAAATTCAAATTCGTGAGAATAAGTAATATAAGCAATGGGAGAGACCTGTTGATAAAAAGATTACGGAAAGAAGTTGGGAATGGTCAGTCACTGAGAGTTTTGATTGATCCATGTTGTGACTTTAGAGATAGAGTTAATCATTGGATGAAAAATCCCCTCATCAATTTGGATCTTAAGGTCAGTGATTTATTGGAATTCGAAACCAAGTCTTGGAATGAGCAGTTGCTTTCGAAAACAGTTTTTTTGAAGATGATGCAAAGAAGATTAGGAAAATTCGGCCCCTAATAAACCAATAAGACCACTAGTGTTGGAAGCATGATAGGACTGGTGATCAGTGGCGGAGCCAGGATGATATTGTATTGGGGGCAAAAACAATTGAATCTCTAAAATTAGTGGGGGCATAGTGACAAAATATAACCAGTTTACTAAATATTATCTAAACATTCAGCTAAATAAACTAAAATTTACAAATGAACTGGGATCAGGTGACCCCCTTACACATAGCCTAGCTCCGCCCCTGCTGGTGCTTATTCAGTAAAATCGGGCTATTGGCTGGCATCTAAGCTAATCTGAAGGAGATTCTCCATGTCGCTAACCTCCAACCATCTCTGAACGGTTTGAAGGAACAAGCATGGCTGACTCAGACTGAGCCTAAAATCAAAATTTTCCTGTGGCCTACTCTCAGTAATGCCATTCCGGTCATGGAGGCTCTATCTAGAAGAGGAATGAAGGTGGATCTACGGTGTCAATATTGTGGGATGGAACCAGAAACGTCAAACCATGCGCTCTTCACCTGCCATGTAGCAAGACAGATATGAGCGATATCTCAGTTTCCTGTTCCTGAAAATGGTTTAAAAGAGGAGTCAATATTCACCAGATGAGTAAGAACATTAAAATTCCTCTTGATGTCAGACGGGTGTTTCCATGGGTTCTATGGTTTTATGGAGAAACATGAATAAGTTTTTCTTTGAAGGAAATGCTTTTGATGGTTCTGCATGTATCGAAAAATCCAGCAAGAAGCAAATGTCTGGTTCCAAGCTCAAACTCTGGACCAACAAGAAGAGAAGAAAGCTCCAGATGATGCAGAGGAAGAGGGTCGTAAGTGGGCTAATCCCTCTCGAATCTGGTTGAAGTGCAATATTGGTTGGTATTGGGTGAAGAAAACCCACACCTTATGGTGTGCATGGGTGGTTAGAGACTCCAAAAGGAATGGCGGCGTGGCACAGTAGGAAACCGTTTGTGGATATTCAAAACTTGAATGACGCTAAGTTGTTGTCTTATCTTTTGTACAATCTTATGAAACTGCATGACATCCACGATGGGTTGCGTGGATGTTTGACAGTGAGAAAGTGGGATCCTTTGCTTAGTCTTTCTTTGGATAGAGAAAAAGTTATTTTTTGTTCTCTCTTCTCGTTGTTGGTTTATGCTCTTTGGTTGTAAGGGAATAGGGATGCTCTCTTAGTTCCATTGCTTAATATAATTTAAATTCCGTGAAAAAATAAATAATACATGCAATGAATGTTTACATCGGTCCGCATGTTCTGCCGTGCGCGACTAGGAAGTTGTCTCCGTTCATCCAATTTTATGTGTATAAGTTTTAATTAAGAACTTACTCCCTCCGTTTCGCAAAGAGTGTCGTTTTAGAGAAAAATTTTCGTTACAAAATAAGTGTCGTTTTAGGATTTCAATGCATAATTTATTGATTTTATTTTCTAGTTTAATTTTCTATTGGTTGAAATATGATTAGTTGTATGGGTAATGATGTTTTTCTATAGAAAATATGCAAAATTAAATGTTTTCTTAATCTGTGTGCAGAAAGCTAAAATGACACTTATTATGAAACAAATGGAGTATAAAATAAAAGTGAAATGCTAAGTGTGGTACTATTACTATGACAAAACGCACCTAAAAGCTAAAAAAGCAAAAATGGTGTGTTTACATTTACTATTCAAAGTAAAATTCTTTTTAAAGATTTTTTGTCACCTATTACAAATTTTTTGAATGTTGATAATATAAATCTCACTAATAGCACCTTCTCTTTTATATCATATTCTAGACATAAACATTTTATCCGGACCCGAAAATCTAAACCGGAAAGATTCAAAAATATCCGATTCAAAATTGAATCAAAAATTGAAAATATTGATTGAAATTCAGGCATTGTAATGAGAATATTTCTTGCTTTCTTGTCTCAATGTATTTTGGCCTGAATTCGCTTAGTTTACATGATGTTCTTTCAAGCTTTTGACTATCCATCTTCAATTGTATGTTAGAACATGTTTAACCTTGTATCTTAGGGTGTATCTTAGGTATTAAAAGTGATTAAATCAAATTAAACACAGTGAAAAGTGGAAGGGACGTCGCTTAATTAAGCGCCCGAAGATACGCGTCTTAAGTACCAATTGAATCTAAAATTCTTTTATCCGAAAGAACCGGAACCGTAAAGAACAAACCCGAATAGATCCGGACTAAAAAAAACTGACTCGAATAAACCTAACATGATAAGAAGCAATTCATACCTGACTTATCGATGGATCTATTGTTATGCCTGCTGAGAATGATCCATTTCACAAGATTTGGTGCCGTTGCAACAGTATGATCAAATCATGGCAGTGTCTCTAAACAGATATACAGTAGGTATTTTGTATTTTAAAGCAGCCTCTGATATATGGAAAGATCTACATACTCGATTTCACAATTCAATACTCTCAATTGACGTTGAAGTAAAAAAAATTGACTTCTGTTGGCAATCCATTGGAAATTCCCCCACAGATTCCGACGGAAGTCAGTTCTTTCTATTTTCGTCAGGCATCCATAGAAAATTCCCAACGAATTCCTGACAGTATTCCATGTTTTTGGCTTATGTCGGGAATTCGTTCGGAATTCCCAACGGATTTCCTACAAAAGTTATTTTTTTTTGCTTTCATGGGAAATCCATCAAAATTTCCTCGGAATTCTCGATGATTTTTTTTTGGTTTTCCTGTAATATAGAGAAGAGCAAACATTCAGGCAATGAGAAACGGAGAATGTGCCGTTAGTTTTTCTTTTCTTTTCATTAGCACAATTTGTTTTTTCTAAACCTCTTAATATATTAAGTATTTTATCTATCTAAAACAAACTATTCTATAAAATATAATATTTCATCCAAGTGATGTAACCTGGTTTAAGGCTTGGAGCAATGCGTAAAATTGTTGGTTCTTAGTTCGAATCCAAATCCAGACATGAACTAAATTATTATCGGTTGGTCAGATCAATCTATCAGTCTCAGTTGAAAATCCATGGCAGAAGTATTTGTCACTATTGTGATTAGTTGGACCTCTGCCCAAACATCTTCCGGTTATAAAAAAGAAAACATAACATCTTATATAGAAGGTTTATTAACAGAAATATCCATACCATGCAAACTATTATAGTCATAGACATGCGACCAGACTAAGTTACTAACTATATATAAGTCTATAACTACTCAAGTACATATTGTTATATATCTATTTAATAGTTACAGACAGAAATGAAAAATTCGGAGAGCGTTTCAGAACATAATGCCCTTATCGATCTATATCTGCAACAGCTCAGTGTAAAACAACAGATCGAAGACCATTATTATATAGAATGCATGGAAGTTCACCTTGCACATGAGAATATTATGAAAATGGGCCTGCCTTATAAAAAGCTGTAAATATGTTATTCGTCCGGCCGATGCCGACCAGTGATAATGTGGCATAGACGACGTCGTCGGGAAATTCAACACCACAACCTCCATTGGGAAGATTAGCCCCGATACCGCAGAAACTAGGGTCAATCAAAAGTGTTTGTATGATGTTGATTATTATGGTAAATGCACCATAAAGATCGGTCACTGCTTCAGCGAGACTGATGGTAGATCCGCCACATGTTAAGAAAACAGTGGCGTTCGAGACAGGGTTAGCGGTTCCGTTAGTACTACAAATCAGGACACCCTCTATCATTACTCGCCCTATTTCGTAGCCAAGAATTTTCAGGCCGTGTGAAGAGGGGGAAAGTGAAGCCATGATGAGAAATATGGAGATGAGATAAACATTTGATTTCGCCATCTCTCTTTTTAATTTCACTTCTCTATTTTGATTTCTTTTTGAAATGATTTTGGGTGTGTATGGCAAAGGGTATATATAACCAAAGCTTATGGTCTGATGGTGATTAATTTGAGGGTAAAAAGCCCAATACGGTGAAGCCACCAGGGTTCGAGTCTTGATTACTTGGAAATTAACATTTCGGCATCGCCAGAGACAAGAGACCAACACGTGGCAACACGTGACTAGTCTAAACCACTTTTGTGGGGCCAGGATACCCTTGTATAATTAACAAAAAGGTATATATATGGGTAGAAATGAATCAATTATTAGGTATGCGGTCTTGTTTTCTTTTCTTTCACTGAATAAATTGTATTTAATGTCACCAGAGGGACACACCAACTGAAAATAAGAGAGTATTTCAAAAATAGTGTACTGGCTCAGTGAATAGAGAAAGCAGCCTAATGATACATGCTACCTATATTTTGGTTGCTACACGTACCCAAGCTATTTTTCTAACTGTCCAAGATTTTTGCAATATGTATGAAAGAAAATATATATTTTAGAATGTAGAAAATATTGATTGAAATGTAGGCATTGTAATGAGAATATTTCTTGCTTTCTTGTCTCAATGTATTTTGGCCTGAATTCGCTTAGTTTACATGATGTTCTTTCAAGCTTTTGACTATCCATCGTCAATTATATGTTAAATATGCAAGGCGTAGAACCCAACGTACCTACGTTAAAGTAGTTAGAGCACCTCTAATAAGAGTATCTATCCATTGAAGTTCTAAAAATATATATAAATATGTATATGTTGTGATGCGTGTATGGTTTAGAATTGATTCGATCAACAAGAAAAATTGAAAAAGGAAACGAAAAGAAACCGAGACAGAGATTTGTTAACCCAGTTCTTGGATCCGATGTGAATCCAATACAACTGGGGCTTGACGGCACAAGCAACAATTCACTAAATCACACCATGAGTTCAATACAAAGAAGATGATCAAGAGACTATACAATCACAGCAAGCTCAAGCAAAGCAATCTTCTTCCTCTCTCTGATTTCCAGAACTCTCTCTCATTGTTCTCTAACTCGATAAAGCTGAGTCTTGCGTGTGTTAACCATGAACTTCTTTTCTCTTCAGCTATATAGATGAGACCGGTACAACGGACTGAGCCGATTCCAATAACACCCGGTTATCACCTTCTCTTAATCATGTACCAAGCATTAATGAACCAGCTCCGGTTCATTGCTTAAACAGTGTTGAATGTCACAAACCATAACACATATGTGTATGTATATATTAATATTAGTATTTAATTATAAAGTTATTAATTTTACGGGAAATCCAATCCAAAATTTCTTAAACTCAATGTTTTAAGAAACTTTGAATTGAATTTCCCATAAAGTTAACAACTCCACAATAATATATTAATATTAATATATACATGCACATATACATATTTATACATATTTTTAGAACTTCAATTGATAAATACTCTTATTGGGGTGCTCTTGTACTTATCTTATCCAAACTAAACAATAGGGAAGACTCATGTAATTTGTTTGTATGAAAAAGATAATAAGGATTAATAATAATAATTATAATTTGTTTGTATGGTTACTTAATAACGAAAATCACCCACACGGTTTACATTTGCAATTATCCTCGATGCAGGTTTGCTGGAAGAGAACTCCAGATGTACAAGGTCTTAAATCACTTGCTTTGTACCGTAAGCTTATCGTAGATGTTGAGATTCTGAATGTATAGTGACTGGTCTATAAAGGTTTAAGTTCGTTTAAGCAGAAAGAGGGAAGCGATGGAAACTTAGCGAAAATTAAGAGGCTATGTCTTGGTTCAGGCGGAAGATTCAGATTCTTCTCAACATAAACCGGACTATTTTTCTTCCTCTTCACTGGACTCAGGGGCGGATCCAGAAATGTTTTTAATTGGGGGCACCATATTAGAAACAACAAAAAACATATTTTGATGGGGACACTTTTACATTTTTCCTTACTAAATTTATGATATTTACTAATTTAATTTATAATATTAAAGAAAAAATAAAAATCAGTAGGGGGCACGTGACTCCGTACCGTTGGTCATACGTCCGCCCCTGACTGGACTCTCGTTGGTTGGATCGAGAGAACTTTGCAAGTATGACTGTATGAAGCTTTAGTGGTAGAAAAGGCTCATATGTTGTAAGCTGGTAATATAAATTTATAAATCCAAGATCTAGTCCCTGGTGCTCTTCTACCATGTAAATAGATTGAAAGCAAGCTTATTTTTGTTCAATTGAGCTTAAAAAGATAGAAAATAAGAGATGAAATGAAATAGCTCAAAAAGCTTTATTATCAAAGATGTTTTTTTAAAGAAAAAAATAGGTTTGTCCTCGAAAACAAGATAGATTGATTATATCATTCAAATAAGAAGAAGAGAATTGACTCGAGCAACTCTAGATTACAATGAAAGACGTTCTAAGAGAGATATTTATACTATTTTCACTTGATTCAACCCCGGATACAACATGAGCTTTCTAGGACTTGTGAGGTTTGCGTCTAATAGAGTATACCCTTAAGAGTATCATTATCAACATAGGTAGAGCACCATTTCTGCTCTTGCCTTAACTCCCTCCAGGCATGTTCCAAGGTGAACTTGTAACTGTGGTCATTGTAGAAGTAGTCTAGTGCAGCTTTCATCACATTATCATCGTTTTGACCACTCTTCTGCTCCCTCAGAGCCGTGTCATAGCATCCAACGAACTTGGACACTTGCTCGTTAATCCTCGCCCACTTCTGTTTGCACTGACCAATCTCTCTTGGTATTGTCCCAGCCAGGTGAGGGCTTGCGTTGTAGTAGTCTACTATCCTCTTCCAGAACGCACACGCTTTCTGCTCATTACTCACCACCGCATCTTTACTTGTGTTAAGCCAAGCACCAATAAGGATTTTATCCTCTTTCGGAGACCATTTCCGCCTCTCCTTGACACCAGACTCAGACAACAGACTCGATAACCGACTCATCAGGATCTTGACAACCGAACCAAATTGGTTCGGATGAATCAAGGTCAACTGGAGTTTGAGATTGACTAAACAGTAGGTTAACATAACTAGTGTTCTTATCCATGGTTACACAAGTGGAATGTGTGACTCTAACAACAACACAGAGCCTTAAGTAGGCGAGCTTTAGCTAAGAAACATTTAAAGGTAATAAAATCACAGCAGGTTGGAAGGTAGAAAGCAAACTAGTTGCATTAAACACCAATCAAATCAGACTAACACCGAGTTCATTACCAAACTAGTTGCATTAAAACCAATCAAATCAGCCTAACACCAGTGGGAAGTTAGGAAGCAAAAACAAATAGCCTTTACCACTAAATGCAAAACAACTACCATCTACGAAGTTGTAGTATCGTACCTTAGTATACAGACTTTGGTTTACTTGTTTGAATCCCTTCCTGCAAATACGTTAGATCAAATAGTCAAGATTTTTAAAAAATTGCATTAAGAACAACCAAAAGCACAAGACAGATACTTACCAGTCATAAACATGACCGCCAAATCTAAAAAACTAATAATACAGACACCAGTACACTAACTTCCAATGCAAGGCCATTTGTAACCACTGGTTTCTTCTTTGATAACTCACAGACGTTCTTCTGTAGCTTAACCAGCTTCTGCTCACACTCAAAACCTTGATCCTTGAGATGCCTAAGTTGTTTCTGAAAGTCACTAATCTCCTCCGTAACAGCCACATCCCACCACTCCAAATGTGACAGTCGCCATCATCGACATTGTCGCAAGTGAAGTACCTTCTCTCTGGATCTTTAGGCGTGTAAGAGGTTGCAACAACAGGCTCACCACCACAATAGCATGTCGTCGGGATTCCATCATCAGCCTCAGGTTGAGTTGGGTAATGAACCGCATCAGAAATATGGTACCTACTATCAGCTTCATCCGCGTACAGTTCAGTTTCTTCTTCAAGAAGGGACGTTATGTCATACTCGTATGATGAAGAAGGCTGGCTGTACGAATAATCTTGTCCCATGATTCGTTCACCTGAAACAAATCATGTAAAAACAAGCAAAGAAGATAAAGCGAAGAATCAGAAAAAAGTAAAGGAAAAAAACAATTGTAAAAGCAAACGAGAAGATCCCAAAATCGTTTGAAAGCTAAATCCTCTTCAAACCATTAACGACCTAAACCCAAATCGATTCAAAACCCCTTTCTTTGAAACCCTAATTTCGAACGAAAATATATACAAATCGATTCAAAACACAAAACCGAACCTTAAAATGAAAGAGAAACAACATCGACCATAATCTTAATCCAAAAAAGTCCACGACAAGGCTTCGATTTACCTTTCTCTCCGTCGGAATCGCAATCGCCTTTACGCGAGAGCTTTGTTTTTTTTTTCGTCTTCGGTCGCAAATGATTTTTTTCTTTTTCGATACACCGATGACGAAAGGCGCCTTACCCTATCATCACATGCCACGTCTCTAAGGATCAACTCCTTAAAATTCTTAGTTACGGATTGATCCTTAGATTATTTAGCTCAAATATTGTTTTATTAATCCGATAAACATAGGATTAACCGCTAAGGACCCCCTAAGTTACCCAGTTGCATGTTCTCTAAGAACCTCAAATGAGGTTCTTATTTTTTTATTTTTTTTTGTATTGGTCAGTGCTTCAGCTAGGCTGAGGGTTGAGCCTCAACATGTTACTTAAACAGTGGCATTCGAGACAGGGTTAGGCTCTACGTTAAGATTACAATATGTAGGATCGAGATACAACAAAAACACAAGGCACAATGTAATTCCAAGAACATGTATCTCTTTTATTAGAAATCTTTTACACAATTTCTTACATATTTGTTTGATCCGAATTATACAATTCGACACAGATCGATTCCTAACACACCCAACTTGCTTGACTTAACACATGTTGATCAAAAGCCTTAATCCTAAAACTAGTAAAAGCCAATATATATTAAATAATCTTTTTTATTATCTAATATATTATTTTCTATATTTTAGCATCACTAAATCTTCAAATTTCGTCAACTAAATATATGGAAATATTTCTCACAATCACATCTTGACATTTCCTTTTTATTTTTTTAAAACATGTGTCACACATCATTCTCCAAGTGTAACATATGTACACGCACCAAAACTTCACCATTGCAGCTGTAAGAATATTTTATATTCTATGTGACCTATGTGTCTATAAGTTTAATATAATGTTCAAGTTTATACTAATGTTATATATTCTAGTATAAAAGACGATACCGTGATGGATCGGTTTCGAGTAATGAACTAGAATATGGGTGTATTGATAACCCTCCTACTTTACCTTATATTTATAAAGTCCTTAATCTCTTTATTATTACTTCTTACGTATATTATCATATCAGTTTTAATACACATGATTATATATTATGGTATATTGAATGGTTACAATAAATGAAAAGCTATAATAATGAAAGGTTGTGTTGGTTTAAACACACCTTTTAGATTAATATAAAAGGCACTCATGCCTCATTCCATTTTGATGTAAGGTAGTTCTAGGACACTATTAATTATAGTGTAGTGACTATCAAAAAGAGATTAAGGAAGGTTGGGGATTTCTTGTCCATCAAGGAAATCACCAAAGAGAAGGTTAAAGGGGAGAAAATCAATTGGTGGAATTGCATCCAAGCATGGATCAAGGTTAGTCATTCTACCTTCTTTAGAAATTGTGTTAGGATTGAATTAAGACAAATCTAAATTAGGTCTTGGTGATAGATTTCATAATAGAAATCATAAAATATAATTAACATGTGGTATCAGAGCCAATTTAGTTTTTTGTTTAGTTCATCCAGAAATTGTTAAGATTAACGCAAATTAAAAACAAACGTTATGTAAAAGCACTTACGTTACGTGTACGATTTTTTGTTATGGAACAAACGTAACATTAACATAGTGCGTGCATGAAGTTTGTGTAAATTAATTTGCTTTGCGGTTATTGTCATAATATTAAAGAGTCACCATAAAATTTGACACTTTATGGTTTTCTGACAATAAGAAAGTAAATGCATAATCATCATTTGTTTTTAAAGTGTGAGTGTGAAATCTGGGTTTCCCAACAACAAACGTAAGGAACATGATGATTATGAATCGCAAACATAAGTAACTTTTTTGGAATTTAGTTCACATATAATAAATGGTTTATTTATAGAATAAGTCATAAAGTTGTGTCGGTTTGTTTTCTGAAAGTTAGTAAACAACAATTATTTAAAACAACATAAGTGCCTTGTTGGAATTATTATAGTTAAGTTGCCGGTATCGTTAATGTGCATAAACGTTAATAATTTATCAAAGTAAATGCATATTTGAATTAATTAAAATATATATATATATATATATATATATGTTATGTTACCGTTGTCATGTTTCAGTTAATGGTATTTTTCATCAATACCATTGAACATAAGACAACCGTATGGCATAACTAAATCGGTGTTTACTAAAATTTATTTTATTAAATTAAAATAAATAACTAAGTTAAAATAAACAAATAAAATGCTTCCGCGCATTTAAGAAAAATAAGTAATTGTGTTATGAAATATTAACACAATTTAAGTAGTTTTTTCCCCTTAGTTTTTAATATTTATATGTATATAATATGATAGTCACCAAAGTGACATTGTTATGTTACATATAAATATTAAAAACATTTTACAAAAATTTACTAATTGATCAAGATCAAAGATGCTAAATAACATAAACGTTCTAATCGATCAATTAATTTATTTTTATATTCTAGGAGATTACCCAAAGGTAGATCATTGAATATAATTAATAATAAGAAAAGAATTAGTCATTTTTTACTATAGTCGATAATATGTATATCCAAAGGTAACATATTTATTTGACTAGTGTTTGATTTGATTAATATTAAAGGTATATAATTAGCATCGATCGATGAAAGCACTTGTATTTAAATATTGCCCAAAGGTTATTTAAAATACAAGTTTTAGAGTCTTATTAGTCTGAATATATAATAAAAGTCTCAAAGCTCTAACGGGTACACATGTATGAATGCTTGCAGCTTCATCAAATGTGTTTGCATCTGCTAACTCTGTGGTAAAGTTTAATGGCCTCAACTATGGTGAGTGGTTCGAGCAAATCCGGTTTACACTGGTGTAATGGCTTTGGACTCCGCCATACTAACTGATGAGGAACCCTCAGCTATTACAGTAGACAACTCTGAATCTGAAAAGTCTCGTTATGAGAGATGGGAGCGATCTAACAGGCTGAGCTTGAACCTTATGAGGTTGACAATGGCAGAAAGTATTAAGCCATCAATGCCTAAGACAGAGAAAGCAAGGGAATTCATAGAGAAAATTAAGGAGTGTTCACAATCAGAATTGGCTGACAAGTCAATTGTAGGAAGTCTCATGAATGAGCTAACTACAAAAAAGTTTGACTGGTCTCAGCCAATCCATGATCATGTGACACTCATGTCTAATCTGGCAGCAAAGCTGACGACCTTGGGAATGGAGGTTAATGAGCAATTCTTGGTTCAATTCATCATGAACTCTCTACCTCTTGAATTTAGCCAGTTCCAGGTGAATTACAACACCGTTAAGGATAAATGGAATTTTAAGGAATTAAAGGCTATGCTAATTCAAGAGGAAGGGAGATTAAGGAAGATGAAAGATCAAGTTGCTAACCTCGTAGGTCTTGGAAGTGTCAGTAGCAGCAAAAGAACATCAAGTAGAAAGGACAAAAAGAATGTTAAGAGCTTCACGAAAGGACCTCAAAGTCAAATCCAGAAGGAAAAGAAGTGTTTCTTTTGTAAGCAAGTAGGACATTTCAAGAAGGATTGTCCTAAAAGGAAGGGTTGGTTCGAAAAGAAAGGTAAACATTACAGTCTTGTTTGCTATGAAATGAATCTTGTTGAAGTTCCTAATAATACTTGGTGGTTAGATTCTGGTGCTACTACTCATGTGTCTCATATTAAACAGGGATTCAGTTCGATCCAGCCTATAAGAGGACATGAACAATACTTGTTCATGGGAAATAGGATGAAGGCACAAATAGAAGGAATTGGGACGTATAGATTGATCTTGGACACTGGAAGTCATGTGGATCTTGAAGGATGTCTCTATGTTCCTGAGTGTGCTAGAAATCTTGTTTCTGTTAGTAGGTTGGACAATTTAGGTTTTACTATTAAGTTTACACATGGTGTTTTCTCATTGTACCGAAATGATTACTTTTATGGTAGTGGTACTTTATTTGATTCACTTTATAAGTTTAACCTTGATGCAAAGTTTTCTGAATCCCTATTTAACGTTGAAAGTCGAGGCATTAAGCGTAGCACAATTAATGAAAATTCTGCTCTCTTGTGGCATCAACGACTAGGTCATATTTCCAAAGAAAGAATTATGAGGTTGATAAAGAATGAAATTCTTCCTCAGTTAGATTTTAGTGACCTAGATGTATGCATCGACTGCATAAAAGGAAAGCAAACAAAACATACTTTAAAGAAACCAGCCACAAGAAGCACTCAGCTTCTTGAGTTAATACACACCGACATATGTGGCCCTTTCGATGCTCCTTCATGGAGTGGCGAAAAATATTTCATCACATTTATTGATGATTACTCACGGTATGGATATACTTATCTACTGCATGAAAAGTCCAAATCAGTGAATGCCCTAGAGGTATTTATTGATGAGGTGGAAAGACAGTTAGATAAAAAGGTTAAAGTAGTGAGATCTGATAGAGGTGGTGAATTTTATGGAAAATTCGATGAAAGTGGACAATTTCCTGGTCCATTTGCAAAGTTACTTGAAAGTAGGGGTATTTGTGCACAATACACTATGCCTGGTACTCCTCAGCAGAATGGTGTAGCTGAGAGGCGGAACCGTACCTTAATAGAAATGGTTAGGAGCATGATGAGTACTTGCTCTTTACCCCTTTCATTGTGGGTATATGCATTAAGAACTGCGACGTATGTACTGAACCGGGTTCCTAGTAAGGCAGTTCCTAAGACCTCTTATGAACTGTGGACGGGAAGGAAACCTAGTTTAAGACATCTACGTGTATGGGTTGTCCAGCGGAAGTAAGGTTATATAATCCACATGAAAAGAAACTTGATTCAAGGACTGTTAGTGGACTTTTCATTGGCTATCCTGAAAAATCAAAGGGGTACACATTTTACTGCCCTAACCATAGTACGAGAATAGTTGATTCGGGTAATGCAAAATTCATTGAAAATGGTGAAACTAGTGGGAGTGGTAAACAACGAAAAGTAGACATTAATGAAGTTCAGGTTGAAGTTTCTTCACCTCAAATTCCACCTGAGGTAGTTGTTCCTATTGTTGCATCAGAGTTTAATGACACAATAGGACAACATAATGACGTGCCAATTCCACCAGTTGATAATACTATTGATGAACCTGTCATAATTCAAGAAGAGAATAGTGAACCACAAATACCTTTAAGGCGATCTGGAAGAGAAAGAAAATCTGCCATTTCAAACGACTATGTGGTTTATACTATTGAAAATGAATGTGACTTAAGCATAGATGAAGATCCGATCTCATTCAAAATGGCCATGAAAAGTGACAATTCTGAATTGTGGTTTGATGCCTCAAAAGAAGAAATGAAATCTATGGATGATAATCATGTATGGGACTTAGTAGAGTTGCCTGATGGTTTCAAAACCGTTGGTTGTAAATGGGTCTTTAAGACTAAACGCGACTCGAAAGACAACGTTGAAAGACGCAAGTCTCGCCTTGTTGCTAAAGGTTTCACCCAGAATGATGGCATTGACTATAAAGAGACCTTCTCTCCTGTTTCAAAGAAGGATTCTCTTAGAATTGTTTTGGCTCTGGTGGCTCATTATGATCTCGAGCTTCACCAGATGGATGTTAAAACCGCCTTTCTAAATGGAGAGCTTGAGGAGGAAGTATATATGGACCAACCTGAAGGTTTTGTGGTCGCAGGAAAAGAAAATTTAGTGTGTAAGCTGAGAAAGTCAATATATGGACTAAAACAAGCTTCTCGACAATGGTATATAAAGTTTAATGATACCATCACCTCATATGGTTTTGTAGAGATCATCGTTGATCGATGTATCTACATTAAGATCAGTGGGAGTAAGTTTGTGATTTTAGTCCTATATGTTGATGACATTTTGCTTGCTGCAAATGACATGGGTATGTTACATGATGTGAAGAAGTATCTTTCTAAGAATTTTGAAATGAAAGATATGGGTGAGGCATCATATGTGATCGGGATATAAATATTTTGAGATAGATCACAAGGAATATTAAGCTTGTCTCAGAAAGGATATATCAATAAAATCTTAGAGAGATATAAAATGGAAAAATGCTCTGCAGGAATAGCTCCAATTCAGAAAGGGGACAAGTTCAGTAAAATGCAATGTCCTAAAAATGAATTGGAACGTAAAGAAATGGAAAGAATTCCCTATGCATCAGTGGTTGGAAGTTTGAACTATGTTCAAACATGTACTCGACCCGATATCAACTTTGCTGTTGGAATGTTGGGTCGATATCAAAGTAATTCCGGAATGGACCACTGGAAAGCTGCAAAGAAAGTTCTCAGGTACTTGCAAGGCACCAAAGAGCACATGCTTACATATAGGAGATCTGATCAGCTAGAAGTCATTGGATATTCAGATTCAGACTATGCTGGATGCGTTGATAGCAGAAAATCAACCTTTGGCTATTTGTTCCTATTAGCTGAGGGAGCAATATCATGGAAGAGTGGAAAACAGTCTGTCATTGCTACTTCCACCATGGAGGCTGAATTTGTGGCATGCTTTGAGGCCACAATTCATGCGTTATGGCTGCGGAACTTTATCTCAGGGCTTCGGATTGTCGACACTATAGCCAAGCCGCTGAGAATTTACTGCGATAATTCTGCAGCTGTCTTCTTTTCAAAGAACGACAAGTACTCGAAGGGTGCTAAGCACATAGAATTAAAGTACTTGTCTGTTAAAGAAGAAGTTCAGAAACGGAGGGTGTCATTTGAGCACATAAGGACGGACATGATAGTAGCGGATCCGCTGACTAAAGGTTTACCACCCAAGGCGTTCAATGGCCATGTAGAGCGTATGGGTATTATAGATAAGGCTTTGCTATTTTAGTTATAGGATGCTCATTATGTATTTGACACTAAGAATTCACTTAAAGTTTAAGTTTCTGATTTATTAATTATGTTATCATTAAAGTATGTGTATACACTTATGGTTTGTAGATAACATATGATTGTTTTTTGAGAATAAAGATTCTTCTCATATAAGGATCAATATAAAATTCGAATTGATTTGTGATACATGGAAGGGACTGTGTCGTATAATGACATACAACCGCCATGATTCGATCAATTAAAATTTTAGTAAAAGTCAAATGAACTTGATGGAAAAGTGCACATTAAATTTATTAAACTCTTAAGTTGACACAAAGGTCAAGTGGGAGAATGTAAGAATATTTTATATTCTAAGTGACCTATGTGTCTATAAGTTTAATATAATGTTCAAGTTTATACTAATGTTATATATTCTAGTATAAAAGACGATACCGTGATGGATCGGTTTCGAGTAATGAATTAGAATATGGGTGTATTGATAACCCTCCTACTTTACCTTATATTTATAAAGTCCTTAATCTCTTTATTATTACTTCTTACGTATATTATCATATCAGTTTTAATACACATGATTATATATTATGGTATATTGAATGGTTACAATAAATGAAAGATTATAATAATAAAAGGTTGTGTTGGTTTAAACACACCTTTTAGATTAATATAAAAGGCACTCATGCCTCATTCCATTTTGACGTAAGGCAGTTCTAGGACACTATTAATTATAGTGTAGTAATTATCAAAAAGAGATTAAGGAAGGTTGGGGGTTTCTTGTCCATCAAGGAAATCACCAAAGAGAAGGTTAAAGGGGAGAAAATCAATTGGTGGAATTGCATCCAAGCATGGATCAAGGTTAGTCATTCTACCTTCTTTAGAAATTGTGTTAGGATTGAATTAAGACAAATCTAAATTAGGTCTTGGTGATAGATTTCATAATAGAAATCATAAAATATAATTAACAGCAGCAACCTATCAAGCTCCAGTTTCTTTGAGCTTACACAATACACGGCACCGTCAATTATTACTCCCCTTATAAAGTAGCCAAGAATGGTCAGGCCATGGGAAGGGGGAGAGAGTAATGCCATGAGGAGTATAGAGATGAGAAAAACATGTGATTTCGTCATTTGTTGTTTCTCTATTTTTGATTTGTTTTATAGAATGGTTTTGGCTGTGTGTGGCATTAAGCATACGGGAAGGGGTATTTATTGGATAGAATGAATCATTTAGGTATTCGGTATTATTACGAAATGGGTCTCTACTCTTTACGTGCAGGAGATAATTTGAGTTACTAATAAGTGTTGCTTACTTGTAAAACAATATGCGCCTTTTTGGAAGAGTTTCTAACTTGTCAACAAAATCGTATAGTTAATGTGAAATTTTTCGAGTGAAACCAGAGATGTGTAGGGTACGTGTGGATAACTTTTATGATTAGGATTTTTCGTTAATTACGTTTGGTGTATATATAAAATACATGATTGACAGGCTGACAGCCATGTGGAAAGCCGTTTTTTTTTTTAACACAGTGGAAAGCCGATTAATTGTCCCAAAACAAGTGATGTTCTTCATCATGAGAAATGTAAAAAGCAAATAAAAGGGGATGTGAACAAGTTTAGTTTATATATGATCATTGCCATAGCTTCAACCGCAAACAAGAAACAACAAGGTCTTCCAAATATTTTGCAGAAGTACCTGCCCTGCCCTAGAACGGTATATATATAAACATCAATTCGTGTTTCTTAGGTTGATTTTGTCTATGATCTTATCTATACTATTATTTTAGAATTGATTTTACTGATCTACTAGATGATGGCCCGCACTTTATGTGGACTAACATATATCCAATCAAATCTGGTTTTACTATAATTTTATTTTAATCTAAATTTTAATTAGTTTCAAATATTATATTAATCAGAATATATAATTTGATTTTTTTGCTACAACAAAATTTAGATAATGGTTTATTACTTGCAATTTTTTTTTATTTCTTTTGTCACCAAATCTCACATGTACAAAAAATATTATCATAATAATCAAAACAAAGTTCTATAAATATTTTAAATCACACAAAAATTTACAAAATAGAACTATAACTACCAATTATCTGTAAATTATATGAAAATAAACTCCTCTTCATCAAACAATAGTATATATGATTAAACATTTTTCTTTTTTCGATGATTACTATAAAAATCAATTGAGCATAATTTTATATAATTTTTCTATTCATCAAAATTTATAGTAATACTTATTAACAAAATTTAAACTAATTAAAAATATACTTCTATTTAATTAAAAACTTATTAACTAAAAGTAATAAATCATATATGGTTAGTAATAACTGACTGACTTTTGAATTATAACAGCAAGAGATTGTATTTTTTAGACTCACAATTTTTGATTGGTAAGTTGATCTTAATGAAACTCAAAACACTATATGACTCTTTCATGATACAAAAGAGAAGAAATTTTGCTTTTAAAAATAATAAATAAATAAATATATTATAAGATTTAACATAAAATGAACACATATATATATATATATATAATTATTGCTAAAGTTTGATAATATTTATCAATAATTATCTTGAATATAATGAAAAAATTCTATTAAGTAATCACTAAATTGTTTAAAAACTAATAATTCTAAAATTTATTTTTTAAAATTAATGACTAAATTTAAAATCATGGAAAATATAACACATAGACTTCTAATCACTAATAAAAACATAATAAATAAAAAAAAAATATTAAATAATTTAATATTACTAAAGTAAACATAAGATAAACATATCTATAAAATTATTTCTAAAATTAATAATTATTCTGAATACAATGAAATATTTATTAAATAATCACTAAAATTGTTTAAAAACTAACAATTCTAAAAATTATTAATTAAAACTAATGACTAAACTCAAAAGTTAAAATCACAGAAATGTGATATATAACTTCTAAAAACTAATAAAATTGACAAATAAGAAAAAATAATATTATATAATTTAATATTACTAAAATAAACATAAGATATGAACATATTTATAAAATTATTGCTAAAATTCATAATTATCATGAATATAATGAATTTTTTTATTAAATAATAAGTAAAATTATTTTAAAACTAAAAATTCAAAAGCTTGTTAATTAAAACTAATGACTACACAGAAAATATAACCCACAAACTTCTAAATTTTACTAAAAACATGGGAAATAAAAATATATTATACTATTTGATATTACTAAAGTAAACATAAGATGAATATATCTATAAGATACTGCTAAGATTTGATAAAATCCATTAATAATTATCTTGAATATAATGAAAAATATTTATTAAGTTTTCACTATTTTTTTTAAAAATAACAATTTAAAATTAGTATTAATTAAAATTAACGAATAAACTTAAAATCATGAAAAATATGATAAGTAAGCTTCTAAAAACTAATTAAAACATGACAAATAAGCAAAATAATATCATAAAATTTAATATAACTAAAGTAAATATAATATAAATATATTTATAAATTTAGTTCTAAAATTAATAATTATCCTCAATATAATAAAAATATTTATTAAATAATCACTAAAATTGTTTAAGACTAACAATTCACAAACTTATTAATCAAAACTAATGAATAAATTTAAAATCATGTAAAATATGATACATATGTTTCTAAAAACTAATAACAACATGAAAAATAAGCAAAATAATATTATAATATTTAATATTACTAAATTAAACATAAGACGAATACAGCTATAATTTTTTTTAAAAAAATTAATAGTTATCATGAATATAATGAAAATATTTATTAAATAATTAATTATATATATTAAAATTATTTAATTATAATATATTATATCCCGAACATAAATGAATACACCACTGAATTGACATTGACTCGTACTTAAAACTAATATTAAAAAAATTGTTAATTAAAATTAATGACTAAACTTAAAATTATGGAAAATATGATACACAAATTTCTAAAAACTAATAAAAATATGATAAATAAGCAAAATATCTTAAAAGTATGGTGAACATGATAAATAAGCTAAATCAATTCTTAAATAATAGTATAGATGTTTATTAAGTAATTACTAAAATCATTTACAAATTAATAATTCAAAAACTTGTTAATTAAAACTAATGACTAAACTTAAAATTATAGAAAATATGACATATAAGTTTCTAAAAATTAATAAAAATATGAAAATAAGCAAAATATCCTAAAACTATGGAGAACATGACAAATAAGCAAAATATCTTAAAACTATGGAGAACATGACAAATAAGTAAAATATCCTAAAACTATGGAAAACATGACAAATAAGCAAAATATCCTAAAACTATGGAGAGCATGACAACTAAGTCAAATCACTTTTTAAATAATACTCTCTCCGTTTCATATTAGTTGTCGTAACGACAACTAATATGAAACAAAAATATTTAATTTTACATATTTTCAAAATAAAAATACTATTACCAATACACCTAACCATATATCAACCAATAGAAAAATAAAATAGAGAATATTACCAATAAATTTTGCATTAAAAACCGAAAACGACACTTATTTTGAAACAAAAATTCTACTCCATAACGACATCTAATTTGAAACGGAGGGAGTAGTATCCTAAAACTATGGAGAACATGAAACCTAAGCCAAATCATTTTTTAAATAATAGTATAGATATACTATTATTTTAAAAGAGATTTTGCTGATTCGTGGAATTCTTTATAATTTTAAGATTGTAATTAATTTAAAAAGATTATGGACCCACACCTAATTATTCTATTTAAAAAGATTTTTATTTTTATTTTTACAAGAATCAATTCAAATAATATGAAAGTACTATAATGATATCAAATCAGAAGATTTTAATTAGACGATGCATATTTAGACAATTTCCAATCCACTTCTATTTTCATCTTTAGATTTTTATTAAAATAGAAAATATCTATTATGGAAGTGGATTTGATCCAATGTATACCTATATAATATATATAGGGTTCTTCTATTTATAAGGAAAAGATAGAGATAAAATATTTTCACTTCTAAAAAATATAGAAATAAAAAATAATATTTTTCTATATTTTCTTCTAAAATAAAAGAATTCTATTATAAAAACATACATTGGAGCATATCCATCTCTATCATAGAAAACTCTATTTAAAAAATAAATAAAGATATACATTCGAATGCACTTAAAAATACTCGCAATGCGTCACAATTTATTTTGTGATAGTGAATTAATCTAATCTAGTCAATGTTCTGCTGACCCTAACTTTTTGTGCAAGAAAGTTAAAATTTTGTTGAGGATACTTACCACTAAGACCAATACAGATTTAAAAACAAGTTTTTCTAATTCCAAATAACTTATGTTCTGTTGTTAGTTAGTATTCAAAATATGTTTGAATCCGTTCTCTTAATTATATGATATAAACAAAAAAATCAAATAGCAGATTTCCACATTATTCGCCATCCTGAATATACATTGTTATTTATCTGGGCAACGATTCAGCGAGGCCCCTGACCACTTGAAGATTGCAACCAAATAGGTCTTTTTGTCTGCCATCCAACAGTTCTCCTTTTACCAGAGACTTTCTGACCATTTCACGAGCTTCTTCTCTCCCTATGTGGAGATTAACTTCCCACACTTCCAGGGTTTACACTTTAACCAAGCTTACTCAGCCATCAACGCGTACCTTGGGTCCAAAGGCACCGACAAGTCCAATCGCCTCAGTGCAAGCCAGGGGAGGGATACCAAAGGTCTTGCCCTCAAACGTGAGGACACAATCATGAACGATGAGTACAAAGGATTCAAAGTCTGATGGAAGAATGTGACTAGTCCTGATGGAGACTAATCCTAACAGCTCACTTTTCACAGCCGAGCAAGGAGTGTTATAACCACGTCATACATACAATAAGAAGGCACATTGTTACATCACAAGAACAAGAAGCTGTTCAGCAATGCACAAAGTATGTGGAGGTATATTGAATTCAAGCATCCAACAAGTTTTCAGACATTAGCTATGGATCCAGAGAAGAAACAATTAGGGACAAAGGTCCTACATCGAAAATTGGAAGATATCATATGTAATATATATGATAGATGGGTCAATCCATTTAGGTTTTAAGTTGGAAACTCATCTAGCTTAACATGGGCTTAATATATAAGATCCTAAGTAATATAGAAATCATCTTTCTTAACAGAAACAAGTTATCATGAATGACTTAATCTCCTTCAGCAAAAGAGTAGTACACCATGATAGCAGCCAAGGCTAATCTTTTGAACTGCAGTATCTATGACATCGAGCTACATGTGTTCAGAACAACTCGGATCTGAAGAAACTGCTCACAACAACATCCAGCAAGTCCATTATTGTGATTGAAGACATAGACTGCTCTGTGCATCTAACTGGTAACAGATTCCACAAGGACAACAACTTGAGGAAGAACGAAGAACAAAGGAAAGAAGAGAACTCAGTTACACTCTCAGGGCTTCTCAACTTCATAGCTGGTATTTGGTCGGCTTGTGGGCAGGAAAGGATAGTAGTTGTCACCACAAACCACTTGCAGAAACTCGAATGGATATGAGCATTGAGTTGTCTTACTTCACTAGTGCAGTAAGAATCAAGTCCTCTGTTTGATGATCATCATCCTCTGTTTGACAGAATCAAGTCCTTGTTGAAGGAAACAATGATTACTCAAGCTGATCTCGCTGAGAATTTGATGGCAAGAAACCAAGTAATGGATGTGGATAGTTCCCTGAATAATCTCATACAAACTCTGGAAAGAATGAACATCTCTATCAGAGACGCCAACCTTATGAATACATGGAGAAACATGGTCGCAAGAAACAGAGAAAATACAAAATATTTGGCTCATTATGTTCAATGATCTAAAAGCTTCAGTCATATTCTTATCTACTAATGATTCTCTTTCTGGTAGAGATTTTTAGATTATTTTCATGTGAGGTTTGGCTACTTTGCCTATCTTCAAAGCAAATAGTTAAGATTACCCATTAAATGTTTTCAAATGATTTAGAATAGAGAATAGGCTAATAGTAGACGTCTGGTTCTCACCACAGTAACAACTGAGTACTGAGACAAAATCATTTTGCCAAAAAGAAACCAAAAGCATAGATAGAGAGACAAGGATTAGCATGAATGTTGAAGTAGAAGGAGTTGATGAAATTTTTTCTTCTTATTCACAAGCGAGCTTGGTGTCAAAGCTGCTTAAGCAAATGGCAAACGCTTGAAACGCTGACAATGGATACCTATAATCCATCGTGAACATATCTTTCCCCACTTTACCAAACTGGAGTATCACTTTGTCTTGCTCTGGAGGAGCCGGTGGTGCTGAGCCGCCTGTCACTTGCGTTGGCAGCGGCTGTCTCACGGCCACAAGCTGGAAGTTCTTAACCGACGCGACAGTCACACGTCCACGGAAGTTCAGACACCAGCATTGCAACTGCTCGTGCCACCTCGGCTGCTTGTTCTTTAAAACCAAAGGTTTGAAACTCGTCTCTTCTTGGTCTTCCTGGCAGGACACTCCCATTTCCGAGAATCTAGAGCTGCTGAAGTCTACGGAGCGGTGGTCGAATGATGACTTGGAGAATGAGATGTTGCTGCGGAATGAGTCGTCAAAAGAGCGTGGTGGAGGAGGGAGGAGTTTCTCAGGTTGGTTTGGAACCGAGCCTCCTGGTTCAAGAGATGAAGTTGGGATGGAGTTCATGATGCAGTGCATTCTCCTTGGCCCGCGTGTGCCCAAGACGTTGAGCTCGTATGTGATTTGAGCAATGTTGTAGCTTCCAGATGGGACTTTAGGAGAAACTCTCCTTGAGTGAAACCTGCTTCTGCTTGCTCGGTCAGTGATAAGTGCACTAGAAGAAGAAGAAGAAGAAGATGTGTTTGGTGGTGGTTGTGTATCGTACACCAAGAACTTCGTCCCGAGAAAGTTTGATCTAAAAGAAAGAAAGAAAGAAACCTTAACATATGAATGTGAATCACACTAAGAGAGCAAGGATTCAGACCCAAACCTGAGCTTTCCGAGGTAAGAGTTACTAGATCTTGAGATGTTATCAGCATCCATGGAGATAATGTACTCGGTCCGAGTAGTTCTACGAGTTCGTTTAGCTGATAGAAGAAACTTCCCATTCTCCACAATCAGAGCTGAAACCAAACAAAAAAAAAACATAGTTTAAAACACAAGTAGATCCCAAACACAAGCAGGGCTATGTCCTAACAACAAAGCTTACTTACCAGGACTTAAACAAAGAAAAAGATGAAAGGTTAGCTTTGATTTATCTCGTTTGATGAAACACTGAATCATAGCATCACGTGGCCCTGGCTGAAAAGAATTAACAACAGTAAAACATAAGCTTCTTCGTGAGTTGTTTGAACTTAACAAGATCATGTTCACAGGACACAAACGCAAACCTGTTTGAGGGAGACTGGAAAAGTGAGCTTCCCACAGATTTCAGGACAAAGGACAATCTCTTGGCACATAGCTCTCCAAGACCGACAAACAGAAGCACAAGCCACAACATGTTTTCTCGCAGGCCAGTTACTCTCACTCTCCTCTAGTCTTTTGATCACATCCAAGAGTAGCTCCGGAGGAAGATTAGCCCATCTGCTTGTCTGAACTATCAAAGGTGAGAGGTCAAGAGAAGACGAATACTCACGGAAGGAAGAGCCCTGAGACTTCCCTTTGTGATGAAGCCTGAAATCAAAACTCCTCCTCGACAAGCTCCCAAGCCCATCTCTCAAATCTTGAACAATGCTCCTAAACGACATTTCTCCTTCTTGTTCAAACAAGATCAAACTCTTTCTTTACAGCCAGAAAAGCCCAAATCCAACAAAGAGAGGTTCAGATTGAGATGAGAGATTCCACTGGCTGTCCATAAGAAAATAAAAGCCTGGCAAATCTGAGTCACCTCTCCTTAATAAGTAAGAAATAAAAAAAGTAAAAGAGCCAAAAGAGAAAGAAGACTGGCTACAGCTTTGGGAAAGAAAAAGATAACTATCGCATGCCCAATAAAGAAACTAGGCCATGTCCTCAACATAGCCTGCTTTTAATCAACCATGAACCTTTTTTCTTTATGACAAATAGTAGTTAATCAAAGAGGATCTGACATCAATTCACCAAATGCAAAATCAAGATCACATAAACACAGATTCATATGTAACATAAAAATACAATCTGGAAACTATACAAAAAAACTCATCTGATTTACTTCCCTATAAAGTCAAGATTTTAGTTAATTTTCAGATGAAACTGTTACAAGAAACTCAATACCAAGAGCATGAGATTTCAGGTTAGAAAATATATGATCTCAGTGCATATAAAAACATAAAAAGACAGAAGGAGAAGGGTAAAGTATGAACCTTTTTCAGACAAGAAGGTGATAACCCAGAAGCTTAAATCTTGAAAGACAAATCCACAAAAACCTAGTAAAAGCTTCTCCGACCAAATCAAGAAGCTAAGCAAAAGTAGAACAGAATCTGGGTCTAAACAAGAAACAAGATCACAAGGATTTAAGCAGATCCGTAGGAGCCTAAAACTCAAACAAAGGAACCCACAAAAGTCAAAGAACCACCAAAAAGATAAAGTCTTCTTCTTCTTTTCCAGTACTCAGGAGCTTTTCTTGATTTTTCTCTTTAATAGTTCATTCACGAGACAGCAAGAAAATAATTAAAGAATAAAAAGTTTTTAACTTTTAATTGGATTATACTCTCAAATGCTTCTTCTCTGGATTTTATTATCGAATTTATAATGATATTTTTTTAATGATATTTGTATTTCTTTAAGAGAGAGAGAGAAAGAGAATGAAATTGTAATAAGTGGACATTTTGAAGCATTATTGTCCACAAGGCCGCATGACCTACGCCTTGCATCAAGCAAAGACCCAACGATAATGTTGACTTTTTACATCTTTTTTTTTTTGTTTGTTATAATAAACTTTTTAATCAAATTGTTAATAAAAGAGATTTAAACACCGTTGAACTTGGAGTCTTATCACTGAAAACAGAACATTGTTGATTTAAATAGTTCTCCACATAATAATATCTTAGTCTTTACAATAAAATAAAAGTATCTTAGTCTTTAAATAAAAGGAAATAAATAAATATTTTTTAGAGTTGGTATTGTTTAGTCTATCTAAAATTATATACTAAGTGGATATTTTGGCATTATTCACTCTCCTCTAGAGTTTTCACAAATTTGAATCATATAAACTGGTACGTCCTGTTTACCGATATTGGATCATTTTCCAATAAACGGTTTACCTAAACCGGTCAAGCCAGCATCCAAGTAAGCAATTTGAAGACCCAAGATCATTCTGAAACTCTTATGCAATGCGTCTAAAATCATCTGACCCTCAAGTATATATCCTCCTGCGTAGCCAAAAATCACGTATCTAATCCTTTTTTCTTTGGATCCCTCTAGTATTTTATGGACCAACCTTGTTCGATTTGGATTACTATTTAAGGCATTGTGTTAGATTCCAAAACCTAAGTTTGTTTAGGTGTATAAGTTTATATTTAAGTGTAGTGGTGGAACGCATTCCCTCGTCTTGGCCAACATAGCTAGCAATCTACCCATCCACGTATACCACTAGGTCACACGTTGCTGCTTAATTTGATCTCAAATTCTAGTTACAAAATTTAAGTCATTTGACAATCCATGTAAAACATTTTAAGGTATATTTGTTGTAATATTGTAAATTTGAAAATGGACCCTGAGCCTTTGTATTGTAAATTTAGAAATGGGCCATGAGCCTTTCGGCTTGGCCTACCCTAGAGTTGTATGATTGTATCTAATGAAGAAACAGAAGACAAGACGTGAATTAGAGGTAATTCTAACATGGATGTTAAGTTATATAGCAAGCTGGCTACAGTTAAGTTAATACAAGTAGGAACTAGCTTTCAGTCAAACTAAACATAGGCATTCGAATATCGGTCCAGGTCCGGATCGGTTCAGATATTTCAGGTATCGAGTAATTCATATAAAGGGTTAGAGAATCTATTTACTATTTGACTAAATTTAATTATATTATATGTATATATAACTAATATTTTCATATATTTGAGTATTCGTTCGGTTCTCAGTTTGAAAATTTTGGTTCAGTTTCAATTTTGAATATTTCGGTTCAGTTCCGGTTCGGTTCTTCGGTTTTGATTTTTTTTGCTCAGGTCTAAGTCAAACATCGTAGCTGTTATTTTTCATGTTTTAATAACCGAACTAGATTAGATGTTAAAATTCAGATTAATCCCAGAAGCATGTAGAAAACCGAATAATCTTCCTTTTAAAGTGTTCACATAGAAAGCCAACAAAGAGGCTGATAGTTGGTGGAAGGCTTTGACCCATAGGACAAATACTTTACCATTTTAACTGAACAATGAACTACAACCACTTGATTTATTGATTACAATATGCATAGTACGTTTTAGATAGGTACGATCATAAAGATAAGATTACAATATAATTGTCTTTATGGATCTTAGACCATCATTATTGGTGGTACCTTAAGGGAGCCCTTAAGGAGGGATGCACGGGGACCGAGGGAGAAAACTTGGGAAAAGTCCTTATCTAAGGACTGTCCCTTAGCTTCTACTGAACAAAAAAAAAAAAAAAAAAAAAAAAAAATTCTTAAGGGCCCCAAATTAGGGGACACCTATAATGATGCTCTTAGTGATGTAAAGTTTAAGCACCAGTCTCACTTCCACCTTTACCCCCTGCAATAACAAAAGTACATTAAAGTCAGGTCTGAGTCCCCCTTTGGTTCATTCAGTACCAAACAAAAACATTAACTCATGATCATAGTAGACAAACACGGTATTAATTAGCTTCATGGATAGATTAGATCGCATCCTACAACCTTAACCAACCGGTTAGGGATGAAAGAGGTGACTCGGTCCGGTAGGAATCCGGTTTCATTATTCTTCTAGAGAGTTATACAGTAAACTTTAGTAACTTTACCTCGGCTGCACTTTTTGTCACATTCGTGGTGGCAACGGATCGTCTCTTTTGCTGGAAATATAAAATATTAAAAGGGATTTTACGTAAATGGATGGTATGTGGATACTAAGAAGAGAGTACTCACGGGTAGGCCTGACGCAGCCGGTGGTGCAACTGTCGATGCAGTTTACTTGAGCCTCCGTTACCGTCACCATATCCAAGGTGGAAGACAAAGCCACCAGAATCATAAGAGCCGCTACTATAGTCACTTGCGTCTTCATCGTTCTCTCTCTCTTTTTTTTTTTTGTTTCTCTTTTGTGTGTGGGTATATATAATGTCCCCGTTGCCAGGCTTGACTGATAATTTATTTACACGTGTCATGATTCTCTCCTAGTGTTTTGAACTTTTATATAGAAATTATCTACTGCTCTTTTTATTGGACTTCTAGTTACATGCATCGATCAACCTACGAACAATGGATACATACACATATGCCCATGAATTACATATTAAAATTCACTAATGCTTGACTGTATGTACATGTTAAAGTAAGACTTTACTCCCATTCCAACTTTTCTTTACCGGTCAGTGAAACTAGAAAATAAGAAAAAGATGCATAGGTTTTGATGAAAAATTACAAAGTAGAATAATACTTCTCTCCACTAAAATTAACTGAAAGCGAGAGTAACATAATAGGATGAATGAAGTTGCAAACTTAATAAAATGTTTATGCGCAGTTTGGACGCCAAGTTCGAACCATTCAAACAGACAATGGTACATAATTTACTATGTTCAGGAAGTACTTCCAGGATCATGGAATCATTCAATCAGACGTCATGCATTAATACTATATAGCAGAATGCCCGAGTGGAACAGAAACACCGGCATATCTTGAATGTGGCTCCCACTTGTCTATTCCAAGCTTGCCTATCTACTACGTTTTGGGGAGAGATCATTCTGGTTGTGGCTCATCTTATAAACTATACACATACGCAAGTTCTAGATGGAAAATACCATATGAAGTGCTTCACAGCAAACCTCCAACCTTTGACCAATTCTAAGTATTTGGGTGTCTTGCATACGCACATCGTCGAGCAATAGATAAAGATAAATTTGGTGCAAGAAGTCGAAAGTGTCTCTTTGTTGGATACCTTTTTAGGAAGAAAGCTTGGCTGTTATATGATATAGAAACAAATGAATTTTTCATAAGCCGAGATGTTATATTTTCTGAAGAAAAATGTCATGGTCTTACAAATACATAGTATGTGACACCGCTAGTTATGCAAGATAATTCCTTTGATGATTGGCTTCTTCTGACTATATAATCCAGGGGGAGCACATCAGTCCCTACGGATGCTGAGACAACAAATGCTGGACTATTCACTATGGCAGCTGACAACCCAACAACTCCCACTGAGATAAGCATTTCGCCGCGTGTAACTCCTCCTGAGCCATTGACTTCCTCATCTACCTCTCGAGATTCAACTCCTACTTCTCCAAATACGTCTCAAATTCCGGCTGTGCTTCCTACAATACCAAACCCAGAGCAGACATAACTTAATAAGTCTCCGAGTTTATTGGAAGTGCTTGGTCGTGGCCAGCGTTCGAAGAAGCCTTTCATTCTTCTCAAGAACTTTTTCACTCATGCTACAACGACTACAAACCCCTCTCACGTTCCAGCCTCATCTGATCAAAGTTCTCTACCAACGGTCTCATGTAAGGCACTGTATCCTATCGTGGACTATTTATCGTCCTCTATTTTTTCTGCAAAACATCAGGCTTTTCTTGTAAACCTAACCTCGGAGTACGCCCCCACTACTTTCAAAGAAACAATACTTGACGAACGATGTAAACGTCACTGCATTAGAAGATAATCATACACGGGATATCACTATGTTACCTCTGGGGAAAAAGGTAATCGGTTGCAGATGGCTTTAATCGAACAAATACAAAGCTGATGGAACAATCGAACGATGTAAACCTAACCTCGGAGTACGCCCCCCCCCCCCCATTACTTTCAAAGAAACAATACTTGACGAACGATGTAAATGTGCTATGAAAACAGAGGTCACTGCATTAGAAGATAATCATACACGGGATATCACTATGTTACCTCTGGGAAAAAGGTAATCGGTTGCAGATGGCTTTACTCGAACAAATACAAAGCTGATGGAACAATCGAACGCCCTAAAGCTAGAATGGTTGCTCATGGAAATATACAAAAAGAAGGCAGAGATTACAAAGATACATTTTCTCTTGTTGCAAAGATGAACACAATCAAATTTCTACTAAAAATAGCAGCAGCACAACGTTGGGAAGTGCATCAGATGGATGTCCACAACACATTCTTACATGGGGACCTAGACGAGGAAATTTACATGCAATTACCATCGGGTTTCAAAACAGACGACCCCTCTAAAGTCTGCAGGCTTCGAAAATCACTCTATGGTTTAAAATAATCATCTAGGTGTTGGTTTTTAAAACTCGACAAAACACTGTTGAATTTTGGCTTCACCCAAAGTTATGAAGACTACTCGCTATTTTCATTTATCCAAGGGAATTTGTATTCATATATTGGTTTATGTGGATGACTTCATTATAATAGGGAATGACGTCGCTACGATTCAGCGATTTAAAAACTACCTTAATAGAAACTTCAAGATGAAAGACTCTGGTAAAATCAAGTTCTTTCTCGGCTTAGAAGTAGCTAGAGAATCTGAAGGTATTTTTGTGTCATAGAGAAAATATGACTTAGATATTGTTGCAGAATGTGTTCTTCTTGGCGTTAAACCGTCTCCAGTCCCAGCCGAGCTCAATCATAAGCTTTCACTCTCTAAAAGTCTTTGGCTCACTGACCCCGGCAAGTATAGGCGTTTAGTTGGCCGCCTAATATATTTTGACTTTTACTAGACCTGAGCTGAGTTATATAGTGCATCTGCTTTCTCAGTTTATGCAAAAGCTCCACTAAGACCATTGGCTATCAGCCTTAATTACTGGTTGTTAGGTACTGGAAAGGGACTCCAAATCAAGGCATTATGTTAACTTTTACTTGTGATATGCAACTCACTGCTTATTGCGATGTGGATTGGTCTGCCTACCGAATAACACGCCATTCCTTGAGTGCATATGTTATTCTACTTGGTGACTCTCTTGTGTCCTGAAAGACAAAGAAACAATGCACTGTTTCACGATCATCGGCTGAAGCCGAATACCATCCCATGGCTGATACTACTTGCGAACTAAGATGGCTCAAGCGTATTCTTCAGCAATTCAGTTTTTCACATAATCAACCAATGTGTATGTTCTATGATAGTCAGTCAGCTATTCATATCGCCAAAAACCCAGTCTTCCATGAAAGAACTAAAAATGTCGAGAATGATTGTCATACAGTTCGCGACGCGGTTCAAGCAAAAATTCTCATTACAAAACATATCTCGACTAAGCATCAACCTGTCGATCTCCTCACGAAAGCATTGCCTACCCCAATATTTAGTACTCACTGTCCAAGTTAGGATCTCCGACACCGTTATTGCCAACTTGAGAGAAAATAATAGGATTAAGATAAATATATTTTTTTATATCTATGAGATTTAGACTATTTATGTATTTCCTTTTCCTAGTTAGGTTATGTTAAGTATGTTGTATATATACACACCTTGGTTGATGAATTAAGATAAACAATTATACATTATATTCAATATATAACATATTTTTACCATTTTTCATGTATCCTTTTCACCTAATTATTCTATTCTTTTACCAATCGTAGCCTAAAAGAAAGATAAACAATCATGTACAAAATGAAACTTTAAGGAATGCAAAGGGGATCACGAGGAGTGGGTGAAAATAACATAAGCAAAATATCAAGATGTTTACGAAAGTTTAATGTTTTAAAATGTAAGATGTTTTCAGCTTTCTAAATAACTTCTAATTTTATTGAAAATTGTATTTCATAACATATTTTATGACTCAGTGAATTATTTTTAATTCATATATATTTTTAGTGATGCTTTTTAGATAAAAGTAACTTTTTTTTTCTTTTTTTTTTGTGTTTTCACCTAAAACATTATACGTTTTAAACAGAAGGACTATATAAAAAGAAATAATAAACCTTGCAGAACAGATAATATCAAATGGAAGCAACTACCACCAAACTGTTTTAAAATGTAACGTGGACGTGGTCTGGTCTAAGGAAGGAAGACAACGTGATATAGGTCGGGTATTGAGAGTTCAAGAAGGCAATGTCATTTGGATGGGAGCCAAAGCTATGCGAATGAGAATAGTATTAGAAACAAAAGCAGAGCCTTATAGATTTTAATTTTCATATATATATATATATATATATATATATATATATATATATATATATATATATATATATATATATATATATATATATATATATATATTCTATTTCTACGATGGACTTTATTTGATGATTCTGCCATGCATATGGTTGAATCACGGGACATCTCTATTATTTACTGCTGACAGATTGCCAAGGTTCACTTCTTTGATATTCTTATTTGTTTCAACGTGGTCCGATGTCGTAGGGACACTCTTCTTTTCCTTCATTTTACACCAAACCACTAGGTATACTCCTCCCACCATTATTATTGCACCAATTATACTGTTTTGCAAAATTATTAGAGAGTAACATTCACCTTATTACATTACTATACACAAGATCATGAGTTTGGGTGTACCTTCCCAAATAAAGCGTTTCCTCTAAAGCAAATGATCCGACAAGGGCAACGATCACCAGCCTTACGGGGCTAAACACTGTAACATATAAGGGTCCCTTTTTTTCAATGCACCAAGCAACAAGAGGCATGACCAGCCCTGAAACCACAACTCCCTACACGTTGTGGATAAGATAATTAAAAACGTGTATCAAACAAACATATTATATATATGCATTTAGACGCATGTCTAAATAATCATTAATCATTAGGTAGATTGTTTTTTTTTTACTGCATAAATCGTAGTAAGGAGGCTAATGTTCCACCCTAATCGCCATTGATTCCAGTTATGTTCCGTACAGAGAGCAACAGCCATACACACAAAGCTTCCCGTCGCATTCATCAGACTTATATTCCAACAATGTCCTCCAAATTCCTTGCTTATTTTTGCCTGTCAGAAAACACATTTTACGTTCCTTGAACATCTTTTCAACGCCCAAAACATGAACCAATTTTACATTTCTTGAAACTAGATTGTTAGATTTTTCGTCACCATCTTAAATTCAATTATATATATAAAAATTAAACATGAATTTATAAATGATGATATGGGTACAGAAAAATTAATGGTTATGTGAATTACTTCACAAAGATTATATCTTTAGTTGTAGATATATCTGTATATAAATGTCTAGGAGGTAATATGATTCTCTTAAATTTTGGAACGCAAGCACACATAAATACAGTATATATTATATTTATTTTTGAAGTAATGTTTGATGAAAAATGTAGCACTTGCCTGCAATAGTAACCAAAGTGAGACGGAAACGTTGCAGCCAAAAACCATAAGAACCCCTGAAACTGAGATGTGGTGGTGGTTCTCACTGACAGTGGCAGTGCCAGAGGATTGACCAGCGTTCGAGCTTTTAAGTAAGTCAAAGTGTGTTGACCAAATATGAAGCTCAAAGCCTTTATAGAATACAAAGACGAGAGCCCCACCAACACCAAGCAGCGTACCTAGAAGCTTAGCTCTCCCTTCGTTTGATCTCAGCCGTAGAGTATCCATCCTGTTATATGTCATAATGAAAAGTATCAGAGCCTATCAGTATGAAAAGCATCATTGGCTTGTGATTTCTCGTGCAAATGAACTAACCCTTGATTAAATTCTTCAGTTCCGAAAAGTTTCAGTTCATTTATATATGCTTTGATAAAAAATAAATTTTTGCAGACAGAAAGTTTGATGTCTTAAGTTCAAAATAGAAGACTGATGTCTTGGACTCTACTTTCTTATTTTCTTTAAAATAGATGATCTTTTGCAAAACAAATTTATAAGTAATAAACTCATGTATAGTAATTAGTATCTAGTTACAACTAATGGTGTAATTTACAAGTACAACAAATAAATATGTTACCAACTAAGATATGTAAACTTTATAAATTACATTATAAATTTAGTAATGACTAGACATATATCTTATTTGATCTTGATATATTTTTAATTTTATTACAACTAACCTATAAATAAATGTAAATTTTTAATGTTATCAATAAAAGAATATAGCTAACTACAAGATATTTATAACACATAAAATAATTATATACTCCCTTTGTTTCAATATAAGTGGTGTTTGAGGTTTTTGCACATTGATTAAGGAAATACAAACTTTTATAAAATTTCACCTACTTACATACAAATATCATTAAATGGTAATAGTTCAACCAATAAAAAAAAAGTATTTTATAATTGGTCACAAAATTCAATTGATATTAAATTCTATCTAGGATAAAAAGAACACCACTTAAAATGAAACAAAATAAAAACTCTAAAACACCACTTAAAGTGGTACATAGGAAGTAAAATATTATTTATTTTTTACAAAATTAGTTCTTGTGCGATATCGCACGGTTTTTTTACCAAGTATACATAATATTATAACCAAAAAATCTTCATATAGCGTTCAATGTGCCTTACCTAAAAGCCAATGACAATACCAAAGTGATCACCGGACTAAGGATACTGGCTGCAGTCGAAAATGTAGCTGATGTACGAACCAGGCCCGGCAAATAGAGAATATTTGGTATAGCCGCTCTGCAAAGCAGTCAAAAATGAATTACATAATCCACTAAATTTTATGTATATAAATCATATTTTATGATCGCCAAGTGACAATAAATTCATGTGTGCTATATATAGTTCTGACTTCTGAGTACCCGAGCAACCCCGAAAGAAATGCTAGTAAGACCAGTCTCCATGTAAATTCTGGTCGCTTCTTCCTGATCACATTGAATCCAAAACAAAACTTTTAATTACAATAACATCTGAGTAATTAATTTAACAAAAGAAATGACTTGGTGAAGTGAATATATATGTTGGGTGCTGGATTCCAAATTTCCGATAATGAACATGTATTTTCTTTTATTCACTTGTCCTAACATGTATGTTGTGGCTTATGCATAGATAAGTTTATATATGATTATCATAATGCACACAAGAAATGGTTTAACCTTTGGAAGATGAAGGCGAGGGGAAACATGAAAAGGGTAGCAAAGAAGAGACGATAAGCCACTAGGATTCTGAGATTTGTACCATCATGGGCCGTTATCTTAAACAAAATGAACATTCCTGCGAAAATAAACTGGACCACCAGCATTGCAATTACAGCCTTCGCTTCTTCCCACATTTCTCCAATTCAACCCCAAAACTTTCTATATTTTTACTTTGATACCCACTCAGACCATTAACAATCCGGTGCTCCTAATCCTTTGATCAGCTTTATTTATCTGCCAAGTTATCTTCGTCTTTAAAATAACACTATACCTTTTTCAATGTGCTCCACTTTGGTTTTGGAGACCATGAAAAAGTTATGTGAAATAAGAAGATGTAAAATTCAAGTGCTTGTTTATGGAAACTGGTGAATGAAGTAGCAAAGTTGTTGCACCAAAAATTAAGTAGCAAAATTGTTAAGTGTAAAACTATAAAGGCTTATTGAGTGTGAAAGATAGATTATCTATTACAATGAAAATACATGAGGAAAGGGGAAAGTTTATTATGCTATTGTAGCGGTTATGCAAAAAAAAAAGTGGAAGAAACTATTTATTATCGTATTAATTAATGGACCTCCACGAGATCTCAAGAGAATTGCAAAAGCATCTTTTGTTTTCTTTGGTAAAAGCGTCTTTATTTCTTTTTTTTGTTTAGAAAAATAAACAAAATATGAGTCATGAACATTGGTGCCGCGAACATTCGTATGCTAATGGTAATGCGTTTTACTACTTTTGCCAAAATGACATTGTAACAACATAGTAAGTGATATTAATTCTTTTTACATTAGTTGTAAATTTAATAAAGATATAAATATAAATTAAGCACCATTTTTTGGTTGGTGCTGACACGTGCTAAGCATGCTCTCCATGCTTTTGTTAGATGTCTTTTTTTTGTCAACCTTTGTTAGGTGTCTTACCAGACACAAACTCTGTTATTAATGTTAATAAGCAAACATGCGTACAACCATGTACACTTGGTAAAGATCCAGATCTGAAAGTTTTGTTTGTGGATTCTCTTCCATCTTTTGTCCAATATCTTTCATGTAACTTGCACAACTGTTTTATAGTAGATGATAGATAGATCATTAATTAGATTCAATGGTTTACTTGGAGTACAAGTAGTGGCGAATCTACATGTAACAAGAAGGTGCCACTTGCCCCCATGAAAACTTTATTTTTTTTTATAGTATACTTAAATTTTTAGTTGTTTTCTCCTACTAAAAACTATATATTGATCTTACATTTTATATTTATATATGATTTGCTCTCCCACCAAAATTTTATGCTACAGAGAATACAAGTGGCAATATTCAATAATAAAAGCACATATGCATACATACATACATTTTATTTTATAAAATAAATAATTTTTTTTCATTCGTTAGAAAAACACGTAGGATAATTAAAAAATTGTAGTAGTAACACATGTCCTCTCCAAATTGATTTACAATATTAGATAATATGAGTTTCTTCCAGGGTTCATTGATAATTCGTTGAGTTTGATTTGAACAGATCTGTAACTGTTTAAGCTGTATATAGATGTACAATAAACATCGTCATCGAGTTCTCCATGTTCTCATTGAAGAATCGTTGCCGTCGATGTATTCCGATTGAATCCAAGCATCGAACGTTTGACTTAATCTAAATATCTAATCATCGTCTTTAACTCACAGTTCTCCTCTCCTCTCGTTACTGTAGATATATTGCTTGAAATTAACAATACACAACAATATACATGTATGTCTGGTCATTCTACTCGACAAAGAACAAGTTGAAGAAGAAACTAAAGATCTAGCTAACCAAGTAGTTACTGCAATTTCAATCACAAGATACATATACACACCTATCGTTAGTTTTCTTCAAGCTTCTGTTGTTCTTATAGGTGGTTGATCATACTACTATTTGTGCTGGATTTTCTTAAATAGTTAAGTTAAATTTGTCAAGGAAAACATTACAGGTGGTTTAAAACTAAAATTTTGTTTCTTTCTTCTTTCTAAACAGTTATCTTTTGCTCAAAAATAAAGGATGGTACAAAATAACAAATGTTCTCACTATGATTAATAAAAAGAGTGAGAGATCTATATAGTTTATCTGGAATAGAAAATTAATACATTTTGATGTTCATATAGATCTTCTTGCAGCTTGGAATATACTGAAGTTGATGATTTTGAGAGGAGATTGGCTTAGCTATGGTGAATATGAGGCTCAGATTTTGGTTGATGAAAGTTTGAGTGTTTTTTTTTTATATTAGTTAATGTGACCACCTGAATCTAGAGATGATCGAACATTGATGAATATGTTTTGTGCAAATCTATATTTTGTTATAGTTTCTCTTATTTACTGCTTTAAGTCCCACGGTATACATGAATTTAGTAACAAAAGTTTTCATACATGGAGAAGATTAATTATAGTATGATACATTTAATCAGGTTTGTTGTGCTGATTTGCTAAATTTCTTAAAATTAATTTAATAGGATGGAGAGACCGACAAGCCAGGTGATACTGCAGATTCCTTTGCGCGCCACATTTTGCCAATAACTATTTAGATTACATCGTGTCTCTAATTTGTTCTCATTATTAAACTAAAGTTTGTTTCAGGCTTTCAGCGCAGTTGCTCCTAACAGGGAGGCTCCACCTTTCATTTAGGTAATAATGCTTGGAAAACTGGTATGGCTACAAGAAATTAAGCAATGAACTTACGTTTCTTTTTATGTTCCTCAGTGAGAAAATCATCATTTTTGGAGATTTCCTCAAAATAACAATTGTGAAGTCCACTGCAAAAGTGCAAATTAGTAGACACTAATTGGCTACGCAAAATCAAATACTTATATTTGAGAATAAGTCCTAAGAAAACTTTTAATTGATTGATGTTTTTAATTGATTTTTCTGCAAGATACTTTGTGAGAGGAGCTCAGCTTTAAAAAGATGCAGGGAGAGGAAACAACGTTTGTGATTTGATGAAAAATGAGTACTTGATGAGCATGGCATTGTTTTTAACTAAATTATAATTGTTTGGTCATTGTATTACAAAATCTCTCAACTTATCTCGTGAAGAATCTTTGATGCTTATTTATGAAAAAAAAAAAAAGAAATTCTCTTTAGCATGCTTAGTTTGTTTTTCAAAAAAATAGTTCTTAAGAAAGAAAATGATCAAAATAGGTTTTTTTAAAAGCTAATTTTTTTATTTATATACATTTATACCCTTAGGGTTAACTAATTTAGACTTTAGGGTTTAGAGTTAAGGGGTGAGTTTGGAGATAGGGTTTCAAATTTCAAAAAAAAAATATATAAAAAATTGAAAATTTCAAAAAAATATTACTATTTTGGTCATTTTATTTTTCTAGAACTATTTTTGTGACAAAAACGTAAAAATGACTATTTAAGAGAATTACCCAAAAAATGAAATAAGTATTTGAGACAAGGGCTTGAGTCTAAAATTTAGTTTGCAGAAACATTGTTCGGCTAATATGATTTAATATTAGTTTTTTGACAAAAAAAAAAAATCTTTTGTGATCTAATATAAGTTAAATTGTCTAAATTAATAACACACAAGTCAACATGTCACCTACCTTCTTGCTTAGTACACTTATCCATCAAACTCTAAACACAGTTTTAATCATCTAACTTTTTGTGGAAGTCCCTTTAGTTCAATGGTTTGACTAAGAGTTCATTAATGTTTCTATACTGAATTTCAAGCTCCAAAGAAAGCAGAATTATGAGAATTACTAGAAAAAACTTACAAGAGATTTGCAGTAAGACGAAAGAAGTATCGTCAAGCGTGGATCTCATAGAACGGCTTAGATGATGCAATTATGCACGAATCATGTAGAATTTAGAGTTGATTACATTAAAGGACACTTTTTGTCTTTTTTTTTACAATAAGAGACACTTCTCACATTTGACACACTTTTTGGTGGGACCTAGACATTTCTTTGACAAATTTGCCCTTAATGAGAAGGAATAGATGTTTTTGGATATGGATGGATACGTGAATGTTTGTGGACATAGATACATAAATGTTTGTCCATAGACACTAATAAAGAATGTGTACATAGACACTTTTAATTTTTTTCACAAATATCTATCCACTAACATGTCAAAAAACCAGACGGTTTTAATTTATTGTGGACGATTATTTATGAACAAAGTAAACTATATCCACATTCTTTCACTATGTAGAGGTGAAACGCTTAATTTTGTGAATGTACGAAGATAATCGTTTGGATATTTGTGGATAGAATATGTAAAAGAAAAAAAGAAATAAACATGTGACATGTTCGTATGACTATGTGTACAAAATTTTGTGGACGGGATAATGTGGACGAGGTACCTTTCCCTGAGCTTTTCCATCTTATGGGTTACGTCATGACTTGCAATTTCCAAAAAAATTGACAATGTTCTCTAGCTCTGGCCTTAGTATATCTACACAAAATACACAAACATAGTTCAAAATTAGCTCTTTTGAACCAATAACACTTGCACTTTAATCAGATTTTGAGAATTTAGATATTTAAAAATACACAAGGACCTACAAAGGACCAACACTAAAGTTCTTAGACAAGAAGATGAAGACAGAGTTTGATGAGAGGGTATGTCGATTGACTTTCTGAAATCTATTGAGAGGATTTCCGGGTCCCTAATCAGAAGGTTTCTCTTCAATTACAAATTTAGATGAAAAGCTTCGATCAAGAGAGCTTGTCAATGATGGTCATAAAGACACTGGCTTTGTTGCAGAGGTACAAACCCAAAACTATCATGGAGGAAAGATGTGAAAGATCTGGTTGAATTGGGGATGATCTGGTTGAATTGGGGATTACTTGAAAACTAGGGTTCTTAATCTTCATCTCTACGAACATGAAAAATGAGAGGTTTGAGATTTGGTAAAGCAAGATATGAGTTGGAACACGTGATTTTAATAAAGTTTGGTTTATAATTCTTTTTTTTCCTCTCTTTGGTTAAGGGTTAAGAAAGTCTTTCATCCCTCAAAAAGTGTGTTACAAGTACATTGTGGCTTTAAGTGTAATTATAAAGTGAGAAAGTGTCTTACAATGTAAAATTTTCTAGAATTTAACAGTTGTAGAATCATTTGTAACATTTTTTTAAAGTTTGTAATAACATAATTATTGAGCGTTATACAAAACCATCTAAAACCCCATTTTATGGAAACACATACACAAAGTTATGTTTGCAACCCACGCGAAGCATGAGAACCCCCTAATATATATTATAAGACTGATTAAAAAATCTATTCATATTATTCCAAATTAATGGTAAATTATGCATTAATTGATGAAGTAATAAATAAAACTGATCATTTAAGGGTGTAGCAACCACTATTTCTCATTACATTTTTTATAGTGTCTATTACTATTTGAGAGCTGTTGTATATTAGTATTTACCTTAGTTCGTAAAGTTACAAATATACATATTTTTGATCATATTAAAATAAATAATGAATTGAATCAAATTTTACAAATATTGTATCCATCTTTATCCTTAATCTTATGCGCACTTCATTATTTAAAAAGGGCAATATTTGATAGTGTGGAGTCAAGCGTGGTCCTAAACATAGTGATGCAGGAAGATATTAGAATATATTTTAATTATTTTGTTTATCTAGTTTATTATTATTTTAGTATTGATAGTAATTAGTTGGAATTATCTTATAAACTTTTATAGTTTTAGATTATTTAGTTTTCATATAACTAGGGTTTTTATACCTAGAATTATATTCAATTTTATTGATATTGATAAAACAATTAATTATTTAATTTATTAATACTATGATAATTATCTTTAATGTTTTAGGGTTTTTGTGGTTTCTTATATATAGTTTTTAGGCTATAGTTTTATGGAGTTTATGATTTATTAATAAAAATGATTTTTCGGTAAATCTATAGAAATCTCAATAAATTTTAGAATATATTGATTTTAAGCACTGAAATTATGTTGAACAGAAACATTTATACTATCACAGAAAAAAATTTGTTCGGTGAAAGAGAAGAAACAATTTACATACAATTTATTGGTGATCCGGTTTATAATATCTATATAAGGAATATAAACTTTATCAGCAATCAATTATCAAGAGATGCAATTACATTGTGGTGGTCTAGTGATTTCCACTAGAATAGAAGTTGTCATGTTGGTCTAGGCGAGAGATTGATTCTTCTCTATCGTGAAATTATTAACTCTATATATGGTCATGTAGATATAAACTCATTTTTACAATCCATTTAAATATCCGAGGACTGCACCTTTTATTTGAAGGTTAGATCTATCTCTTTAATAAATACGGATTTAACTCTTTTTTTGTAAAAAAAGTTTATCCAGAGATGCGGTCGTGAATCAAAATCAAAGCATGTTATTCATAGAAGATGTCCACGTGTGCAGCAGCTTCAACCGTAGTAAAGATATCGTGAGGATCATGAAGATAGTGGAAGCATTTTCTCATTTTCTCATTATACTAAAGAGCACATACGTGTTTGTGTAATGATTGCAGCGTTTGTTGGGAATCAAGTTGGCTACTTTCAGACTCAATGTAGTCTGCAGATGGAGCCCTAGTGACTTTGAGCTTTACCGACAAGGTTTGGATCTCTCAGACGTTGAAACCTCTTAAAGAAGCCAAGATTTTGATCAACTTTATGCTTACTCTATGTGGTTTTGGGTTGGCACTTTGGGTGTTTTATGTCAAAGTTTTGTTTCTGTTAGTGTTTGTATAATATCAAATTATCTTTGAGAGTTCCCTTTTAATCCTATCATTACAACAATGGCAATCTCGTCTACTATTTGGATCATGACAATGTTTTTTTACTTGATCGATTCCACCGTATATAAAGCAAGTCTACTATAACTTAAAATCACATATATAACTTAATTTTAAGGTCCAATATGACTAGTGTAGACGTGGAGCAAACTAAGCTTTTTTTTTAAGTCTGCTATGACTACAACAGAGCATATTTGCTCAAGTCTGTTATGGCTTTGACGTTCTAACAAAATATTATAGATGTTGGGAATCTATTATGAGTTTGGTACACTTTACACTAAAATGATCGGCTTTAATACTGTCACAAACGATTAAGTCTGCATAAGCTCAATCTTAAAAACCTTTTTATTGCTGAATTTTTTTGGAAATTTTGAGATATAATATCTAACGTTTATTATCATCCGCATATTCAACAAAAAAGGGAGAAAATACAGAAGAGTAAACAAGTAATAAAAAAATGAACCTGATGAAGTTCCAATTAGAAGGTAATCAAATCAGGTAACGTGTGAGTCAAGTAAACTGGCTCATCGATAACTATAAGAGGCAACAAACTGGGATCCACGTTATAGTTTCTAGGTTGATCAGTTTCTTTAACATCCTTACATGTGAAACCATAGTCGTCTTCAAAAACCTCCCATTTATCGGTTATGATGGTCTGAAACTCTGGTCTCTCAGCTAATATTACACTCTTCTCTTCCACTACTTCCTCCTCATGATCATCCATTGTCTCCTCTTCCTCTTCGACTCCTTTAATGGCTTTCTCCATTGCTTCAATGTTTTCTTGCGGGATTCTGACGAACTTTGGGACTTCATGCGCGTTTGAGACCCCAAACTTTTTGCAAAACTCAAAGTAGAGTGCTAGGTCTTCTCCTTGAGATGTAGCCTTCTTTAAAATCTTGAGAGCCATCACAGCTTCTGCTTTTCCAGCAGCTGGACTGATTTTAATGAGAAGCTTGGCTATACCGCTGCAGATTCTACCATATATGTCAAAGATCTCAATCACTACACAGTCCATAGCTTCAAGGATAAGCGTTTTCTTCATGTTGTCAGCCATGGGACGTATCTGGAGAAGCGTATGGAGAAGAGACTGAAGCTTCTCGATGCTTTCGAGCTCTTGGTTAACAGAATCTACCTGAGGTTTTCTGTTCCGACAACGTATTTGGTCGGATAAAAAGAAAGAGTACTGGTCAAGAAACGAGAAGTAGGCACGTATCAAAGCGTTGAAGCCCCAAGTCTTGCTGGGACGTGAATGACCGTCCGAGAAGTCTGAGAGGTCGAAAGGGAGGCGACGTATCTCTTGTAGGGACGGGACTTTGCAGCAAAGGACACCGTGGACGAGCATAAGGGCTTTCAAGGCAACGATCCAGCTTCTTGTCCGGTTAACACGTGAGGAAAGCGAGTGGACAAGAGGCTTGAGGTTGGCCGGGGAGGAGCGGATCCATTTGTAGACACGGTGAGAGTTGTGGTAATCGACGGAGGAGTCGTCGTGAGAGGTTGCGTGGATGATGGCAGAGTCAAGGTCAGGGTTACGGAAGGAGGTTCTCCGGGAGAAGCTGATGGAGAACAAGCTTTTCCGGTCTTTAAGAGCACCGGAAGCTCGTTTCCATAGCTTCATCATCAGCCTCCTCCTCCTTTCTTCTCTTTCTCTTACACCATCAAACCTTAGCTTTATCTCTATTTTAGGTTTTATGTCTTTTGCCACCCTTGCTTTTGACCGTTGTAACGGGTTTTCCGTTTATTTTTTTAATTGGAAACAAGCATAGAAATATAAGCTGGCGGCACGTGTAATCCGCTACACGTTTCTGCTTAGTTTTGTGCACGTCGGCCTTAGAACACGGTTTCAATCACCTTATTATATTTGATTATGTGGTGATACTATAATTAGGAACCGAAGCTATGGACAATGTAGAAGTACTCTACAAGTCTTGGAATCTCAGCTATAAGTAGTGGCAACTGACCTCACTAGATTTGTCAGAACAAAAGCCATATCGAGTTTAGTTAATTACATGCATCAAGTATTCGAGAACATTAAGCATATATAGAACGTCAACTTTACGGTTACAAACCTCAAATGCAAAACCTCTAAAGGCTAGGCTTGATAGTACGTAACTCAAAGAATATTTGTTATTGGAATCCCAAATTGGATATATGACAGAAGTTTTTGGACAATATTTAAGTGATACGCCAATTCTGAACTCTTAATCTAGTTTTTGAGTTAAGTTAGAGCAAGTCCATTGGTTAGAGACTCTAATGGGTTTTAATGAATAAATTAGTAGATAATTTTGTGATTTGAAAACTTAAAAACCCTTGTTAGTCTAATTAATTTTCTCATCCTCCAATGGGAGAACCTCCAAAACAACTCCATAAGTGTCCTTGTCCAAGAACATACGGTTCCATAACCAGGAACAAGAGCTCTTGCCTTTAGGCAATGAACCCGTCTCCTGCTTTCCAGGTCTTCTTCCTTTTTCCTCTCCAAGGAATCACCTTTGTGATTGCAGCAGTTAATGTAGTCCTCCCATGATCTACATGCCCAATTGTTCCAACATTTACATGTGGTTTACTGCAACAAATAACACAATTATTACAAAACAGAGCAAAGTCATGATCCATATCTCTTTAACCAATTTCAAATCAGTGAAATGAAAAATAGAAAGAAACTCACTTTCAAGTAAAGGTGGCCATTGATCTCCACAGAGAAGCTCCAAAACTTGAGGGAGGAGAGAGATCATCTCCTCCGATTGAATGAGAGATCGAGTTGATATTGGTCGTCTCTCTCTTTCTTTGCTCTGTTCTTCAATCTTCAACGAGAGGAGATCAAAGATGGAGTACGAACAGGACCAGCCTTACATTGATCACGACAAGGAGATTACACAGGAGGACGCATGGACCGTTATATCAGCCTACTTCAAAGAGAAAGGCCTCGTTCGTCAGCAGATCCATTCGTTCGAAATCGTCGACGAGTCGTCTGATATCGAGATCCAACCTGAGTCCCAGCACAATCCTGGACACCAATCTGATTTCGCCGACGTTCTCTAGCTGCTACGGATTTGGAGAAGGAGAGCAAAATGAGAGATTTCTTAGACACAAAAAAAGCATCGAGGAAGAGAGAAAGAGAGAGACGACCAATACCAACATGACACGTATGGGGTTTTAAGTGGTTCCAAAACCTCTTTGTTAAGAGGCGGTTCTATGGTTTTATCTTTTTCTTTATGTATTTATTCATTTATTTTTTTTAGTTTTTTGTTAAGAGTCCTTTACTAAAGCCTCCCAATGGAGGTGGTCTTAGACCATATTCCTAAGACTCTTTTACACTGCATGGCAGTTTACATGTTTTAATTACAAAATAAGGTAGTTTCTGCTACCTAGGCAGTTTATTACATGAATAGTTGTAATATGACCTACCAAAAAGTAACTGGTATTTTTTTAGTTAGTTAAGTTACACTTTATTAAATTTTTTACTTTTGGTAACGTTTACCGAGATAAGAAAGAGAAACGTGAAAGTCGACGAACAAGAAAAAATAAAATGATTATGAATTCTGGAGATGAATTTTTGGTTGAGATTTTTCAAAGAGGATGTAGAGAAGACAAAATCGGTACAAAAAAAAATAGTTATGACGATGATTTTCGAAGAACAAAAATTATAGCTATGAATTGCAGACGACGAAAACGAAGAGATAGTTCCGATGTGGGAAAGATAAAATCAAGGGTTAGTTCGCCAATTACTTTGATTTTAGTTCAGAAATTTTATTCTTTGGGACATTAACCAATTTTTAAAAAACGATGATTGTAAAAGCTTTTGAACATCAATGGCTACTTTTAGAGTTTTTGTACTTTTGGTCCCTAATATTTTATATAATTTCGTTTTTAACCTAAAACTTTAATTGTGTCCTTTAGTCCTTAGCGTATTCTAATTTTTATTTCATTAATTTCAAAGTTAACCAATTATTTACTACAGCCTTCTGTTAATGAAATTAAGCAAAATTGGGATTGTTTTAGTAAGCAATCACCAATCCACCAATATGTGTACAACTTCTTTACATAATATTGATTCATTTTCGATGTACACGTGTAAACGTTACAAAGTGTACACAAAATAACATGTTCTCTTGTCTCAAACTTCTAATTTGTTCAAGTTTATACACATGTACACATCACGAAGTGAACACACATCTAGTTTGTTATTCTTATTCAAAAAAAAATTGGTATTATATGTAGGTATATATGCATCTGTATACACATGGACAATATTACACAAGTGAATCATTGTACATGATAGTAAAATTTATGTGTACACATGGACATCATATGATTGTATACATTTTGAACCTTGCGAAATTATCCAATTAGATAGTATGATATTGTGGTACACGTCTTGAAACTCATAGATCTAGATGAGTAGTGTTTTGTCATGGTAAGAAAGTATGCATATTGATACAATTACACTTCAAAGAAGAATAATTTTTACTTCTTAAAGCTAATCAATTGTACACATTTGAATCATGTCATATATTACTCAAATCATATATAGATGAAATGTGATTCATTTTAGTTTGGTTATTGCGAAGATGAGAAGATTATAATATGTATATTGTACATGTAGCTATTGTCGATAGTCAAAAAAACATATACGTACATGTAAAATTCTTTTGAAAGATTGTTGTTTTGTGTGTAATGTGATTTTATACACCCCTTGTCATGTACACGTGTACATGTATATTGTACAAATTAGCCATTGTCGATAGTCAAAAACATATGTGTACATTTAAATTTTTTTTTGAAAGATTGTCTTTTTTTGTGCAATATGATTTTGTACACCCCTTATCATGTACACGTGTACATAAAAGGTGATTGAAAATTTGTGGTGTCATTATACACATAAAGATAAATTATCATCATTTGTATTGTGTAGCATCCAGTGTACATGTGAACAATGACTACAAGCAACTCACTATATATCTTCGGAAAATACTATCCACATATCAACATCCACAAAAATGATTATGTGTACACAAAAATACATAAATTTCTTAGTGTACACGAAATATTTCATAGTGTACACGAAAGTGATCACATGTACACAAAAATACATTTTTTATCATCCACATATCAACATCCACATGTACAATGAATTAACAAATACTGTTGTACACATATATATACATCAATATTGATATACACTAAGAATTATTATTTTAAACAAGAAAAACGAAAATAATGTGTCTTGCTCGTGGGTTGTAAAATGCTTTATGACCTCCTGCATCATACATTTACGGGCCACTTTCATCGACATGTTCAAGACTATGATATTATACACATAAAGATAAATTATCATCATTTGTATTATGTAGCATCCAGTGTACATGTGAACAATGACCACAAGCAGCTCACTATATATCTTCGGAAAATATTTCATAGGCACACATCGTTATGCATTGAAAGTAGATCTTGGAATGTTTTCATTCTTTTTAAATTCATTTAAAGGTGTTTGTATGTTTAACATATTTTCTTTCAAGATAAATTTACATGTACACATATGTTTTTTACTATCCACATATCAACATCCACAAAAATGATTATGTGTACACAAAAATACATAAATTTCTTAGTGTACACGAAATATTTTTTAGTGTACACGAAAGTGATCACGTGTACACAAAAATACATAAATTTTATTATCCACATATCAACATTCACATGTACAATAAAATAACAAATACTCTTGTACACATATATATACATCAATATTGATATACACTAAGAATTATTATTTTAAACAAGAAAAACGAAAATAATGTGTCTTGCTCGTGGGTTGTAAAATGCTTTATGACCTCCTGCATCATACATTTACGGGCCACTTTCATCGACATGTTCAAGACTATGATATTATACATATAAAGATAAATTATCATCATTTGTATTATGTAGCATCCAGTGTACATGTGAACAATGACCACAAGCAGCTCACTATATATCTTCGAAATATATTTCATAGGCACACATCGTTATGCATTGAAAGCAGATCTTGAAATGTTTTCATTCTTTTTAAATTCATTTAAAAGTGTTTGTATGTTTAACATATTTTCTTTCAAGATAAACTTACATGTACACATATATTTTTTATTATCCACATATCAACATCCACAAAATGATCATTTGTACACAAAAATACATAATTTTTTTAGTGTACACGAAATATTTCTTAGTGTACACGAAAGTGATCACGTGTACACAAAAATACATAAATTTTAGTATCCACATATCAACATCCACATGTACAATAAATTAACAAATACTCTTGTACACATATATATACATCAATATTGATGTACACTAAGAATTATTATTTTAAACAAGAAAAACGAAAATAATGTGTCTTGCTCGTGGGTTGTAAAATACTTTCTGACCTCCTACACCATACATTTACGGGCTACTTTCATCGACACGTTCAAGACTATGATATTTTATGATTTTAATGATTTTGAATATCCCGTGTTAGTTCAATTTAATCATTTTAAATTATATTTTATATTTTAAAAATTACATTTGTGTATTTATTTGTATGTCGTAAGGGTTAAAATAAATATTTAGAAGTTTGTAGATGAACATAAGGGGCAACCTCATGTTTATAAAATATTGGGCTCGAAATTGAATTGAGACAAAAGTTGAAGGACTAGATATGCAAAAATACTAAAGTTAGCCATTGTTGCTCTTGAACTTTTCGTTTAAGTTGGATGAGCGCTAAAAGTTACAAAGATCACATGGATGATAAATCAAAACGATAAAAGAGGAGCAGAGACACAACACAAATGCTTGAGCCACACTAAGAATGTAACATACCAGATTTTATTGTTGCTGTAGAGAATGAACGCTACAGCTTAGATATCGAATTTGGTTGAGGTTCCACTGTAGATTTGAAGCAATAATAGAATATGATGTTGCGAGAAGACATGAACAACATGAGTGAAGCTTGAATCGTTCATACTGTTGACATCGTTGTATACCACCATCAAAAATATGGCTTGACATATCTTAAAAGATAGATTGAATAATAAAAATACTGATTATAAATTTATTTTTTTACAAAACGTTTTAGAAAACAACAACATCATTTATAAAAAAATGAAGAACTTGAAAGAAGAAAACGAAGAAGAAAACGAAGAAGAAAATACATGGGACCCACTCTATTTTGTTTGATAGGAAGAATCGTGTTTTTCTAGAATAATAGTTTGGTTAGTAAGCAACTTAGTTAAGAATAGACTAATTTATTTAGGAAAGAAGTGAATTGTTAAAGAAAAGTGTGTTGGTAGCACAAACTGTCTTTTCTTGTTATAAAGAACTTAAAACTGCCTCATAGTGTAATTCTTTCTATTCCTAATATGGTATCAGATTTTATAATAAAGGTCAACATATGATTTACTACATAACAAGATGTTTCTGTAGAACCGTTTTTGACTGCATCTTGAGAAGGCCTATTTAAATCTCATATTGGATGGGATAAAAAAGCCTTTGAGCAATATATAAAAGATATGGTAATTCTCAACAATTGATATATATATTTTTTTTTTTGAACTAACAATTGAGATATTTTTGATTTAATTATGCCATATTCCTAATAACTGTTTCATGTTACTATGTTCACATGACGATATCTACATATATACAAGTTCTACAAATCGTATTAGTAGAAGAGATTAACAGCAGGTTTAGAAGATGAATGAGCTGGAGAGTGGAATCCTCGAAATTTCATTGGATATATAACAATAATACTGAGCCGGATATAATAATGTAATTGTGAATAGATTATGATGTATTTATATAAAAAATCATAATTAGGCCAGTACTGGAGCAGCCAAGTTTTCAATAATTAAAAAAAAAAAAAAATCAAAAGAAGGAGAAATTTTAAGAGCACTCTCAATAAAGATTCTCATGCGTTTATGGAAAAAAAAAAAATATATATATATATATGTATATATATATATATTAGTATTTTATTATGGGTTATTAATAATTTACAAAAAACTCAACCAATTTTTTTTAAAATCAAATGTTTTAAGAAATTTTCTGTTAGATTTCCTTCAAAATTAATAACCCTATAACAAAATACTAATATAAATATATATATATATATTAAGGAAACTCATGAGAGAACCTCTATTAGAGTGCTCTAAGAGTAGTACTTTCCTATACGAGAATGTTAAACAAAACATTTAAAAACATTTTTTACATATGTAAAATCGTAAGTGGATAATAAAATTCTTAATTCACAAAGTAACTTTAGTACATCTTTTTTTTTAATATTAAAATATATTCTAAGAAACTCAAATGATGCTCGAAACATTAATGATATATATTCTACGACCATTTCAACTGTGAGTCTAAAAGAATGCATGTTGGATAAAACAAAAACAAAAAAAAAACAAAAAAAAAACAAAAGTGGATGAGAGAAATGAAAAGCGATTTTCATAAGAGAATTTCTGAGAATCTTTAAAATATTATCTTTGTCAGGTGTTAATTTGTAACTGGTTCACGGAAAAAAAAATAAGACAGATTTTAGTTACACAATAAAACTGTAATATTATTATTACTGTTTTGAGATGTTGTTTTTAGGTATCTCACCAATAATGGTGCTTCTAAAGATTATAAATGATATGGTCATGCAAATATGTTTGTTGTTTAAACAAAAGAAAGAAATATGTCTGTTGTTTTGCTTTTGGTAAAGAGTTTGATTCGCCTTGTTCAGATATGAGTAGTTGGCATTCCCGCTGAGCTGTTCTGGAGACATGATAGGCCAATTTGACTTTCGTATGGGAAAAATTTATCTTTTTCTATTCATCCTTTTCTTTTTCTTATCCAAAATCATAGTTCTATATATATACTCACCACCCGAACACTAAACGCATTCTTCGCATTTAAACATCAATCACAAGCTCCCTGATAACTCAAAGATTTTTGTATCATGTGCCATCATACATGTGACGGTGAAAGTGTAATATCTATATAAAACGTGAAATATGTGTTTGACTGTGAGCTTAAGTAAAATATCTATATAAAGAAGATAATATATGGCTTAGTAGCCAGGATTCTATGGCTTAGTAGCCAGGATTCTGGTTATAAGACAATGCTATTGAGTTCGAGTTTTGACCTTTTGTGTGAATGTGTGATAGAAAAAATAAACTATCAACTGTTAGATCTAACCTGTTTTGTTTTTAAGTTTGAGGAAAGCAATATAGATAAGTTTTTTAAGGAAATTATATATGGACAAGAACATCTATATATTATCATATATAGCATATAGATAAGTTATTAAAGGATATTATGGACAAAAACAGCTATATATAGATCATATATAATTTTGTTTGGTCCACCATGTGTAACCATGTGGAACCTACTATCTAAATGTGACTTACAAGCGAGAAACCACTAAGACTCACATGCACAGTCGACTATATAAGTGTTGCTTTAAAAGTTTTTATCACATAGAGCAACTCAAACAAAAGATAGAATGGGTTCTAAGTTTGGAATCGGCTCGTTGAGCATTGCAGTGACTCTGCTTCTTTCTTTAGCTCCAACACTTGAGGCCGAGCTCACAACGGTCCAACAAGCTACAAAATCTGATGGCTCGATCAGCTTTCTGGTGATTGGAGATTGGGGAAGACGTGGACTCTATAATCAAACCAAAGTTGCCCTTCAGGTCTCTCTATTTTACACACCATATACATATTACACTCATCTCCACTGTATATTATAAAATTGTTTTCATAAAACGTAGATGGGGAGAATCGGGGAGAAGATGGATATCGATTTTGTGGTTTCCACGGGTGATAACATCTACGATGATGGGATGACAAGCGTTGAAGATCCTGCCTTTCAAATCTCCTTCAAAAATATATACACTTCTCCTAGCTTGCAAAAGCCTTGGTACCTTGGTAATAATAGTATAATACCTCTTATTAGTAAAACCATCAAAATTAATTACTGCTAGAACCAAAAAGAGAATACTAGTGATCGATGTACCATATTCTACTCAGTATTGGGGAATCACGACTATAGAGGAGATGTTGAAGCACAGTTGAGTCCGGACCTCAGATCTATAGACAACCGTTGGATTTGCATGAGATCCTTCATCGTAGACGCTGGTACTATTTAGATATAGTCAAATGTTTAATACGTTACATGTTTTTACTATACATAATCTTATATATATGTCTCGAAACTCTGGGCAGAGATTGCAGAGCTCTTCTTTGTCGACACAAGTCCCTTTGTAGATGATTATTTCATCAATTCTGAAGGCCATAATTACGACTGGAGAGGTGTATCACCGCGAGAATCCTATCTTCAAACCCTTTTAACGGTACTTGGGAACACATAATATATATATAAATATGTCTACAATCAGTTTGTCGGATTAGATCCTGATGGCGGCCACAAGTGCCAATTTAATGTGTAGGACTTGGAGACTAGTCTAAGAGAATCAACAGCAAAGTGGAAAATTGTGGTGGGTCATCATGCCATCAAGAGTGCTTCCATTCATGGGAATACCAAAGAGCTTGAATCTCTGCTCTTACCCATCCTTGAGGTTCTTTTTCTTCATATTCTTATTAGAGCTATGTCTCAATAATTTCCATGACAAATAAAAAAACTAAAGAGCAGCTCCAACAGTACAGAACTTTTTAAATTTCTTAAAAAAATAAAAAATTTAAATAAAAGTTAGTTAAATAATTAAATTTATTTTTTCTTTTAAATTAAACCAACTGATGGTTGACATTTGGATTTTTTTTTTTGAGTTTCTCTGAATGTTTTAATTAAGAACCTCATGCTCTCTTTTTTCATCTTTAATATTTTTCTTTACTTTTATGATATATCCACTTGAATTTGTATGTTGGAACTGCTCTTATGTTTTTGTCTTTATATTTAGAAAATAATTGAATAAAATATATAACTGTGAATTTTTTATATAATATTTTTGTAACAAACGCAAGTGCAAACGAATATACAGTTTTAATTGCCAACTAATACATTTTTTGTTTAATATGCCAAAAAATGTGATTTCGTTCGGAGAAACGATCTTAAATATAACATGCATTTTTGGGGGATTGTCCAGGCGAATAACGTTGATGTCTATGTGAACGGTCATGATCATTGCTTGCAACATATTAGCACATCTCAGAGGTAACACCGATTGTTATATAAAAACTAAAGTTTCTTATTTTAGATAAAGTGGATAATATAAAATAGAAAGGGTGTGAACTATGATAAGTTTCTTTGGCTTCCAACTTAAAACCAATTGGCACTAAGTGGATTGGCCTAAGTCCCTTATATATTACTCATGTCTTTTATATATTTCCGATGTGGGATCTTCTCTCCAATACCCTTCCTCGAGATAATGGTGCGTATAACCATTAATCTCGCAGAATCCATCATACCCCTCCGAGACAATGCTTTATTTTTCTAGCAATCTCGAAGAAATTGAGCCTTCTTTCGGCCATCAATTCGTGGGATGATCAGGCCACTTTTCGGGCCGGATTAATGGGTCAGGGTATTGGGCCCGCTCTGATACCATGATAAGTTCTATAATCGATAATATGTTCGTGTTATTGATAACGTGCACCACTCTTTAGAGCAAATCGTTTCTTAATGTGATCCCATAGGTCTTTGGCGTACTCTTTATGAGAGATATTAGATCTTAGTTTTGATTCGATCGTTAGCTTGATCCAGTTGACGAGTAGATGGTTATTGGCTGTCCAGTCTTCAAGATCGGGTGAGTCGTTTGCCGGTTTTAGTATTGTTCCGTCGATGAAGCCAAATTTCTTTCGTGCACTTAGAGCAACACGAATATTTTGTGACCATTCATCATAGTTTCGTCCGTTGAGCAAGGGCTGAGAGATAACCGCTCCAGGATTATCACCAGCTGACAAATCGTATGGAGAGATCGTTCGTCGAGTCGATGTAGTTGCAAGAGTTCCTGCCATTGTTCGGTGTTTCGAGGTCGAGGGTTAAGTTCGAGAGTTCGTCGAGCTTGATGTAAGCTAGGTCGGAATTCGTGAGTCGAGATTTTGCGGTAAAAAAAATCGATTTGCTTAGAGTCGTGGCTCTGATACCATGATAAGTTTCTTGGGCTTCCAACTTAAAACCAATTGGCACTAAGTGGATTGGCCTAAGTCTCTTATATATTACTCATGTCTTTTATATATTTCCGATGTGGGATCTTCTCTCCAATAAACTATATACTTGATTATATGTATACATTTTTTGCAGTCCGATCCAGTTTCTAACGAGTGGTGGTGGGTCAAAAGCATGGAGAGGCTATTACAACTGGACAACCCCAGAGGATATGAAGTTTTTCTATGATGGACAAGGTTTCATGTCGATTAAAATCACTAGAACCGAAATGAGTATCGTCTTTTACGATGTCTTCGGCAATATTTTACACAAGTGGGACACATCAAAATTGTTGTACACGAATTTAGATTTCTCATTGTAATTTCAGTACAAATTACTCTAAAAATCAATCAAAGCTCCTCCTCCAGTTCACATGCAAATATGATTCTAATGTGTGACTCCGAAAATTCAAAAAGCATATGAAGGCATTGCATGTTATTTATATAGAATGTTAGAGAATATTAAATTAGGGCTGCTTATCAATCGCTTAATTAAGGTGGTGACTAGGTTACAGTAATTTACCATGCGATGCCACTAATTCTTAACATCATCTGAGATTAAGAGCATTTTCAATGTAACACTCTATTTTTTCTTCCAAAATATAATAAAAGTAATTATGGAATAAAAATGTTTGAACCCTACTTTATTTTTCATTCTATAATAGAGTAATGAACAAACAAACATAGATAACTCCATTATCGAGTGAAAAATAGAGTAAAATTGGAGCAATGTTTATTTTATATTCACTTTTACTTTAAAATGAAAAAAAAATGGAGTTGAGTTGGAAATAGGGTTTATAGACGTTTGACCCCAAAAATTCACATACTCGTTCTCGATTTTAATGTGCTTATGCAGTTGAAGTGAATATGCTTTTGTGAAACCCGGACTGCGGTTCGTCCACCGCCCATTATGGTTTAGGAAGGTGATCCACCTATCGCTGCTCCCAAAACTCACTTTTGCAGATCAAAGAATGGGGTTTGCCACCTGCTGTTTTGTTCGAGAGATCATATATTTAATTTTTTCGTAAACCTTTCCGACAAAGCGTTATCGACATGTCATAGTTGAGTTGGTAGCCCAAAGTAAACTAATCCTAACAGATTGTAAATATATCAATAAAAAGACACATTACATTATTCTGAGTACTAAACACGATGTGTATTATTCAGTGCAATATTTTGGAAAATCAAAAGAGTTTAGACCCGTTGTGTTTGTTTGTTACTTTAGTTTAAACTCACAATAATAAATCAAATATTTTGTCTACAAGAATTGTTGTAATGGAAGCAAGCATCCGAGTACGAAAATATTAGTTAAATAAAATAGGGATCATTTAAGTAAGATTCCAAGGATGTCCGATTCAAAAATATCAAACTGTATCAGCTGCTTAATTTACACTTCTTGTTTTTATACATATATCTTTTATTTATCAAATTCCATCTTGATTTTACGAAATAAAAATGGGACTATAATCAAACTTTCAGATAAGTCCATAGAAAAACTAACACACTCTTTGCGGAAGGCAAAAACAAAAGTTATTGGTGAATTTTATTTATATATACACGTGAAACTATTGGAAACTTGTTTAAAAGTTTACATAAATATCTGAAAGTTGTTGAAAATTTCAACAACATATATGAAATTTTCATGAAGTTGTTTTACTTGTTTATATTGTGATATAGAACTCATCACCTACATAACTTGCATTTAACCACTACACTACACTTTTATCATCTTCTCCTTGTTTGCAACAGGAGGATCAAGCTTTATCCACATTAGTAGACTCACAGTCTACTCCTACTACAACACCAATTATGGAATTTTCTCCATCAAGTATTATCAACAACGAGGTTCAAAAAATTATAGTTGTTGATCCTTTAACCGCAACACCACAAACTAGTGCATTTGAGAGTCCTTCTCACGTCACAGTGCTAAGTGTTGTGGATGAAGCTGAGAGAGAGCCATCTAGCTCGCTTAGCTTGTCAAGAAGTGGAAGGGAGACAAAACCTCCTATCAAATACCAAGACATGGAATAGAAAACTGTACGCGGGAAAGGAAAGCATGGCCGACGTGGTTGTGGTTCTTATCACTAGCTATTGTTTTTTCATTATTGGTTTTCTAGAGTCTACCTATGTTGTTTCACAGGTTTGAGATTCACTTCTTTCATAAACTTGTTTTATGCCATCTTTTCCAAACTATAAGACTTTTGTCTTATTAAAAAAAAACACTACACTACACTAAGCTAGCTTCTACAGTTTCTACATCTTTAAAATTTACATCTAATATAAGGGTATGAAACAAATGTTTTTGTCAACAAGATAGACATTCTTTTTTTTGTGTAACCAAAAAGTTTGCAGACCCATACGATCAGGAAAGTAGACATTCGTTTGCTTCTATGACATCTATGAAAATGATCATATAGCTCTTTATTCCTAACTTAAGACTGGTATTCTTGAGTGATCTCGACGAATATGATTCTACATTGTAGTAAAAATAGTTCTTACCCAATTCAGATACTTTTCTTAACGTCGTTCAATGGTTTTTACGAAGGGGATAGAACCCAGCTAACCTTACTTGAGAGAAAAAAGAAGAAATATCCCTCGAAAAAAGGACAAAAAAGTGAAAACACAACATTTGGGACAACGAACATTTTCTCTCTTTTTACGCGCAAAGCATCTTCACTAATTACTATTTACACATTTTTCTTACTTATAACCACTAATCAGATAAGTAAACATATTGACCACGTCATCATAGTTTTAAGCTTTTAGATAATTTTATATTGTGAATTTTAAATTATTATGATTTTATTTATACAATTCGAGAATTTCATATAAAATCATGACATCTGAAATTTTATTTTCTAAATAGAAAATTCCATCCCAACTTGTTTATTAACATGCATTTTGGGGACATTTATCAAATATCGTTCACTACCCTCCTCAAAAAAAATTTAAATGACTAAAAAATCTTAAAATTCACAATTTAAAATATCTCCAATAACAACAGATTTCAAAATAGTTTACAAAATAATAAAATACCACTGATTTTTTTAAAAAAAAAATTAAAATATATATGAATAACAATAAATTTGTTGACAAATTTTTTATATCATTTTATTGCAAATCACTTCAATTTTTCAATTAAATACACCTCTAAAACTAAAACTGAATGGTGTTCTCTTTATGGTTATCTTTCGATTCAAACAAAATAAATTTCTAAAAAGATAATTTGTTGTTAATCTAAATAAATAAGTAAAATATTTATTAAATTAAAAAATAACTGTCATGAACCCCAAAGAAACTAGGAGATGTGTTCAATCTTGGTTTTGAAATGATTAAAATAATCTGATTTATACTGAATTTTTAGATAATTTTAGGTGAAATTAATAATTTGTTATAGTTTAGTTAGCCATCATATAATTTTATGAAAAACTACAAATTTTAGATTTGTATTTTTTATAAATTGAAAAACTCCAAACACTTTTGAAATCATAAGAAAGATTTTAAAATCTATAAATTTTAAAAAATTCAAGAAAAATATTTCAAAATACTTTATTAAATAACTAATGCAAGAGATCTGACGACATAAATTATTGCAAGCTAGTACAAAAAACAGTAGAAAACATAGTACTAATCCCAATTTTGAAACTTAGGGGTCTTATTGAATCAAGGATTTGGATTTTGGATTTGAGAGGATTTTTTTTTTCAAATTCCCTCTTATTGTATTTAGAATTCATAAATTCTATGTGAAATCCAAACTTATTGGATTAGTCTTTTGTATAAGTTCTCTCAAATTCCAGTTTATTGGAAAATGTGGATTTTGTCAACAAAATCAATCAAATGGGATTTGGTGGAATTTGAATAGTATTTCATAGTGAAAAATAGTGAATCAAAATACCACCTCATATGATGGTATTTGATTTTTTTCAAAAAATAAAAATAATCTTCACATTTAAAAAAAAAAAATTAAACTGTTTGAAATGAAAAAAAAATATTTAAAAATAAAATTTTAAATACTTTTATATATTTATATATTTCATAAAATGATAAATATTTATATCAAAAATATTAAATCAAAAATTAAAATATTAGTTTAAATAAATATTTTTTTCAAAAACTCTGAAAATTATTCATAAAGAAAATTAAACTGTTTGAAATGAAAAAAATATATTTGAAAATCGATTTTTAAAAAACTTTATATATTTATATATTTCACAAAACAATAAAAATATGAAATTCTATTAATTCAAAATAAAAATATTACTTTAAATCAAAATTTTAAATCTTTTTTTTTAACTCTAACCTATCTTCAGAAAGAAAATAAACTACTTGAAATGAAAAATTGAAATTTGATTTTTTATTTTTTATATATTTGATATATTTTATAAAATAATAAAATATAAAATTATATTAACTTCTACAATAAAAATATTACTTTGAATAAAAATATTATTTTAAATAAAAAAAATTAAGTTCTGAAAATTCTTTAAAACCTCATAAAACTTGCAACAAACTCATAAAACTTGTAACATGGATTTACTCAAATCTCGGATTTTCTTGAATTTACTCAAATCTCGGATTTTCTTGAATTTACTCAAATCTCGGATTCTTTCAAATCTTTGTTTTAATAAGCCTCACTTAGTTTATTGATTAATAAGTAGAATGTTCACTGATTAAGCTAAAGAGATAATCGATTAATTTATAAACATGCGTCATCCTCTCGTGTCTTGTCAAATCTAATCGAAAGAGAGAGAGTATTGGAGAGAAGATCCCACATCGGAAATATATAAGGGACATAAGTAATATATAAGGGACTTGTGTCAATCCACTTACTGTCAATTGATTTTAAATTGGAAGCTCAAGAAACTTATCATGGTATCAGAGCGGGCCCAATATCCTGACCCATTAATCCGGTTTGAAAAGTGGCCCGATCATCCCACGAATTGATGGTCCAGAAAAGGCTCAATTTCTTCGAGTGCTAGAAAAATAAAAGCATTGTCTCGGAGGGGTATGATGGATTCTGCGAGATTAATGGTTATACGCATCATTATCTCGAGGGAGAGTATTGGAGAGAAGATCCCACATCAGAAATATATAAGAGACTTGGGTCAATCCACTTACTGTCAATTGATTTTAAGTTGGAAGCTCAGGAAACTTATGAATGAGACAACTGTAACATCATTTAAACATCTCATCTCTCTAATTTCATTCTCATCTCTCTCACTAGAAAAATAAAGGAAGAAGAAGACGAAAGAGTTCTCAACTCTCTCTCTCTCTAGATTATAGCATCATTCTCTCCTCGTGTGTCTCCTACTCTGAAAACCAAAGAGCATTTGCCATTTGTATGTCATTACTCTATCTCTTGAACTCAGCATTATTCAGCTCAGTGCTGTTATGATACTCTTTCTGTTGGCATATATCAGTCTATATAGGTGTCTCTGTCCAGCATTTTGGAATCCTTAGTGATCAGATCGGAGATGTCGAATGTTTCCGGTGACGGAGATGTATCGGCGACGGTAACTGAGCAGGCTGCACAACCAACGGTGTTGGCGTCTTACAGGGAGAGCGGTGGAGGAAAAAGCTCCTCGAAGCGAAGGCCAATTAGGCCGAGCTTCGACGCAGCGGCTGACAATGAGCTCATCACTCTGCTTCATGGCTCGGATCCAGTGAAAGTGGAGCTTAATCGACTAGAAAACGAAGTTAGAGGTTAAAGAAAAATGCTTGCTCGATTCTTTCTGGTTTTGTTTTGCTTCTTCCTGATTTGGTTATTTTTTTTACTGAAGCAGATAAAGATCGAGAGTTAGGGGAAGCACACGCGGAGATCAAAGCGTTAAGGTTGTCTGAGAGACAAAGAGAGAAAGCTGTTGAAGAGGTTTTAAATTATTATTATTACATCATGTGTTTTTTTACTGCCACTTCGTGTTTGATCAGTTATGACATCATGTGTTTGCTTCTTGACTTTTTGTCTTAAAAACGTCAGAGATTTGTATTCATTCTCTTTCTTGGTCTAAGTTGAATTTTTTCTTTTTTTTTGGGAATATTAGCTTACAGAGGAGCTTGCCAAGTTAGATGAGAAGCTCAAATTGACCGAATCCATTCTCCAAAGCAAAGTATTGCTCTAATATCCTTCCTTAGCTCGGCCATCTTCACGTTAAATGTTGTTTATAATTAATAGACGTATGATGATATTATCCATGGTGCAGAATTTAGAAATCAAGAAAATCAATGAAGAGAAGAAAGCATCAATGGCTGCTCAGTTTGCTGCTGAAGCCACCTTAAGAAGGGTCCATGCTGCTCAAAATGATGATGACATGCCTCCTATTGAAGCCATCCTTGCTCCACTAGAAGCTGAACTTAAGCTTGCACGATCAGATGTATTTCCATTTACCTTATAAATCTCTAATTTGCTAGCAACTCATTCATCAACTCTATTGTTTCTGCATAGATTGGGAAGCTTCAAGAAGATAACAGGGCTTTGGACCGTCTGACTAAATCAAAAGAAGCTGCCTTACTCGATGCTGAGAGAACCGTTGAAGGGGCCATGGCAAAAGCAGCAACGGTTGATGATCTTCAGAACAAGAACCAGGAGTTAATGAAACAAATAGAAATCTGTCAGGTTCTGTAGTATTCATTCTTTGTTTATTTCAAACACGCTAGAGATCATGTGTCGTGTGCCATCAATCTTATTAATTGTATCTTTTGTTTTTAGGAAGAAAACAAAATCCTAGACAAAATGCATAGACAGAAGGTTGCTGAAGTGGAAAAGCTCACTCAGACAGTTCGAGAGCTGGAAGAGTCTGTTCTTGCAGGTGGTGCTACGGCAAATGCAGTGAGAGATTACCAGCGGAAAGTCCAAGAGGTGAATGTAAGTATTTACCGAAAAAAGAGCCATAAAGTGTTTAGTTTCTTGCCACTGATGAAGGAACCATTTTCTTGGTGTGTCTTTCAGGAAGAGCGGAAAACACTTGACCGTGAGCTTGCACGAGCGAAGGTTACAGCAAACAGAGTTGCCAACGTGGTAGCAAATGAGTGGAAAGATGGTAACGATAAAGTGATGCCTGTGAAGCAATGGCTTGAAGAAAGAAGGTTTCTACAGGTGTTTACTCCCCTCTCCTAGATTCTTAGGATGCAAACCTCTTTGCAGTGAGCCATATCAACATTCTCAGTTCTTGATTCTCTACTCTTTGCAGGGAGAAATGCAGCAACTGCGTGATAAGCTTGCCATAACAGACCGAGCTGCTAAATCAGAAGCACAGTTAAAAGTAATGGCTCTTATGCATTAGTCATCTTCTCTCATTTGTTAACATAACATAGCAAACTAAAAAATATTTGTTTGTGCAATTACCAGGAAAAGTTTCAACAGCGGCTTAAAGTGCTTGAGGAGACACTTCGAGGAACTTCAAGCAGCAACACTTCTACCAGGAACTTATCCGAGACAAGAAGCATGAGTAACGGACCCACTCGCAGACAGTCACTTGGTGGAACTGACAACTTACAAAAGTTCCCATCAAACGGTTCTTTTTCAAAGAAAGCTCCAAGTTTTCAGATGCGACATTCATTGTCTATTAACTCAACTTCTGTGTTGAAGAATGTTAAAGGAACATCTAAGTCGTTTGATGGAGGTACAAGATCTTTGGACAGGGGCAAAGCACTCCTAAACGGACCTGGGAATTATTCTTTCAACAAGGCTTCTTCTGATGACTCTAAGGACTCGGAGGAGAAGCCACAAAGTGAAAACCATGCAGCAACAAGTGAGGATAGTGTCCCAGGTGTTCTGTATGATTTGCTGCAGAAAGAAGTAGTTTCTTTAAGGAAAACCTCTCATGAAAAGGACCAAAGCCTCAAAGACAAGGATGATGCCATCGAGGTAGCGTTTCTTACATTTACTTCTTTTAAATGTAATGATGTATGATAACATTAATGTTTGTAGATGCTAGCGAGGAAGGTGGAAACATTAACAAAGGCAATGGAGGTTGAAGCGAAGAAGATGAGAAGGGAAGTAGCTGCCATGGAGAAAGAAGTTGCTGCAATGCGTGTGGAGAAAGATCAGGATAACAGAGCCAAAAGGTTTTCAAATAGCATGAGCTCATCTAACACCGCTCAGATTCTTGCTGCAAGGTATATCTATCTAGTTTCACTATACATCCCAACTTCATTGTTAATCATGATCCGTTTGTAGTTAAGAGTGATAGTTTGGTACTGAAACTTAGTTTGGCGTTTGGATTTGTGCAGAGCTGCTGGACGAAGCAGCTTAACTAAGAGCACCCAGTGAGATGATTATCCAGAAATAACAAGTAAAAGAATCTTACAGGCTCTTGTTACTAAGTTGGTTAACCTTATACATCTTATTTAATTCACTTTCTTTTACTTTATTTTCTCACCATATAGCTTACTTAGCATGCTGATAATCCCATCCTCACACCTATATAATCGAGTAAAGAGAGAAGAGTTTGGCTCACATTTTTAAGTTAGTTTGTTTGGGTGTATAGGTTTTAAAGAGCTGTGTATTGGTTTCTCTGGAGAGTTAAAGTTTGTGTACCTCTAATTCCTTATTTGTTTTTACTCTACTTTTAGTCTTTGTGATTATTCGTTTATATGTTGAGTTTGCTAACATATGAGATATGATTTATAAATAAATACGACACATACGAACCGGAACCCATCTCGCCCGGGAAAGAACACAAGACAAGAGAGCATGATAGATTATTATTACAACTTTATTAAATAAAAACTAAGAACACTTTGGTATTTTTGATGAGTCACTTGAATCACACAAGGCGTCTGCAGAGAGTGACACCGTCACCAATGGAGACTTGAGAGAGCTCTATGCGAGGATCAGAAGCGAGCTGCTTGTTCAACTCCATGAGGGTTTTTCTGCACACCCTCAAATGCTCTGGCACACTCTCCTCTTCCTCAGCCACATACCCAATCCACAATGTGTTATCGAAAGCTATTATTCCCCCAACCTTCACCAGCTTCATTAGTCTCTCGTATGCGTCGGCATACTTTGTCTTGTTAGCATCAACAAATGCGAAATCAAACTCCGGTTTTGGATTCTCCTGTGGTCCACCATCATGCATATACCAATGTCATCATCATCAAACGTCTATTTTGAAATCTTCATTATAAGAAAATATAACAAAAGATTGCCTAATACTCTCCCTCTGTTTCGTATTAGTTGTAGTTTTGGATTTATGCACACCGATTAAGAAAACATTTAATTTTACATATTTTCAAAATAAAAACACTATGATTAATACATCTAATCATATTTCAACCAATCAATAGAAAAATTAAATAAATAATATTGTCAATGAATTTTGTATTGAAAACCGAAAACGACACTTATTTTAAAACAAAAATTTTACCCTACAACAATAATTTGAAACGGAGAGAGTAGTAATATAACAACGCATAAACATGAATGATAATTGCAAAACTATGTAGGACCTAGAAAATTCTAATTGAAAAACACGAAACAAAAATAGTTGAAAACAATATTATAAAGCTATAAATTTTTAAAAAGAAAAATGGTTTACGTACACTCAACATCTTGTCTAAGGCCTGAAGACCATCGGATTGGATGAAATTGATTTTGTGATCAACACCTGCGTTCTTGATGAACTCTAGACCCAGCTCGTATGCTTCTTTATCAATGTCTATTGCAGTAATCTGTATATATCCAAATAAACAATTCATAGATGTTAGCAGTTGTTATCATTTTTTTTTGGAAATTAAGGATTAGTGTTGCATGCATATATACACGGCCATCTTCAGGCAATGCGAGAGCAGTCGTGAGCAACGAATAGCCCGTGAAAACACCGAGTTCTAGCGTGTTCTTGGCATTCATCATTTTTATAAGCATCGATAAAAATTGTCCCTCATCAACTGGTATCTCCATCTCGCTTCTACACATATGAACGCAAATACTTTTGGTTAGTTAGTATAATCCTTGAGATTATTCAGTTAATATACTTCGATCTAAGCAACATATGATTGAATTAAGTCTTTATTGTTTGTTTGAGTTCACTTTTGTATTCATCTGAAACTGCAACCTTTATTAGTAGTTCAAAGGGTTGACGGTCTGAAGTATGGTATAACATCAAATACAACCCAAATTAAGATCCCACACTAATTTTTCCCAAAAAAGGTTTGAAACTTCGTATTAGGAATATTATATCCCACATCGAGAATTATAAGAGACATTAAGTAATATATAAATCGATTTATTACCAATTGGTTTTAAGTTGGAAACCAATAACAAGCTCGAATGTAACATGGTATCATAACCCATGTTTGAAAATGAGTTATATTTCAAAGTTTGAAGGTGCGAACATGTCTAGGATAAGGATCGTGACGTTATAAAACTTGCAACTGATAGAAAGAATAAGGGTATGATCATGTACACTCTCACAAGTTATTAGGTCAAAGTCAATGATGATTCATTCAAACATGGACACAAGGGAGGTTGTAGCCAAACTTACAATTTGCCATACTTGTGAACCGTAGCTTCACGTAGTTTCTTGAGCTCTCCATGCTCTCTTGGGTATACCGTCGTTTCAAAGATGTACTGTCTCACATATCACAAGTTATAATTCACAACTACAGCCGTATTATATACAACATGAACCTAAATCATTACATGACAAAAGCTTTTTCTCGTCCGACAAAAAAGTTTAGTTATGCAGATCAAGCAAGAATTTCAATTCGAACAACATTAGGTAAGCAAAAACTAAAGGGGGTTAACGAAAATACGAAACCTTTTTGAGAGCCTCGCTCTTGAGAATTCCTTTGGTCGGAGTCAAATTTTCCATAGCTCGTTGTATCTCGTGATGCCTTGTACTTCAAAAGTTTTGCTGTGCTTATGTATATATATATAACTCTAGTTCTTTCCTTTTCTTCTTTTTTACAAACTCTTTACAATAAAAGTCCTAAATAATACTTTATGACAAAAAGTACAACTTTGTGACTTTAATTTAAAGAGAATCTCAAGCTGATACATTGGGTTAACTATTATATCAATAATTGGCCCCACCCTGTGATTAGTATATGATGGATTTGATATTCAAAGAGATATTAAAATACCCACGTTTGTGGAATTGATGTTAATAAATTACATAATTTTCAATTCAAAATTAATAATTAATAATTTATTTTCTCCTTAAGTTTCCACATCATTATTAGGTATCTGATAAATTTGACACATTATCATCATTTTCTTTAAATCAATAAATTGTTCCTAAATTTTCTTCTTCTTTTTATGTTATAACAAATCTACTAAAACTAGTTTTAGCAACCCCTTTTCTATTAAGTATTTCATTTTCAATCCATCAAAAATTTTAACATCATTTATTGATCAATAAATTATTTTAGTGAAAATATATAATATCATTAAAAATAAAAATCTATTTACTTAACTGTTTTTGTACATTTTCATCAACTTTAAGAGCATCCACATTGGTCATAAAAGAAGAGCAACTTTTAGTTTAGATCACCCAATAGAAATATCTACCCATTAAATTTCAAAAATTATGTACGTAAGTATGTATATATTAATATTAATATTTAATTGTAGCATTATTAATTTTACGGGAAATCTAATCTAAAGTTTATTAAAGCTAATAACTCTACAATTAAATATTAATATTAATATATACATACACACATACATATTTTTAGAATTCAATGGGTAAATACTCTCATTGGGAGTGTTATATTCCTTTTGTTTTATTTTAGTTGTCGGTTTATGTTTGTTCACACATATTAAGAATTTTTTTTTTTTGTATATTTCTAATATAAAAACATCATTACCTATACACATAACCACATTTCAATCAATAAAATATAAAATAATATATAAATTAAGAAAATTTGCATTAAAGTTATAAAATAACGCTTATTTTCAAATAAAAATTGTACTCTACAATGACAACTAAATTAAAATGGAGAGAATATAATATTAGAATAATAAAAAAATATGAGAGAGTATAGAAAAAGAGAGCATATGTGTTTTCTCCAAGAGCATTTCATTTCAGAGATAGTGATGCAATGTGTCATTATCTAACTGGTGCTATATATTTTTGAAATTAAGATTTAATTCTTTAATAACATTAACTTAAAATAGTAATAAAATTATACTGAGAAACAAAGTTAAAGAGATTTTTTTATGTTCATGCTCTAATAAAAATATATAAGACTCAGGGGGTGTTATTCAATGATGTATTTTAATAGAGTTAAAATCTAAAAATAATCTATTATTATTCGAATGATGATTTTAAATTCTGTTTTAATATCTAGTGTTATTCAATGAATGATTTAAATCAAGTTTTTAAAATTTAGTGTTATTCAATTTTCAAGGATTTTAAAATTCTTTGTATTTTCAATTGATTTCAAATTATTCCTTATGGAGTCTGATGAATAAATGAATGAACTTAAAATCCTAGACATACTGTAGAGATATAGAATTTTTCAACTAAAACTACCTTAAATTTTTTAAATTTGATGGATTGCAAAACATTAATAATTAATTTTAAATCTTGAATAACACCTCCCCAATCTCACACACACACACACATATATATATATATATATATATATATATATATATATATATATTAGGTTTTTCTCTCTCCTTAAACTTTCATCAACATTTGGTATTCTATACATTTGATACATTATCATCATTTTCTTTAAATTAATAAACTGTTCCTAAGATTTCAGCGCTTAAAATTTATATCAAATCTTGTAAAATATTTTGAATAACCCATTTTTCCTAATAACTGTTTCATTTTGAATTCAGCCAAAAGTTTGACAATATTTTTTGTCAATAAATTACTTTTAGTGAAAATATATAATATAAATATAAATAAAATTTTATTTATGTAATTGTTTTATACGTTTCATAAAACCCAGACTAATCAAAATAAATAAGATTGAATCTCACAATTTTTTTTCTTCTCATTTTTAACCACCACCAAGCTTAAGACTAGATTAGATAAAGTGCTACAACACAAGTAAAGATCAAGATCGGGTTATATCGGATTGGTTCAGGAATATATCCAAAGTAAAATCTGAAATTTAAAAACAAAATATAAGAAATATAAACTTATTTATATATAATTGAGTATTTAAGGTACATTTAAATTTTAAATGCTTATTGTTAGATATTATATAATAATAAATATGAAATTGAATATTTGAAGTATATATTTATGATTCGTATATTTAAATTTTATATTAGTTTGGATATTCAGATCGGTTTCTTCGGATATTTTGTTCGGATTTTTCGGGTTGTCCGTTCGGATTCGGTTTATAACACTTCGGGTTTGGTTAATAACACTTCGGATTCGGATATGTTTTACAACACCTTACAAAGCCCATTGAGTATTTTTTTTATATTTCGAATCGAGTATGGATATGAATTTTTGGTTTGGGTTGGTTCGAATTTTGGGTTACAGACTTTATGCCAATCCTAATTATATGCATGGTTTGTCATATATATGAAAAGAAAATACTACACCGGGTGATAAATCTTTAGCATGTTTACCAATAAATTCTTTAAAAAAAAAACACATGTATCAATTCATCATGTATTATAGTTGCATAATTCTGGCAATTAATGTATATAACGTGTAAAGAATCGTGCAAGTAAATAGAGATCAAAACATAAAATCGAAATAACAGTTATTTGTCAAATAATACATCAATCAACAAAACTGAATTCTTGAGTCAATGGGGACAATGCTCACTCTAAAATGATCTAAATGTATAAGATGTGCAAAGATATAATTGTAGTAGACCCATGACACGTTCATTTAAGCACACGGGTTCCATTCCCGCAAAAACGAAACCCTAACTTGAGAATCAAGGTAACCAAAGAGAGATATTCACAATCCGTAACCCTAAAACAAGATCTCATCCAGCAACAAAACATTAATTTCTCCTTCATCAAAATCTCTAACACACTTACCTCCCTTGTTCTGATTTGAATGTGCTATCAATCTGGCGAGGTCGCGACGGTATACTCGTCATAGAATTACCTCCAAAGAAAGATGAATCGTTGTTAGTTCCCTCTAACATCTCCAAAAGAGGAGGAGGTGTGTCATAGTCGTTTCCAGAGATATCTTCATCTGGTTTCCACTTGTCAAGGAGTGAAGCCAACACGTTAACTACATGACTCATGTCGGGTCTCTGATATGATTCCCTGGCACTGCAATGACTGGCAAGCTCAGCTACTTTGTTGATGCTTCTGAGTGTCTCTTCGTTGGTCTCAATTGTCTCATCAATTGCCTTTGGGAATGAGTCTCTGTTGATGAGCATTCTCCTAAACCATGTGGCAAGGTGAACTTCTTCCTCAGATCTCTTCACGTCAAGAGCTTTTCGACCCGTTAGGAGCTCCATGAGAATGACTCCAAAACTGTAAACATCAACCTTTGTTGTAACTCTTCCGGTCACTGCAATGACATGATAAAATTTCAATATTTTGATTTGGTGAATTCATTACAAGTAACAAAAGACATATAAGCATTAAAGTCATACCTGCATATTCTGGTGCAAGATAACCAAAAGTCCCAGCAATTTTTGTCTCAACCGACTGTGGACCTTCTGGCGCAAGCCGGACTAAACCAAAGTCAGCAACTTTGGCACGCATATCATCTCCAAGAAGAATGTTGGTTGGTTTGAGATCTCTGTGTATGAAACTTTGATGCGCTAGAGAATGCAAATACTCTACTCCTTTAGCCACATCTGATGCAATAATCAATCGTCTAGACCACTCTAGAGGTTTAAGCCCTTCTTCCTGCCAGTGAAAAATATGACTACTCAATGTTCCTTGCGGCATGTACTCATAAACCAAAAGCCTCTCATTGCCTTCTAAGCAATATCCATCAAGTTTCACTAGATTCCGGTGACGGACTTTGGTTAGAACAGCAATCTCTGACTTAAACTCATCCAAACCCTTTCCACTTATAACTGAAGACTCCATTCTCTTAACCGCAATAGTCTTCCCATTTTGCAACTCACCCTTGTAAACTATTCCAAATCCGCCTCTCCCAAGTATATTCTTCTCGTTGAAATCATCTGTAGCATCTCTCAGTATTTGTATTGATATCGCAGGGTTCTCAGATTCCATTTGAAGAGCGTTGCTACCACTTTCACTTCCACCAGCACATAGATTATCTATAGTGATCTTGAATGCATCTTCTTCACTAGAATGTTGTTGTGGATACATCTTTCGGTTCTGCTTCCTTTTCTTGACCACTAAGAAAATAATCAATCCGACAAGAAGCAAACCCAACACAACTCCAAAAACAGAACCCACAACTTTTCCAGCATTACTTCCTGAAGACGAACCAGAACCGGGTCCATCTTTTCCTATGTCAGGGTTCCCAGTAGTGATTAAGACATTAGGACCAAACACTGGCACCTTACCATTCAACTGATTGTTGGAAACATCTAGAGTTGCCAACCTAGACAACTTAGTGAGTTCTTGTGGAATAACACCGGTGAGATTGTTCTCCGAGAGATTGATAACTCTAAGAGAAGTAAGATCTGCAAAGCGTGGAGAGATAACTCCATTAAGTCCCATCCCTTTGAAGTTGATAACAGTGATATCAGTTCCGGTGCAAGTTATCCCCACCCACATGTTTTTACTACTACAAGGATCGTTTCCTTTCCAGCTCTGCGCAAATCTCACAGGGTAACCAAACGCTTCAACGATAGAAAGCAAAGTATTGACGCGTGGATCACAAGGCACACCTGGAGAATCTAAGCAGAATCTATTCAGCCCTGGGTATATATCAGTGGCAATGTTTTTAGCCTTGAAGGTTGGTGTTGATCCTTGAAAAAGATTATTAGTCAGATTCACAACAGCTAGAGACTGCAACTCCGTGAAAGAAGATGGAACTATACCGGTAAGCTGATTCTCCCTGACGTTGAACTTTGTCAAAGAGACAAGACCAGACATGTCTGGTAATGGACCTGAGAAGGCGTTTCCTTGGAGTGACACTTCGGTTAAAGAAGTCATGTTCTGTAGAACTGAGATTGACCCATTGAGCTTTTGCTCTTGACCGTTGAGCAACAGAGTTTGAACAGATGAGTTAGCAAAGCTCAACGGAAGTTCACCGGAGAGCGAGTTAGATGACAGATGGAGCTTCTGCAAGCTAGGGAACGTTTGTCCACCGAAAAACTCCGGAATATTCCCGGAAAGACCACAGTTAGAGGCGGAGAAGTCGACGAGAGAAGTCGCATTCTTTAAACTCAAAGGGATCTCCCAAGGACTGAACGGGTTATGATCAAGAAACACATGCTGAAGAGAAGTTAAACCGGTAAAGACATCAACAGAGATAGAAGTGAAGCTATTGTCATGAGCATTGATCGTTTCCAACGCGGTTAAACCGGCAAGACTAGGTATGTCTCCGGTTAACTTGTTACCCATGACTTCGAAAACAGTTAAAGACGAGAGAGTGTTGAGATCAGAAGTTAACGTTCCAGAGATTCCTTTATTACCTATTTGTATCCGAGTGATCCGTTTGCTTGAGTCGCACTGTAACCCGCTCCACTTACAAGGATCCGGTCCGGTCCAGGAGAAGCCTTTGGGAAACTTGAGGGAGTCTCTTAGAGCGTTCATGGTGGCGAGATCAGGACTTGGTTGCGCGTAGACCAAGGCGATGGAACAAAGGAAACAGAACATAACTCTTGCGATGGTCATCTTCATTAGCTGTAGAATCTTCACGTTACAAACGCAGGAGGCGTTTGAGTAGGGTTTTAATCTTTGAAGGAGGCAGAGAGAGAGAGAGAGAGAGAGAGAAAAGGAAAGAGTTTATTTTGTGGAGATCTTGTTCTTGTTTAGTGAGCAAGGAGGAAACGAAACGGTAGATTTATTGCTTTGGAAATATCAAATTTTTCCAAATTTAAGTAAAAAGAAATATCAAATTTGACTTAGGGAGGGAAATGCTATCTATCTTATCTAATTAAATGGTAAGATTTGTTTCCTTTGGCCAATGAGAAAATGGAAAGAGCCAGCTATTGATTGAAAGGCGCGTCTACTTTATGTAATTATTGTTTAGCACTATAAGTATGGAAAATAACAATCACGCCCCGTGATTAGAAAAATAATGGAAACTAGTTGGTTTGGTGCAGGCATAAATTTTTCTAAATATTAAAATTTGTAACTTCATTCTTTAGCATTAGTGTTTTGGGTACAATTGGAACAAATAAGATAATAGCCATGTTCTTTTTATGGTCGCAGCGACTAGCGGTGGCGTCAACAAAATAACACTATGACGGAGATAAGTTGAACCATTTTGACAGAAAATTCAGCCGCTAGCTAATTTCCGGAAACAAAAAAATGAGAGACTATTGTCGCTGAAATTTTCAGCGTCATGTTAAGTCATTTCCATTAGCAGCAGCGACTAAAAAAGTAAATCGGTGTTGTCTCACAATCACTATTATTTTCCATGGTAAAGCTGTAAGTTTTGAACGCTGACGCTCGTCGCAGCGTTTGCAAAAAGAACAAGGAGATATGTTTGCTTTTTTATTTTGTAACTCTTTAAAACTTGTTTGTTAGACGGGAGACGTACATTACTTGGTGTTAACACTTTTGGTTGTACTTAAGGTATGCTTGTTCCAGCTTTTCTTTCCTATATTGTGAAAGAACATGGATGGTCGTGATTGTGACATTGATGAAGGACTCCATTCTAAGCTCACGACTATTTTTTGTAGGATTTGTCGAATAACCCTTCACTTTTGATAATCTCATTGAACATAACAACTTAACTTTTTCAGATATTTCAAATTTAAATTCACTAAAAAGTTTTTCCATGTAATATTGTAGTTATCTCTTTACATAAAAGCATCATATGTAAATAATTTTGTTTAGATACAAATGCATATAAAGGGAACATGAGTTATGTGCCACATTAAGTTCTAAAAAAACATATTAGATAACATCTATAAAAGCATGTACAATATGCAATTTTCAATTGATAATTGCCTTTACTAGTGTTTCCAACCACCTGCATCTTAAATAAAATCACATCGATACTTCCAAATTTGAATGCCAATAAGTCATCATGAACGGTGATGCCTTGGATTTTTAGGTGCAACACCTCTTGCATTTGCTTAGACTTGTCAAAATGTACCCAACATATTGTAAACACGACCAGAGCACATAAGACAGCATGAACAGCTTTGGTTGGACTGAAGTTCTCTTTGTTCATGATCCCCTCTCCTTTGTTTTGAGACCATGTGGGTGGTATTGATTGAGACACCGCTTTAAGACTCTTTCCCAAAAGTATAAATAAAATTTTGTTATGGATCTAATAAGCCATTTGTTTCAGTATTGACATTTAGCTTTACACCTTGACTCTAATAACGTCGAAAAATATCTCGAAATATTAAATTTGTAACATTCTAAAAAACGTCTCACAAAAAGATAAAATTAGAGAATGTGAAATATGGCCATATATGGACACCAAATATATAATAATTATTGAAATATGTAATATTTTGAAAGTTGTCTACTTACGGTAAACCATAATTGGTAGTATAATAAAAATTATTGTTATTATTTTTAAATGTAATTTGGAAAATAAATCAAAAAACTTTTATTATCTTCCTTTCGAAGAAACAAATGTTTTCTAGCTACTTCTATTCATTTTCTTCTTTATCAAGAAAACTCTAATTTCTTAATATGTTTTTAACCACAAAAGTATGACGTTACTTATAAGTCTCCTATTCTTACGCTTTTGGAACGTAACTTTCATATAATTAAAAAATTAACGATTAAACTAAATAAACGTATGAATAGAACTAATTGTTGTAAATTCAAACAAAATCCAAAACCAAAGTCTAAAAGGTAATTCATATTTTAAAAAAAAATCATTATAGTGATTTTTTAAAAAAAATCATTAATTTCAGAAAATAGATTACCCAAACTAACTAATGTAAAAAAATCTTTTAAGAACTTATCTTCTCGAAATCCTTATATTTATCATGTAATCATCGTAGATGTATTGAAACTTCATCTTTCTTGGACTTTAGCAGATTCTCCAGCATTGTGAGACACCATGGGTTTCTTTGGATATATCTCTCTTGTTTTTTCATGGACCTATTTAGCTTCTATTTGTATTTGTATGACAATAACCATAAATTGGAGATTCATCCTCGCCAAAGTCATCATGAACGGTGATGCCATGGATTTCTAGGTGAAACACCTTACATTTCTTGGACTTGTCAAAACGTACCCAACACATTGTAAACACGACTCTCAAATAAATCTTTACATGCACTCTTTTTTAGATGCAAAACCCGGTATAGCTTAGTGATAGCTTTGTTTCTTTTATTGTTTTCCTCTCAAGCTCCTCTATCCTTGACTTGTTCATCTTCAACCAACATGATTTATAGATTTTTTTCCTTGGCATTAGTGTTTCGAGTGTCATTTGGCACACACTAAAGAAGAATTTATTACATTCTTTTATTGTATCTGATTGAGGCTCATTCTTCAAACCAGAGTATATGACAGCATGAACTGCTTTGCTTGGACTGAAGTTCTTCTTGTTCACAATCCCGTCTTCTTTGTTTTGAGACCATGTGGTTGGTCTTAATTGGCTTTTAGGACTCATTCCCAAACGCATAACTAGTTTTTTGTTTTGGATCTACTGAGCCATTTTTTAGTATATACATTTAGTTTCACAACTTGACTTTGATAAACGTCAAAAATATGTTGAAATATTAAATTTGTAACATTCTAAAAAATGTCTAACAAAATAATAAAAATTGAAGAAGGTGAAACATTGGCCATATATGGACACCAAATATATAATAATTATGAAAATCTGTAATATTTTGAAATTTGTCTACTTATGGTGAACCATAATTGATAGTATAATAAATATAATTGTTATTATTATTAAAAGTAATTTGGAAAATAAATAAAAGAATATTTTATTGTATTCTTTCTCAAAAAACAAATGTCTTCTTCTTCTATTCATTTTCTTTATTATCAAGAAAATTCTAATTTCTTAATCCATTTTTACCACACAAAAAGATAATGTTACTTTATAAATCTCCTATTCTTTCACTTTCGGAACATAACTTGCATATAAGTTATATGATTAACAAAATTAATGACTAAACGAAATAAATTTGTATGAATAGAACTAACTATTGTAAATTTAAATGAAATCCAAAACCAAAAACTAAAAAGTTACATCATATCATATTAAAAAGATCAGAAAATAATTTGTTTTTAAATCATTCATTTCAGAAAATAAATTTCCCAAACTAAATATTGTAAAAAAAATCTTTTAAGAACTTATCTTCCCGAGAATAGGGACAATGTCAAGTTGGTATTATACTATAGGGACAAAGAAGTTCTTTTTCATTCTATTTTGGTATTATACTATAAAGACAAATAAAGTTATGGTTTTAATCAAAATATATTTATAAATTCAGATATAAAAATTACAGCTATAAACAAATAATTCTTACCATATATCCGGTAATACTAATCAACTAATATATAAAAATTACAACTATAAATAAATATTGCTATATAATTTTTAACTAGATGAATTTCAGTGATTAAGCTACATCATATCATTTAAATATTAATTACGGTCTATAACTTATCAATAGCATCCCACAAAACCTGTATTGCAATCAGAATACCACATGAGCGTGGTTACCACTGAGTCCACTTTAACTATCACCAACACGTAGATTCCCTAATGTAATCTTAACTCCATCTTGGTCACCAGAATATTGCTGAGGATGCATCTTATGGTATTGCTTTTGTTTGATCCAAAAGAAAATAACAAATTCGATAAGAAGCAAGCCCATAATACCAATAACATAATGTACATGAGTGTAAGCTTGTATGATTCCACACTCGTTTAGAATTTAAACTTTAGTTCAGATATGACTTATAATGCTTCCAACCATCCATGGTTAACATATAATTTTTCCACGCCACTCACTCGGTTCGTTGGACTAACCTTGTAAAATAGTTGGTGCATTAATTTTCAGAAGTTCAAAGTACTTGTTTACTAATATAAATTAAACAATGTCATTTTGAAAGAAAAAAAATTAGACAAATGACCGAAAGGATAAATATATACGGATGAGTTAAATCAATTTCCTTAAAAAAATCTCAACAAATTGGAATTTTGCAACTTATTTGCAGGACCGGCTACCTATGGGAGACAAGCGGTGCGATCACCCCGGATCTAAGTCTGTATCTTTCATATATGAGAAGTTAAGGGGTCTAAATTTTTTTATAAATACATATTTTTACATAGAAAAAAATAAAAAAAATAATTAAAAAACTAAAAAAGGTCTAAAAGTATTTTTTATATGTAATAGTTGTATTTGCATCACAAAATATATAAATATTACTGATTTATTTTAAAAACTTAAATAAATATAAATTTTAAAAAGTAAAAAAAATTACCCTAAGACCTTTAATTGGGTTAAGTCGATCATGCTTATTTGGTTTAAACTGCATAATCGCCGTACAACTGATGTTATAAAAGATATAAGCTTTCAAGTTACTGAAATCAGTAGGCTCTTCTGGAATATAACCGATAAGATTGTTGTCAGGGAGATTGGTAAAGAGCTTTAAAACATACATCATCAGTTAGAGCATCTTTAGCCTTAGCATCCCTTGTGGGGTGCTTAATTTTTTTTTTTTTTTGTGATTTAAAAAAAAAAAAATTAATAAACGGACCAATTACGGATCGACACGTGTTTATGGGGCTCGCAAACAGTGAAGCACCAGCTCTTAAACAAGCATGGTTGCTTAATTTTTTGGTAGGCCCCACCTATTATTAAACTAATTTCCCCCTAAGCATTCCTCCTAAGCACCCCTAAGCAACCCCCTTAATTGTGTACGTATCATCACTGCCCATCTACAAGTACATTATATTTAAGGGGAAATTTTACTTTTACACTTTGTTTAGTACCATTATTCATATATACACTTAGAAGGAGGACATTTTCATAAATACCTAAATCATTAATAATTAAAAGATAAAATAACCCTCTCATAACTCTAACCTAATTTCATCTCTTTCTCTCTCGAGAGAAAGCTTTGACGGCGACTGCAATGCGACGAGCGACGACGGCGAGCGACGACGGCGAGCGACGACAGTGATGAGATCGAGCGACGGCGACGAGATCGAGCGACGATGGCGACGAGATCGAGTGTATCATCTCTCATGAAGCAGACGAGATCGAGACTCAAAACTTCAAAATGTCGAATCTTCAGCAAGAATCACAATTTGCAAGTAATTTTCTCGGATTTTGATGAGTTTTTTTTAAGAACTGCAAGTAAGTTACAAGTTTGTTGGTTCTGCAGGTGCTTGTACGTGACATATGGGTTTTTGAGAAGTCTCTATTCCACACAGGAGTTTGCTGGCGTCTATGTGGACGTATTGAATTCCTTCAAAAGATATAATCCAACATGTCCTCTGATTTTTTTTTGCTAAATCATTATCTCTACACAATTTGCATTCTTCTAGTCTCTGTTGCAACTAAAGGGTGAATGTTGTCTAATTAGGTTCTAGATAATTTTATAAACAATTTATAAAGACTTATAAAAGAATTTGTAAAGTTTATAAATAATTTATAAATGTTTATGAAAACGTTATAGTTAATAGATAATTTACAAGGTTAATATAGGTTTAAAGATCAATTAGAAAGTCTATAAATCATTCATAAGAATCTATAACCATTTAGAAAGGTTTATAGAACAATTTATAACAGTTTGTAAAATATTTTTTAACGGTTTACTAGAATATGTAAATAATCAATAAGAGTTTATAAATCTTTTGCAAAGTTTATATAAAAACAGTTTGTAAAGTTTGTAAATCATTTATAAAGTTTGTAACTCATTTATAAATGTTTATAAATTATTTGTAAGAGTGTATAAACCATTTAAAAAGGCTTATAAAGAAGTTTATAAAGTCTATAAACCGTTTATAAATGTTTATAAAAGAAATCAGTTAAAAGGTCTTTAAATCATTTATAAGAGTCTATAACCATTTAGAAAGGCTTATAAAACAATTTATAAGGTTTGTAAAATAATTTACAAACATTATAAATATATATAAATAATTTATAAAGGTTTATAAAACATTTATAAAGTTCATAAATTTTTTTAGAAAGTTTAGAAACCATTTATAATGGCTTATTAATCACTTATAAAGAGTCTATAAACATTTTTATAAAGGGTATGTAAACAATTTGTTTCTTCAGCCCTCTATAAAGTTCCCAAAATCTTTAAATCATTTATAAGAAATACATCATTTGGTATGATCCGTCTTTCTATCTATTTATGTCATCTTAAATGGATTAATTGTGTTTGCAAGAAAGAAATATCTATAATGATTAATAAACCTAATTATGTGTGTTTATAAAGATTTATAAAACCAATCATATGAATATACAAAAACAGTTTTATAATAAACAATTTATAATAGTTTATAAAAAACATTATGAACCATTATTTATATTTTTTTATAAAGTCATCTATAAAGTTTATAAAACACTTCAAAATATTTATAAAACTATTTATAGAGTTTATAAAATCATTTATAAGAACTTATAAATATTTTATAAGAGTTTATAAATCTATTTATAAAAATATTATAAGAATTTAATAATCTTCATCACACAATTTACAAGAGTTAATAAATTATTTAGTTTCCATTTCTCACAAACAAAACAGATTTCAGGCATTATTACATCGATAATTCTTCAACATCACATAAACATATCAGGTTTGACAAAGACAGACAAATTCTTCTTTTTTCTAATGATTTTTACTTCTTTGAGGTGTTAATAGTTCTTGTTGCATATGCAGTGAAGCATACTGGACCTTGAAACTTGAGTATGGCAAACTCTGGTCCAAATACTAATGGAAGCCAGTTCTTCATTTGCACTGTCAAGGTAACAAACTTTTCACATCATCTAATAATGAACTCAATACATATGTTTTCCTTTTTGATTCATATTTTTGTTGTTGTTGTTGTGTTCAAACTTCATGGTTATATAACAAGAATGTTGTGTTTGGACAAGTCCTTGAAGGTATGAAGGTTGTGAGGATACTTGAATCTCAGGAGACACGCGTCTTCGATGTTCCCAAGAAAGCTTATGCATGTGATCTTAGACACTATAATTTATAAGAGTTTATAAAATATTTATAAAATACGTTTCTATAAAGTTTAAAAACCATTTATAATGGCTTATTAACCATTTATAAAGAGTATATAAATCTTTTATAAAGGGTATGTAAACAATTTGTTTTTTCATGCCTCAAGAATATTACTACTTTCAGAAATAGACAAATTTTGTGTACGATAATTACTACACAATAATTTTTTAAGTCCTTATGAAAATGTAAAAAGAGTTCTAAATATCTCAAAGACATTACTGTAGACAACCTTGTTTCGCACAATCAAAGAGAGTGTGTACATATATTTTTGCAATATAAAAACACGAAATTAGTGACTATGTCAAAGTAAATAACAAAGCCTTATAAATAAAACATGTGACCAAAGAGTTAACCTTAGAAATTGTTACACAAAAATGAAGAAGTCCTCCACTTTTTTGTGTTTTTTCAAAAATGAGGCCACTTGAAGATCATTCCTAATAAAAACTGGAAGAACTTCTTTTGTACCAAAAAACCTCTTTTGTGTATTATTTATAAACTCTTATAAAATTATCGTCTTTAATGGTCATGGTTAGTCGTCTTCATTCGTAAGTACTAATGTTCTTTATCGATAAATTTATAAGGTTTTATAAATTTGAGATTTGAAAATTTCATGAGAAATACTTCGTCTCCCTTCCCAGAAACTGATTGATTTTTAAAAATCAAGATAAAATTACAGAAAGAAACAAAATCACCATATATTATCCTCTCACCTTTGTTATGCATTCGTGGTGAGAGATCATCTTGTTCTATTCGTTTGAGCTTGTAGTCTTCGCCAAATCTCGTCGGATGTCAGCGTCATCATATCTTGTCGAAGGAATCGTCGGAGTCGTGAATCTCGCCGGAGAGATCGTCGGAGTCGTCGAATTTTATCGTTCAGTTTGGGAGCTCTGTATATCGTGGGAGAAAGACAATAAGTTTATATTTGATTAATTAAGGATATATTGGTACTTTACCTATTAAAATTTTAATGGTAAAGTTGATTAAGGTGTAAATGAAATATGGTAATAGAAAAGTGGTATTTTTGACAAATTCCCTATATTTAATATATTTTGATAAAAATGTTCATATTGTTTTGATATATATATGATTCATTCTGCACAATATTGCTTACTAGTTACTACTCATACTGCTGCTTCCCCATAGAAGTTTTAATTTTCGTTTTCATGATAATCATTAGTTCATGGGAGCTAACCTAGATAACCAAGTGATTAAGCGATTAGCAGCTGATTTAGTTTTATTTATGGGAAGACGACCTATTTCCCCACCGTAACTATCATATAGTAATAAATGTACACAATCTTTCAACCTTGTCTTAATTGCACACCATTTAAGTATATCAACATATTTCCACACACGATAAAAGTTCGAAACCCGTTTCCCCCTAAACTTTGTATGACGAACTAATACCGACACATAACGGTTAAAGATTGGTTAGTGTTTCGTAAACCATAAACCTAGCCAATGATTAACTTAACTAAACCCAAAACGACCCGATTACGACCCGATTAGAAAACATAAACCAAATTAAATCAATCTAATAGAACTTGGATCTAATCAACCAAACTAAGACCCGATTTTAATCAAATTCGAAACCCTAAAATCCATAATCGTTTTCTCTGTCGTTGCTCGTCCTCGTCGTTGCTCCTCCGCTCTCCTCTGCTTGGCTTCATCCAGGTAAGTGGTCGCAATTCTCTCTCTCTCTCTCTCTCTCTATTTCTCTGTCGTTATTGTTTTGTCTCTCTCTCTCTCTCTGGTTTTAACTCTTGTATCTCTCTGTTTTGCAGAAAAACGACAATGGAGTCATGGACTGATGTTAATGTTGACTGGAATGATGTACCTGATTTCGATCCAGGGACTCCCGATACTCCTAATTTTGACTCTGATGGTGAAGATCGAAGAGAGCGTAACGACTACAACATTGAGAAAGAAGCCTTGAACTTTGTTGATGAACCTCAAGTGAAGCATCACTTGTATCCAGAGACAGAGGATGATGAAGAGGGGGAAGAAATTCAAAGAACTATCAACAGGCGCAATCATATTAGGAGAGGCAGTGGGGAGTTGTATGTAGGGCAAGTGTTCATCAGTGGAATTGCGTTTAAGGAAGCAGTGCTCGATTATGCTCTGAAAACGGGTAGGAACATCAAGCAGAATCGATATGACAAGACAAAGATTGCATTCGTATGTGAAGGGAAAGGTTGTTCTTGGCGTGTTTACTGCTCAGGAAAGTCTCCCAACAAATGGCAGGTAAAAATATTGAAGAAGGATCATACTTGTGTTCCTACGGGTACTTGCGAGATGGTCAAAGTTCCACAAATAGCTCGGTTGTTTGTTGACAAGATCAGAGAAGAACCAGAATACTTTATGCCCATGAAGATTGAGGAGCTTGTTATGGAGAAATGGAAGCTTAGCGTTACTAGGCCGCAATGTCAACATGCTAGGAACAAAGCGCTTAGATGGATTGAAAGAGAGTATGATGAGCAGTTTGGACGGCTGAGGGATTACTGCAATGAGATAACAAACTCGAATGTCAATTCTTCTGTTGAGCTTGACTGTCTGAGAAATGATGATGGGATTGAGGTTTTCAACAGATTTTATGTCTGTTTTGATATCTTGAGGAGAAATTGGAAAGAGACGTGTAGGCCACTAATTGGTGTAGATGGTTGTTTCTTGAAGTCTAGGATGAAAGGGCAACTTTTAGTGGCTTTGGGTCGTGATGCCGATAACGCCATTTACCCTATCGCATGGGCTGTGGTACAAGTAGAGAACAAAGACAATTGGTTATGGTTTGTGAGAAAGATCAAGGTTGATCTAGAACTAGACGAAGGAGAGAGTTATGTTATGGTTTCAGATCGTCAAAAGGGATTGATTGCAGCTGTGAAGATAGTACTGCCGCGAATTGAGCATAGGAAGTGTGTTAGACACATCTATGCTAACTTGAAGGCACGCCATGGGAAGAAACCTGAAATGAAACCAAAGGTTTGGAACCTTGCTTGGAGTTACAATGAGGCTGATTACAAAGCAAATCTCTTAGACATTGAGCGGTATGATCAAGATGTTTATGACGATGTGATTAAGTCAAAACCAGAGAAGTGGTGTAGGGCATTCTACAAACTTGGACTCTATTGTGAAGATGTGGAGAACAACTCAACTGAATCTTTCAACAACTCCATAGGTAAAGCCCGAGACAAGCCTTTTGTACCTATGTTGGAGACAATAGCTCGCTTGGCGATGGTTCGTATAGCGAAAAGGGATGTCATTTGCAGCAGCCACGAAGGGATTTGCACACCATATGTCATTGAGATGCTCGAGAGTTTGCATGCGAAAGCCTCAGAATGCACGGTCAGGCCGTCCACCAACCAGACGTATGAAGCTACTATTAATGGATGTGCACATAGGGTGAGCTTGGAAAGTAGAACTTGTAGTTGCAGGAGATGGGAGATCACAGGGATCCCTTGTGAGCACGCCTATGGAGTTATGCTGAAGAAAGGTTTAGAAGCTCAAGACTTTGTGGTTCACTGGTTTAGGACATCTACGTGGAGGCGTACGTATGCTGAAGGGATTGTACCGTTGCGTGGAGCAAAGTTCTGGCCCGTAGGACCGGAACCACCTATTATTGAACCTGAGATCCCAAATCAACCAGGCCGTAAGAAGGTGACTAAAGCGGATAAAAATAGGAAGAAAGGAGTCAATGAATCACCATCGAAGAAAAAAGAGAAGTTCTTGAAGCGGATCATGCACTGCGGGATATGTGGTGTTGCTAATCATAACTCCAGGTTCCATAAAGGAAGAAAGGTTTGTCTCATTATCTTCTCGGTTTTGTTGTGTTGTTTTTGATGTGTTGTGTTTTGGATTGAAGTAGTGGCCGATTTATGTTTATTGTGATGTGTTTTCAGCATTTTATGAGTGGTGAATCTTCTCAGCCTGAAGCCTCCCAAGGTGTTTGCACTCAAGCCACTCAGCCTTAGAAGTGAAAATGTGAAGAAGAGAAGATGGATGTGAAGAAGTGGTCGAATTTTTTGTTGTTTACTGCCTTTTTTATCGGCTTTAGGTGCCTTTTTTGTGGTTCTACGACCTTGTTTCTCGGCTTTTGATTCTTTTTGCACGTTCTAGGATTTCGTTTTTCGGGTATTTGGACTAGTTTAGTGGCTTTGCACTCTATTTTGCTGTGTTTAATATATGTGTGAGACTCAATGTATGATATTTTAATGGCTTCAGTTATATATGCTTTTGAACTCAATGATATCCCTTGATATTTTAAAGCATTTTGAACTCAATATCTTAAAATTACCTACTTGTCTCATCATCTTAAACAAACATATTCTTAAAAATACAACCATTATCATCTTAACAAAATAAACATCATCATCTTCTTAAACATAACAACTAAGACAAGCTATATTATCTTAGATAACACCACCATGATCAAACATCCTAAAACAACAACCACCAGCATTTTCTTGACCTCGCATTTGGCTTCACTCACAACATCTTCTACTCTTGCACAAATCTCTGTCTCTAACTTCAGTTCAAGCTCTTCAAATTTCTTTTTCTCTTCTTCCACACGATCAGCAAGAATTGTCTGTTCAAGTCTCCCTATCCTAAATGACAATGCTTCAACCTCATCCAACAATGCCTCATCAACCCATTTATAAGTGTGATTATCATTACTCAACTACAAACACACAAAATTCAATTCATCCACACATTTCACCAATGACATTTTATACAAACAAACTGACCTTTCTCTCCACCGCAAAAGCACACCGGAAGTACCTTCTGTACGGATTCGCAGTCGACTTCGACATCAAGGAGACAACTAATTCTCCACACCAACATCTCTTCGGCACACCCACAACGCGACCTCTTGCTCGACCACTAGAAACTCCACTCGAATTTCCAGATTCATTACTCATGTTTATCTCCGAGGGAAACAAAATCGTTTCTCAGGTTTTTCGGATTTTAGGGTTCTAAGGAAATCGATTTGGGGTCGATTTGGGGGTTTTAAAAGGGTTTCGGGTCGGGATAAATCAATCCTGAGTCGGATCTTCGTATGGGTCGGGTTGTACCAGTATCAACTGGTTTACTAACGGTTCATGACATAAACCATTAAAACCAACTCAAATCTTGGTCTGTGGGGAAACGGGTTTCGAACTTTTATCGTGTGTGGAAATATGTTGATATACTTAAATGGTGTGCAATTAAGACAAGGTTGAAAGATTGTGTACATTTATTACTATATGATAGTTACGGTGGGGAAATAGGTCGTCTTCCCTTTATTTATTAACATGTTGAGCAAGATTAATTGAAGCTGTACGTTTTTATTGGCACGTCCCTACCATATTGATTTCAGATTTTGAAATATTTCTCAGTTTTATAATGCTATGCTATTTAAAACTTTTTGTTATTTAGAATCGGCTTTGGGTTTAAATGATCCTTACAAATTAATTTATATATGAATCTTGAAATTATGCTTTTCTCCTGATGCGATCATTATAAGATTTTCTAGGGTAGGTTTCTTGTGTGATATGATAGCCTAGATTGAATCTTAAAATTCACACAGAAATAGAGTTTGATTTTTCCGTAACTTGTTTAAAGAGTTATTTCAAAGAAGAAAGCATGAATTATTACGATTAACTATAGAAAATGTATGTTTTATTGATAATAAGATCAAGAGCAAACTATGAATACAATTAAAGGACAAGAGAGTATGAATATATTGATACGATAGTTTAGATATCGAGATTAGATCCCTTTTCTTGGTTTGTTTTTTTTCTTTGATAGATCTTTGGTAGCAAATCGTAATGGTAACATGATCTCCGGCGTGAATCAGATGTTTTTATGGTGATCTTTAATGCTTTTGATTTCTTTATGTTTTGCTTTGACTGACATGTGCAACTCAATCAGCCCCGGTGGGCCTCGGCCTATGTGGACTTACCGTTCTTTCTTGGACCTCGATGATGCCTAATCTGGATTTTATTATGTTTGGGTTGAGATCTCGGACCGGGTCTGAGCAGGGTGAAACCCGGCTCCAACAGCCTCGTAGGAATAAAAATATTTAAGCATAAGCTTTTGAATGTTAGAAAATCTTGCTGAAGATTAGTGGATGTGGAAATCATGCATATATATAGTTTATCTCATGCAACCTTTCGTTCCACATGAGCTACGTCAATAGGTTAATTACCAGGCAAAGTAGTAGGCAGTCATTGCAGAATAGATTCTTCAGAAAGTAGAGCTTTCAAAATTTGATGCGTACGTATGAATGATGCATTAGATGCTCAAAAGTAGTTCGGCATTGTAATTTAATTTTAGTCTGAAGTAGCTCAAAGTTCTTAAAGCGTTCATATTTCAGATGAGGACTCATCATTAATATGTTTTCATGTGCTCTATGGTGTCAAGAGTAATTGTAGGGTTGAGTTCATTGGCATACCCATAATTTTATGTTTACCAGCAATATAGAGACGATGGTGTTCTAAGGAAAAGAAAACAGAGAGCCAATGGAACAATCATTTGTGAAATGTGTTAGAAAGCAACTAAGCAAGTGGACGGAAGTAGAAGATGTGTGAAAGCTAATGAATTGAAGTGTGCCCAAGGGGACAAAGACAAGTTGGGATGGAATTCGAACAAGAGTGGGCACTGCCCAATCACTCAATGCATAAAGACAAAAGAAATAAGGAGACACCACTATCTCTTTCTGTTTTGCCACAATCCCAATATTGATTTTTTTTTCTTTGCTAGATTTGTTCCACAAAACACCCTGTTTTAAAAGAGACCCATTCAGTGCATTTACTATGATATATACTCCCTCCGTTTCATTAAGATGGATGTTATGGTATTTTTACACATATCAAGAAAACACATTAATTATACATTGTTTTTAGAAATTATCAAATTCCAATACATTTTAACCAATAGTCTTTCAATAAATCCAGTTAATTTTATTGAAATTTGTTATTTTTGTATAGAAAACATAAAAAATACATCTTTGTGAAACAATTTATTTTTGTAAAACATTTATCTTAGTGGAACGGAGAGAGTAGTTAACATTTGCATATGTTGAGAATTACATTTAAAAATAATAATCTCAGTCAACCTTTTCATTTAACTTGTTGTTTGATTAATTATTTTATGACAAGTTATTGTGTAGACTTATATATGTTTTTGCAACGGTCATCACCAAAGTTAAGATTCATATTCAACAAATTCAATTACCAAAAATTACCTAACAAACATGCATAACAACAAATTTTTGACGTTTAACTTTATTCATCTTCTTCCTGCTCTCCAACATGCATAACAACAATTTAACCGAACAAAACAGCTTATTGTATACCGCACGAGTTACTGGTAACAACAACCCACACGGTATAAAGAAAATGTTTTCACCTTTTGAGAAAGAAAAAGAAAAGTTGGATAGAAAAGGGACAAGAAAGCAGAAACTTTAAAATCACATGTAAAATTTCAGAAAAACACAAATAAATGTAGACATCAAATGTAAAAGGTAAAGCCGCGTTGATTTAATATAATATATATTAAAAGAAAAAGAAGGTAAAGCCGGGGGAATGAATGTATGGGCTCCATGCAAAATTATCAAATGCCTTGTGCTTCTCAATGATTTTTCTTTTGTTTTCTATTTATATATTGAATGTACTCAACTGTGCGATTCAATTATTAAAAGTTCATGAAAATCTTTCTGAAAAACTCTGACGAGGGAGATAAAACAATTAATGTTTTTACACCTTAAAATATGCAGTTTGTTTTCTTCTTGTTGTGAAAGATGTTAATAATTAACCACGTCATTGTGGTCTAACGATTTTTTGGTTGATAAATAGTTTGGATGGTTTGAAAGCACCTCACTATATTATATTGTGCGGCTAAATAGTTACAAACTCTTTGCTTATATAACTCATTTAAATATTCAGAGAGAGTGTGATAAAAAAATATAATATATATTCAGAGAGGGTATATTTACGGATTGTGTTTCTTTTCGAAGATTAATCAGGGTTTTTAAATTAGGATTGGGCATTATTACTCGATACTCGCTTTATATTCGTGACTCGACATGTATTCGCTTTAAAAAAAAAACAAGTATTTAACATTGACAAGATAAGTAATAAGTCAAAAAGTTTCACTACGTGCAAGAACAAGACAAGTATCAAGTACTCCCTCTGTTTCATATAGGGCTGGGCAAATAAACCGAACCCGAAAATCCGAACCGAACCCGATCCGATAAAAATGAATCTGAACCGATCCGAACCCGACATAAATACCGAATGGATCTTGTTTTATGGTATTTCGGGTTATGGGTATTATCCGAACCGAACCCGAACTTAAACGGATATCCGATAGAACCCGAACTAATTCAAAATCCCCCAAAATAACTTGTACCAAACATGATCTCAATTCCTAATATGTATCAAAAACACACCAATATATTATTGAACATCTAAAATAATTATCTATTACATAAATTATTAACTCAAATACTTAGCTTAATATATATTTTGGTATATGGTTAATATTAATATTAATGTTGGTGTTTAATATTAATATATAGCTTAATATATGTTTTGGTTAGGTCGACTTGAGAAAAGTTTGTGTTTCTCGAAATGTAGTTTTTTATTGTTTACTTTATTATATGTCTAATCTTTTGTTATTGAGCTTTATGTTTAAGATTTTCATGCTTAGCGTCTTGCTGATTGAAGGTGACGGTTGAAACTTGAAGTTTTTAGATTTTTGCTTTATTTTCATTGAATAATATTTTTCATTTCATGAGAACTTGGTTTTCGTTTTGTGTTGTCAATTATTTGATTTTTTCTATATGTAACTATGTTTATCTTTCGTTTGATTTTGGATAATCATGCTTGATGTTCTTTTTTAATTTTTGAATCGATTTTACTTATGTTTTGGTTGCAAAATAGGTATAAATCATGTACTTTTAAATCAAATAACTGATTTTACTTATGTTTTGGTTACAAAATAGGTACAAATCAGGTATTTTTAAACCGAAGAACCGATTGGGACCCGAACCCGAAAGTATATCGGGTTGTACCGGTTCTTTGAAGATTTACTAACCCCGAACCGAACCCGAGAAAACCCGAACCGATCCCGAACCGAATTTTCATATAATCCGAATGGGACTGATTTTGATAAACCCAAAAAACCGAAACCTGATTGGATAAAACCAAAAACCGATTGGGACCCCGAATGCCCAGGCCTAGTTTCATATTACTTGTCGTTGTAGAAAAAAAAATTTGTTTCAAAATAAGTGTCGTTTTAGAGTTTCAATACAAAATTCATTAATAAGATTATCCTCTATATTTTTCTATTGGTTGAAATATGGTTAGGTGTATAGGTAATTATGTTTTTATTTTGGAAATATACAAAATCATATGTTTTCTTAATATGTGTGCATAAATCTAAAACGACAAGTAATATGAAACGGATAGAGTATCATTTAGTTTTTTGGTTTAGCATTGTTACTCGTTACTTACTATATACATAATACTTGTTACTTAGCAAATAATACTTCTCTTTCACTTTCACTACAATAATATCAATATTATCTTATATACTAGATAACTTATTATTAAATAAGCTAATAAAACTCATATTTTGTTTTTAAAAATCAAAATACCACGTTTATTGTTAGTTTTGCCAATATTTAGAGCATTGAAATAATAAGAAGTATCAAATTAAAGTAGAGGAACAATGAGTTTCATGTGCTTTCAATATTTCAAACGTTTATTTTCATTTTTGTCTATTTCTTTGAGAATTCTTGTCAATATATAGAACATTGTATGTAATTGTATGTTTACCTTACAAGTAATCAAAAGTTAAGTGCAATTAACAAGGCAAGTCAAATAACTTGCAAATATCAATTTTTTGCAAGTACTTGATAAAACAAGTACTCGTTTCGAGCAAGTCAAGTACAAATGAAAACATCAAAAAGTTTATAGGATTTACCATATCACAATGAAGAACGCATAATAAATATTAAATACTCCCTCCGTTTCTTAAAGAGTGTCGTTTTAGAGAAAATTTTTTGTTACGAAATAAGTGTCGTTTTCGTATTTTAATACAAAATTTAAGAATTTTATTTTTCAGTTTAATTTTTTATTGGTTGAAATATGGTTAGGTGTATGGGAAAAGATGTTTTTATATAGAAAATATTTAAAATTAAATGTTTTCTTAATCTGTGTGCATAAATCTAAAACGACACTTATTATAAAACAGAGTAATACGTTAGACGTGCATACCAACGCCTGTTACGGCTACACCTTTACGAACACTATTGTTGTAAAAAACATATATAGCTCTTTAAAAAGTGTATTTAACTTTATCCATTTAGGAAAAATATAACCATTTTGCTAAGGTGACCCCTAGAAAAAGGTCGTCGAACTATTGAAAGAAAAAAACACAGGTCTAACTGGCAGACACTTTAGATTCCCACATGTGTTTTCACCAGACCATTTACATCTCTCCAACATTTGCGTTTGCCATATTTGTTTAGACATAATTCTCCCTCTCTCTCTCTCCTTCAGTACCTCTTATTCTTCTGCTTGTCTTCACCAATCCTATCTCTTCTCTCTGGTTTTTGTTTTCATTACATCTGGATTCACCCATTTTTGGTAAACACAAAGAGTACCACTCTTCTTAGCTTCTTCTTCCTCCTCCTCTTAGCTCCCACGTCAACTACTTCAGCTTCTGTCGGCTGTCTCTTCCCAGATCTCAACATATCTTCGTAAGCACAGTTCCCTCTAAACTGTGTTTCTCTCTTTCTGATCCTTGTTTCTTGTCTACGTTCCTTAACTGCTGTCTTGGATTCTCTCTCTTCCCTCATACTTAAAAGCTCTAAAGCTTCATTTTGATTGGTCCTCTTAATTTGCTGATATATTTACTCTGTTTAAGACTTTTGCTTACTGTCTCTTCTTTATACAGTTCTTGGATTTGTAGATTTGAGGGTCTACAACGTTTTCTTGATCTGCTTTTGACTTTAATATGTTTTTTTTTTCAGAACAAATGACAGAATCTGATGAGGCCTCGCTAGAAGTACCAGCTAGAGAAGGAGAAACTTTGTCAAATCAAGATCTATCCAAACCCGAGTCGATCATTCCTGTTTCACTCGACCTCAAGCTCAACGATAGTTTCAACGATGAGCAAAAGGGAAAGTCCAACCCGAGAGTCTTCTCCTGTAACTACTGTAGACGCAAGTTCTACAGCTCTCAAGCTCTTGGAGGTCACCAGAACGCTCACAAGCGAGAACGAACAATGGCTAAACGAGCAATGTACATGGGAAGAATGTTTGGTCACCATCACAGGCCTTACACATACTCCTCTTCTTCTCTAGGGATGCAAGCTCACTCCGGTCTACTTCTCCACACCTTATCCCAGCCTCAGCCTCAGCCTCCTCTTGCAAGGTTTCATCAGCAAGGGTATTTTGGTAACACCGTGCCATTGTTCTTTGACTATGATGATGGCAGTGACTTCTTCTGGCCCGGAAGTTTTCGTCAGGTCGTCGAGGAAGTTGAAGCTCCTGTGGTGGTGGCTGTTACAGAGTCAGGTCTTGATCTGAACTCGGCTGCAGCAAATGAAAGTGTAGTAGATAATTATAATAGCTCAAAACCTGATCTTACCTTGAGACTCTAAGGTCATTATCTCTTGTGTTCTATTTCCATTGCTAGAAATGTAGTTGAAGATAAGTGGAAGACAGATGATAGAATTGATGGAAAACTTTTGTTGTCATATAAATGAAGTTTGTCACATTTTGATGTTTCATTAGAGTTCCCACTAGTTGGTTCATCAACTAATTAATTTACGATCTACAAAGTGAAATTTGTTTTAGGATGTTTTATGTTGAACACATTTTGTAGGATATGGTAGTTGATGTTCATGTAAGATATTAAAGAGTTTTCAAGAAAAATATTCCCAAACCTTCTGCGGATTTGATGATATTTCTGCTTGTTTCATTCATGAAAGACGACTTAGAGCACCCTCAACCCTAAATACCTTTGGGTGTTTAATTTTATTTTATTTTTTTCTGTTTAAAAAAAAATTAAAAAATTAAAAAACAAGCCAATTACGGGCCGCTACGTATCAGTGGAGCCTGCAAACAGTGCAAGCACCATCTCCTAATCAAGCTCCCTAAGACCATGATTAACCATGAGTTCTTAAGTGGGGTTCTTAACGTAATTTAAGAACCGGTTCTTAATTTTAACAAAGAAAAAGTTAAGAACCGGTTCTTAAATAAGACATTTAAGAACCGGTTCTTAACTTTTTCTTTATTAAATTAAAAATTGATTCTTAAATTACGATAATAACCCCACCCTAAGAATCGGGGTTAATCATGCTCTAAACACCCCTCTTGTGGAACCCACCTATTATTATATTTATTTTCTCCTAAGCATCCCTCTAAGCATCCCTTGATCATGCTCTTAGCTATATATGAAGACCATAATGTTTATAAACCGTTGTGTGAAATTAGTATGTATCTTAGGTTGTGTGTTTTATATCTTTTTTTTCTGTGTGTGCTTTATGTCACCTGACTATATTTGCGTCAAATTTATGGTAGTTGATGTTCTTATTATATGATATGAAAAAACTTCTTGAAACTATTCCCAAGTCTTCTCCGACATGATGACATGTTGTTTGTTTCTTGTTCATGGGAGAAAGACTTAAATTTATGCACATGGTATAGGAGTTTGTATTTTGTACTAAACGCTTATCTGCATTAAGTATATATAACTAAAAACTAAACATGTCAAAACTTAGGTTAAAATTTGTACATTTTAGCACATAAACCGATTTAATCCCATCTAAACAAAAAAAACTTGTAATCAATTTACAGATGAGGCAGACATCCAACCAACCCGTATTCTTTCGAGATTTTAAGAGAATCATTCCAATCAATAGTCTGAAGAATTGTTCCAACTAGACGGTCCAGCTAGCCTTGGTGAAATCGTTACAAACAAACCTGCTTTCTTTGGAGAGACTAGCCAATGCATCTTTGATCAAAACCATCAAATGTTACACCCGAAAAGCTGAGGAATTTAATAGAGATCCAAGAAGTTTATGTAACGAAGAAACTTGGATTATAAGTCATCGCCACAATGGCTTTCCATTGTATAGATGAAGGACACGTTTAGGTTTTCTTGGTGTTGAATACTATCATTTTCCCCTCAGACGACTATATGTGATCGATACTTGTTGGAGCAAACTTGAAAGAAGCTAAAAGAAGAAGTCATCCTAATCCTAGTTGAGTTGGGGTTTTAGACAAAGAGATAAAGATAAAGTGTTTAGGAAATAAGTTGTTGTGGTTTTTTATAGAATTAGGATTATGAGTTATATATATAGATGCCGAGATATGCCATCTATAGTTAGAGAATTTAGTGATTAAGAGAGGCTTAAGTTTTTGAGTGGAGTTTTCTTAAGCAATAAGAGATTGGTTACTTGGATATTGTGAATTCATAAACAAAGAGATACATCAATAATACTGGCCAAACCATTTACTTCTCTGGAGTTTGATAGCATGGTTTCATCGATCTTAAATCTTTGCAAAACTTTGTGATAACCTAATTTTATTTAAGGGTTATAAAGTATATCTTAATCTGATCATAAATATTAATAACAATTTGTCTGCCTCATTGCTTGTTTAGTGAAAAACACATTTTGACTTTGGGATTATCAGTTATGTTGGTTTAACAATTTTTGCATGATGGATTTAATAGTCAATGTTATTCATCCCGGTTCTAAGACCATCTCCAATATAAAATTTTATTTTTCTCCAAAATAAATTTATAAAGTTGAGTTTTACTCAAACTTCACTCCAATTTTAAATAAAAATAAAATAATGAATAAAAAATAAAATAAATTATTCTAATTATAGAATAAACTCATTGATTACGAGTGGATTTAACTATTTATTATTCTAAATTCCATTTTGGAGTCAATGAGGTTGGAGTACTCTAAAGCCATCGAAACTAAGCATATGTATTGGTCTTCAAATTTGAAGTGTTTAATCTGTGCAAATCATTTTGTTTTCTAACCATTTAAAAGCTTATATATATAATTTGAATTCTAAATCGTAATTATTTTAAGCCTCATTAGAGCATGATTAACCCTAGAACCTCATTTGGGGTTCTAAATTTTTTTTTTTTTTAATTTGATATTTTTTAAAAAAATTAAAATTAAAAAACGAACTAATCGCGGGTCGCCACGTATCAGTGGGACCCGGAAACAGTGCAAGAAACTCTTAAGAACCGGTTCTTATTTAAGAGTTTAGGAGCCGGTTCTTACACTATTCATGGGACCCATCCTCCTAAGAACCCCCTTTAATCATGCTCTTAGTCTCAAAGCCGGCTATGTATTTCATCATCCACTAGTTAATTATGTAAAAGCCAGTTTAGATGATTGGAAGAGCAGTAGTTACGCATGATGACCTCCAAGCTCCTATTATCAACTTCTTCCCCCATCTCTATCTATCCATCCCATTCCCGAAATATTCAAAATATCTCATATTACTCGCTTTATCCATCACCAAAAAATCTTTTTCATGTTCCCAAAATAGCTTAGCGGTTCGGAGAATCTCCCGCTTCCTCTGAAAATCACACAAATACAGATTTTTCTCAAACTCTCTTTCCACAGTAACGATGTTGAACAGCAAAAAGGAACCCAATGGCTCTGCCTCTCGAAAGGGAGCAGACTCGGCCTTCTTGCAAAAGGCACGCTCGGGTAAAACAGAGGTCCGAGAGCTAGAAGCCGTGTTCAAGAAGTTCGACGTGAACGGAGACGGCAAGATCTCGTCAAAGGAGCTAGGCGCCGTAATGGCGAGTCTAGGCCACGTGGTTCCAGAAGAAGAGCTTCAGAAGGCGGTAGGAGAGATAGACAAGAAAGGTGACGGTTACATAAACTTGGAGGAGTTCGTTGAGCTGTTCACGAAAGGGATGGACCAGAACGATGTGTTGGAGAATCTTAAGGATGCGTTTTCTGTTTATGATATAGACGGAAACGGGTCGATATCGGCGGAGGAGCTGCATGAGGTTTTGAGGAGTCTTGGAGATGAATGCTCGATAGGGGAGTGTAGGAAGATGATTGGAGGAGTGGATAAGGATGGAGATGGGACGATAGATTTTGAGGAGTTTAAGGTTATGATGACTATGGGATCTAGGCGTGATAATGTCATGGGAGCTGGTGCTCAGTGGTAGAGTTTCTTCTTCCTCTTTGGGGTTGCATTTCTATACATTTTTATAAACTCTTTTGTTCTGTTTTCAGTTCTGCTTTAGAACTGAATAATTGTATAAAAGTTATGTGAATAAAAGATTTGTTGCAATAGTCTCTACATTTTAATTAGATGATGGAAGATTTGTTGTCTTCTTGAGTTTGAACAAGAGATTAGAGATGCACTCAGGCCCCAGCTCAAAAAAATTTTGAACCTTCGCAAAATATTTATTTTTATATATATTTTAAAAGTTTTGGACCTTTTCTTTTATTTTTTTTACAAGAGTTGGGTTCTTTATTAATATTTTTTATACAAAAAAAAAATTGGATCTTTAACAAAATGATTATAAATATTTTTTAATATATTTTAAAAAATTTGGGCCCTTATCTTTTGCTTTTGTACAAAAATCAGTTTTTTTATCAATACTATTTATGCAAAAAAAAAACAATTTGGGCCCTAGGCCCACACCCTTTTAGCCATGCCTTTAAGCCGGAGCTGGATGCACTTGATGATGTTAAGAGCATCTCCAACCCCACTCTATAATTTATTCTAAAATAGAGTGGGAAATAGAGTCATGAACAAAAAAAAAAATCATTACTCTATAAATAGAGTAATGGCTTTTTTGTTTGTTCATTACTCTATTTCCCACTCTATTTTAGAGTAATTTATAGAGTGGGGTTGGAGATGCTCTAAGGACAGTGGTCATCCTTTCAGCGGCCAAGATGTGAATGCATCTTCCTTAGGGTGGACCTTTGTCCATGATGCTTCCTCTCATAGTTATGTTCTGATCATTCAAGAACAGAATGGAGCTGACGCAACCACCCAGTTTAAGGTTTGCGTCTTAGATCTCTGTCATCTAAGATCATAGATGTCACGAAAAATTTCACAAAAAGGGTTAAGTTACTATCATATCAGGAGACACCAAGTGCTTCATAAATAATAAGCATCATCCTGTAAGTTTTCTAGGCTTTTACTTGTTTCATCTGTTTAAGATTGTTTCATTCAAAGAAACATATAGCGATCTACGAACTAGTTGGTTTGCCTCTCAAAGACTACAACAAACGAGAGAAGAGAGATTAGAACAAGAGACCTCATTACATTAACCAAAGATATTTACATTGGAAGATAAGGAGAAATCTAATACACAAAAGGATCACCTATCTTTATCTCTCTCTTTGTTATCAATTTCCCACGGAGATGGGCCTGTCTCTCTCTCCTAAGCCGAGAGGAGAACGAGAACGCCGTGGACTCCTGATCTCTCGAAGCACCCTAGGCATCTCAGGCTGATGTATCTTCTCAAACTCTTTCTTGATCTTCACGACTTGGCTATGGATAGGAGGAACACAATCATGCCCATCATCTCCATGATTTGTCTTCTTCTTCTCCATCACAAAGCGGCAGTGAAGCCCGAAGAATTATGTTTTTATGTTTCTTATGATGTTTGCGTTTTTACTTTCACGCTGGAAGCGTGTTTATAATAGTAATCTTGAACAAAAGTGGACACGAGTTGTAGATGAAGTAGAAGGGAAGTTAGGTTGGTGGGCAACGCCAAATTAGTCTCTTACCCATTTCTCTTTGTGTGTCTATAAAATATATTATGATATGATAATATAAGAGTTGTAATGATCTAAAAGAAAGAAGTAGAGCCGTATCATTCTTCATGACAAAGAGGGTCGGTGTTTGGTGAGTTGTGTTTACGTGTCGGCAACTAAGCCAAGATACTTGTGATTCATGATGATTACTGGTACGCATCTCCCAATTCTGCGTTGCTTTCTTTAAACCGAAGACCAAGACTCTTCAAGATTTTGACCTTTTGTGACAGGTTCCAAAGTTTAGAAGCTAAACAAATTGAATTGAGAAGATGTGTTAGAAAAGTTGAAAGAGACTTTAAAACTACTCCGTATGAATTGCTTTTGTTTGACGAGAGAAGACTAGCTAGCATGGACTTCTTAGAGGATTCTAATTTGGTTTCTTTATTTTAAGATATGGATTCTTCTCAAATTTATCCCTCTCTAGATATAGCAATAAGACTAGATTCAGGTTTCGGTACACACAAAGAAACTAAAATAGTATCATTTGAATCGATTGAATAAATCGCACATGAATTTTTAATTGTGTTTATATCATCAATAGACTAAAATCATCTCAAACCCATCTATATAATAGAGTTTTTTTAAAGAAATAATATACATAAAATACTTTTATGTCTCTATAAAAACATATATTGGAACAAAACTAATTCTATAATAAAAAACTAGGTGTTGTGCCCGCACTTGCGGGCTTAATAAATTTACAAAACTTTCTAAATAGATATATTATCTATTCAAAAACTATTAAAATAAGTTATTTCATGCTTTTGAAATATTTAATAATTAACAAATATTAAATAAATTCTATATGATATAGTTTTTTAAAATTTTAATAAAATATATTTTACTATGTAAAATAAACTTGAAAACATTCATGGATACATAAAACTATATTCATGAATTTTATATTTATTTTAAAAATATTATGATATAAAATATTTTTGGATAACATAATATATAATCTTTTTGAATTATTTGCAAACTTTTTCAGAAATTATCACAATGAGTGATTTTGATTATCCTAATTTTTTATAAAAAAATAGATGAATCGTTATATCTTATGTGATATATATTAACATAAAGCCGGTTTAATATTACTAAACCAAATATAATATAAATATATATAATATTAGAATTACTAAAGTAAATAATATAAATTTAAGTATGATATTATCATTAGATTTTTTTAATTATTCTCAAAATAATGATAACTATCAGCTAAATTACTAAAAAAAATTATTAATATTAATTAATTAAGCATAAAGATAATATAAAGTAACTATGATATTATTGTTAGAATTTTTTATTTATTTTCAAGATAAAAATAAATTATCATCTAAATCACTAAAATTGTTTATTAAAATTAATAGTTAAATATAAAATATGACTCTAAACCTAAAATTATGGAGAGATTGACAACTCATCAAATTCACTTCTTAAATAATAGTATAGATTGTTTAAAATACCATAAGTAAGTACCGCTTTTCAAAAATACATTCAATCAAAATATATTTATATTTAAATTTACGCTTTGGTGATTATTGTTTAGGCTTTAGTGTTAAAGAGGTGTGATTAGATTTATAAATATTTTATTAATATTTACAAAAATTAGCTCAGTGTATTTTTATCACAAATTTAAAGTATTTATAAAAATAGTTATTTAGTGATAAATTTGAAAAGTGATATCAAACTTGTGGTATAACTGAAAATTTCCGTAAAGCTCATAAAATTATTAATGGTGATTTAAATTTCAAATCTTAGTTTTAGACTATCCCATATATTTCCAAAAAATATTAAATAAAAAATTTCAAGAACATTTGTGCAAACAATATATATATATATATATATATATATATATATATATATATATATATATATATATATATATATATATATATATATATATATATATATATATATATATATAGTGTGTGTATATATCACACATGCATTGTAAAAAAATTCTAAATACAAAACAAAAAATAATATACCGATAAATAAATTATTTATGTTATTCAAATAAAAGATAAAATGAAATATTATAGTAGCGTATAATAATATAAATGTATCAAGCAATCTATATAGAGAAATTTCCATGTTTATCACTTTGTTGATACGATTATTTATGTTTACCATCAATAAATGAATATTTTAAAAAAAATATTCATTAAATGGTAAATGACTCTTATTCTCTTATTGTATATATATAATAAATAATTATTTAAATAAATTTAAAAAATAAGAAAAATTTAAATATACAAATGATAAAAAATTCAAATTCAAAATTATAAAAAAAATCTGAATTTAAAAAAAAAAATTTGAAATTTAAAAATTCTTTTTAAAACTATTTTTAAAAATAAAGAATTTAAATTTAAAATTTTATTTATATATTTAACATAAATTCTGTATTCTAAAAACCATGTCTCATCCTTCAACTTTAAATAATAAGTCTAGATTAGTTAGTCATATAGTTATAAATATTTTTTTTCTTCTTTAAAAGTGAGGGTAAAAGTGGTTAATTTAAACATGAAAAGTGGTATTATGAATGTAGTATTTAGAAACTTATCATCTATATATTATTAAAATAAAATTATGTATGTCATAACAAGTATGTTAATAATCTTAATTTATATTTTTATAATACAAAAAATAAATAGCTAAATAGTGATTGTTCTAAAAGAAAAAAATTATAGGAAAATATAAATAGAAAAACAGAAAATTATATTTTAATTATATTCATTTAATAAAAGTGTATAAATCAGTGATATTTGTCTTTTAAAATTATTACAAAAAATAAATTAAATTGTTAAAACAAATTTATGCGTAGCGCAAGTATAAGATCTAGTTAATAATAATGATTTTATTGTTGATTATGTAGAAACAGATTAACGTTTGAAAGACAAAAAATTACAGTAAGGAAATATACACCATCTAGATCATTTCCAACCAAAAAAAAAAGAAAAGAAAAAACTGTAATCAATAAATTTCAACGACCGAAACAAAGACAGAGCATCAAATCAAAGTAATAAGAAGATTGATCCCTTCAGATCAAATCCACGCTTCTTGTAATCAGTGGGACCCATAACTCAATCAAACTCAGATTTTGTTTGATAATCCGAAAAGGACACTAGATTACCTGTATGTTTCTGATTGGATTTTGCTTGTTTCCGCTGTAGAAAATCGTAGCCGTTCAATTTACGGTCAAACAAACAATCTTGGATTCGACGGCGGGTCTAATCAGTTTCCATCTATGACCGAGGATTTGCTTAGACCGGTAAACTTAAAAAGTTACCATATTTGTATGTTTCATGGTAATTAGAAGACCAGATAAAATAAAATATTTTACACTCTCTCAGATAAACGTTTAGTAAGATTTTTTTGAGAATAAATATCTTGACTTGTGTGTGTGTGGGGTGGGGAGGGGGGGGGGGGGNTTTGTTCATTTTGTTGTTATGTAACTAGTTGCAAGTCGTGATTTCAAATCACTGGAAAAATTTGACTAAATTTTTTAAAAAATTACAACAGGCTACTGATTTGTTTTATTAAAAATAGGGCAATTCTCTTAAATAACACTTTTTTAAGTTTTTATTACAAAAATAGCTCTAAAAAAAATGATCAAAATAAACTTTTTTTTTTGAAATTTTGATTTTTTTATTTTTTTTTGAAATTTGAAACCCTAGCCCCAAACCCACCCCTTAACTCTAAACCCTAAAGTCCAAATTAGTTAATCCTAGGGGTATAAATGCATTTATATGCATTTTTTAGCTTAAAAAAAACATTTTGGTCATTTTCTTCTTTAAAAACTATTTTTGTGACAAACAAACTAAAAAGGGCTATCTAAGGGAATTTCTCTTAAAAATATATATTAAAGAAAAATTCACCTATAATATAAATTATTTTATTTTAGAGAGAAAATACGTTAAATAGTCTTAGGGACTAATTTTTTTTTATTGAAGGAATCGGTCTAATTAGGTCTGGGCAAAAAATCCGGTCCCGAAGAACCGATCCGAAATCGACCCGAAAATCAGGGTCCCGAACTCGATTGGACCCTGGGAAATATCCGAATGGGTCCTAAATTGCTATATCCAAAGAACCGGTACCAAACCCGATCCGAACCGAGAACCGAATGAGTATCCGAAGATATCCGAAATGTAAATATATATATAAAAATATTAATTGTAATTATACTTATAATTATTTTAAAATTTTAAATTAAAATTTTAAGTTAAATATAATAGTTGTTTTTGGTACTTTTAAGTATTTTCAGATAAAATATAATAGTTTAGATTAAAAATACCCAAACAAAACTATGTATAATGGGTATTTTGGTTATTTTTGGGTAAATTTGGGTAATATGGATATAAAATTAGAACCAAACCGGGTGACTATGGTTACTTTGGATACAAATACCCGAACCCGTTTTAGATACTTTGGTTATTTGGTTATTTTTTGGTTCTTATACATGAGAACCGAACCCACCCGGACCCGGGAGGATCCGACTCGAACCCGACCCGGTTTTTTATAATACCCGAATGAGACTGTTTTTCAAAATCCAAAAAAACCGATATCTGAATGGATAGTATCCATATCCGAAAGGGTACCCGAATGCCCAGACCTAGGTCTAATTTTACGTTTTCTTGTCAATTAATAGCATACCAGTAAACTAATTGCATTTTATCAACTATATCCCGCATGTTTTTAACAATTAATATTACCGATATCCAGCATGTTTATTTATTTAGTTTTTATGTCAAAGGGTATTCTTTATTTTGTCAGCAGTCAAAGGGTATCCATTAATTTAAAGTATCAAGGATTACAGCTTTTTCATTTTTGTAAAGATAATTTAAATCGACTTCAAATTAAATAAAAGAATTGTGTGACTGTGGTTTGAAGAACCGAAATTGGATAAAAAAATTTAGCAGAAATAAAATAATAATATGGGGATAATAATGTAAGGTAAAAACTGTCCACAAATTCGACCTCCCGCAAAGAAATCTGATGCATGTTGAGAAATATCATTGTGCTAACTTCAACTCCACGGTCTTAAGGTAGTGCATGAATCACGATTAACAGTGTATTTAGATATCTAGCATGTTTAGATATCCTTTGATATCTTCGCACGAGATCATGACTCATGAGTATAGGTAAAGGACCCTAACGTTTAGAAAGTCATGATTGTAAGTGATCAATATAGGCCACTATAAATTTTTTATATAAATAATAATGGCACTATAAATTTTTGAGCAATTCTATTAAATAGCTCTTTTTTAAGTTTTTGTCACAAAAATAGTCTTTAAAAAATAAAATAATCAAAACAGATTCTTTTTTTTTGAAATTTTGATTTTTTTTTTTTTGAAATTTGAAACTCTAACCCCAAACTCACCCGTTAACTCTAAACACTAAAGTCCAAATTAGTTAACCCTAAGGGTAGAAATGGATATAAATGCATTTTTTAGCTTAAAAAAAATATTTTGGTCATTTTCTTCTTTAAAAACTATTTTTGTGATAAACAAACTAAAAAGGGCTATCTAAGGAATTTTTTTTAATTTTTTATATAAATAATAATGGCACAAAGTTTAAAGTAAGCGTAGAACTATAGTTGTATGATGGATAAGATGATCATTGGTTGTCCATGTTCAAATATAAATGGGTTTATTTTGGTGATAACTATTTGTCCATGCGGATTATAAATGGACAAGAATCATAAAATCAATGGATAATGGGCGTTAGTGGGTTTGGATTATATGGATGTGGTCGGTCCAATGGTCACAAAAAGTTAGGTTTTCTAAAATTTAAGTCTTCTCATCAAAATTACAAAATCGAATTTTCCCGCCAAAACCGTAAAATCGAGTTTTTTCGCTAAAACCGTAAAATCAAGTTTTCCCGTCAAAACCGTAAAATTGAGTTTTCCCGCCAAAACCATAAAATTGAGTTTTTCCGCCAAAACCATAAAATTGAGTTTTTCTGCCAAAACCGTAAAATTGAGTTTTCCCGTCAAAATCATAAAATCAAGTTTTTCCGCCAAAAACGAATTTTCCGCCAAAATAAAAAAAAATGAGTTTCTCGCCAAAACTACAAAAAAAATTTTGTGCTCAAACCGTAAAAATAAAATTTTCCGTAAAATCTTATTTTCCTATAAAACCACAATTTTTTTTATATGGTCCATAATAGACCCCATAGTAATCTATGTAAACATGAGTGTTATTAAATTTGGTCATTAATGGACATGGTCTTACAGGATATGGTTAGTCTGTGTCCACGAACAATAAATAGACAAATGGATATAGGTTAATGGACGTGGGCGAACCCAGTTTACAGCTTTACGTAAAACATCATGAAAAAATAAAAAAATGTTGAAACGACATTATATTGTCATCACATTTAATATTTTCTTGTTTTTTGGTTTATTCCTTGGATTAGGAAACCTTCAAACAAAAATTAGCGTATTATGAGGGACGGTCAAACACATTCGACAAGGACGACATATGACCGCCTGTAGAGGACTTACTGAGAGATGTTAATTCAAATCTTACATTAAACTTTAAATAAAATATACAATAAGATATCCAATTTTGATTAGTACAAAAAAATAGAAATAAACACAAATTAAATCTATGTGAATCTGTTTTTTATGAATAATATCGTAATAATCGGATAATAAAAAGTTAGATATGAATTTGAGAAAAAGCTCAACAATTGATATCAGAAGGAAACAGACAAAAAATCTGTAAAAAAAAAGATATCCTTCAAATATAATTGAGAAATATGTGGCATAAATCAAATTAAAAGATCATGAAAATTTAATTGTGGAAAAAAACATCTTCAAAAACATCTTCAAAAACATCTTCAAAACCAATTTAATAAAAAATATATAATATATAGTAAGATATTTAATTCTGATTAGTATGAGATTTTTTTGAACTTAACTTTTAGGTCCAAAGTAGCAAATATTATATTAATTAGACAATAAAATATTGAACATGAGTTAAATAAAACCTAACATTTACGACATACTTACATAATCTTTATCGCCCTACGGATGGACAACTAGAATTGCACACCATGCATTTGTGGTGCTAAGGATTTTTATAAAACTCAAAACAGAATACACGGAACATACATACACCAGACCACTCTATGTAAACGCTTTTCATGACGGGTCGCTTCTACATTTTTTTTCTTTTTGAAACACGCTCGCTTCTACATTTAGAAACGGATAATTGTGATGCCTGGTGGACTAGTTAATCTAACTTTGTTTATTATACACAGAAATAATAGTCTCTAATACAAAGATTTGCAATAATTTCAGCGCAAGACAAAAAAACTTGCTTTTATATATATAATTGAGAGTTCAGGCGTTGGACTTGATTTTGAGGATTCAAGTTTAATTATTTTTCAAAATCTATGTAACTTTCCACTATTTTTCTCTTGAAGATTAAAGCTTGAGAATTTTTGTGTCATCTTAATTTATAAACATTTGGACAACAGAATTGTTAATGTGATACACACACACCTCTAACTAATATTTTTTGGTCAACCACCTGTGACTAAAATTATAAAGTTGTAATTTGCTCTTACCGAAGGAGAATTACACTCGACTAAATAAATAATGTCAGTAAAAGTATATTTCCGAATGACGACAAAAGATAAATTCCAAATGTGGTAAATATGGTAGCTTTATTAACATAGGGAACAATTTGATCAGAAGAGGCCTGAAGTAACTCTCAGTTAGTTAATTTTTATTTTTACCCTATTAAAAGCTTACATATTATTTATAGTACAACCGGAGACCGTCTATACAATAAAACAGATGATGGTAGTTATTAATAGATGGTTTGATAACTTGAAAAAAATTACCCCATGAACTGTTTCGTTAATTATGAGTCTGATCTCCACCAAAAACAAAACAGTTACTACTATATAGATGTAAACATGTCAAAGAGATAAGGGATCACGTGAAAGTGAGTGATGATGAATCGTACGTACGTTTGTGAATTGGTATAGGTTTAGCTTATAATTGAGATCTGTTGTAAGTTTAAGAAGGAACCAGAACCTACCCAAATCTTTTCTTTTAATATCCATATATGTCTATCAAGCTAAAAATTTTAGAGCATCCGCAGTGGGATTTTTCGTCGAGAATCTTTGACCAAAATCATAATATTTTAAAGGAATAGTCTCTCAAAACTTAAGAGATTCATACAAAAGTCAATTTACTCTTAAAGCAATATTAGACGGTTTTTGAAAGGGTACCTCACAAAAAAAAATATTAAAGAAACAAAAAATAAGTGAGAGAGAGTAAAAAAGGGAAGAATCGTTTCGGGATAAAGAGACTCTCAACCAAAGTAGAAAATGTCTTTGCCATATGTCTCTCTCTACAAAATACACATGTTTTTAAAAAATTAAAACTTAATTACAAAACTAGATTACTTTGTATATTAATATTATAATCTTTAGAAATTCATTTTAAGAGATTTATCAGTAATAATGTTCTTAACAATAGGTTCTCACCATAATACAATATCTCATTGTTTAAATAAAGAAATTTATTAAAAATTAGGAAAGAGACAAGTGAAAAGTTTTTTTTTTGCCAAAATGTGAATATTCATATTAATGAAACTGGTTTGTAGGTGTTACAAAATAGTGATTCTAGCTGATATTAACCTTGGCAAAAAAGATTAAAAACAAGGTTAAGACCAGATTTAGGAATGACAATGAAGAAGATTAGTCATACGTAAGCCATGCTTGCATCAACTGTTGGAATCTTTGTTTTTTTCCTTTTGCCGAGAATTGTATCTCTGACCATACGATCAATGCATTTAAAAATTGCAGGAGATGGTCTTGATACACTATTGTGAAGTCTCCTGTTACGCTCAGCCCATATAGCATATAGTGTTGCTTGTGCAACTATTCGCTTCAATAGTCGTGGAACATGAGCGTCTTTAATGGCTAGCCATTCCAAGAATGTTGTCCAAGTCCAAAAACAGAATGAATTGAAGCCTAACCTTTGCAGAACAGAGTCCCAGATAAGCTCACTGACTTCGCATCGAAACATGATATGATCACGGTTTTCTTCACTCAGATTGCAAAGGCAGCAGGCGGTATTGCTTGTGATTCCCCATCTTGCTAGACGACACCGTGTTGGCAGCCTATCTAGATGAGTAATCCACATCATAAAAGCATGCTTTGGAGTAGCACCACTGAAATACAAAGCTTCCCACGTCTTGGAAGCAGAGTAGCATTGTAGGTCATTCCCATCAACAGACCAATAATATTCATCTTCCATAGCTGATAGAGATGGCAATGGCACTGTAGTTAGCTGCGTATGCAGAGTTACCGCTTCCTCTGATCTTGCACCTTGAAGAATCCAACCTGAAGATGAAGCAACAGTAGACACTGTCGCATGTATAGGGATGGACAGCTCCCTTGGGCCCCTTTCACCAAATCTGTCAAGAAGGCGACCCATAGGAAGCCCATGATCACACCAAAAGCTTAAGGTTTGACCATTACCTAATCTCCCTCGAAGGAATCTAGCATCTAGAGGTCTCAGACTTAGAATAGCACGCCAAATCCATCAAGTAGTTTGAGATGTCTCCAAAATCCAGAAGTTTCCCATTTTTATCCTGTAATGTCTGATCCATTCTGCCCACAGTGATGCCTCTTTAGCAAACAACAACCAGACAAGTTTCAAACAAAGGGTCTTGTTCCAAATACTAAAATCTCTCAGACCAAGCCCCCCTTCCCGTTTAGGCAAACATAAAGTATTCCAGGATACCTTCGCGACACCTTTCTTTGTGATGCTTCCAGACCATAGGAAGCTTGAGCAGAGGCTCTGGATTCTCTTTCGACAACCTTTTGGCAAGATGAAAGTTGATGACCAAAAGTTAACGGTACCATATATAACTGAGGCGATTAGTTGTTTCCTCCCGCGAAGGTTAGAGTTTTAGAAGCCCAAGAGGTGAATCTGCCTGAGATTGAGTCAATAAGCGGTCTATAGTCGGAGATACACAGTTTCTGATGCATCAAAGGTAGACCTAAGTACCAAACATGCATTGATCCAAGGTTGAAGCCAAGAGTCGTGATGACTCTAGTTTCATCCTGGTTCAGGCCTCCGACATATAACTCTGTTTTATTTCTGTTCATACAAAGTCCATACCACAAAGCTAACAGATCCATAGTTGCTGCAATATTGGTTAGACAATTACTCTCACCGTAAAAAAATATCATGATATCATCAGCAAAAGCTAAATTAGAAACCTTTGTAAGCGATGTGTTCGGGTGGAAGCTGATAGAGCCGTCTATGAACTTGGCGTGAAGCAGCTGGCTAAACACTTCAATAGCAATGACAAAGAGGTAAGGCGATAGTGGATCTCCTTGCCTTAATCCCTTTGTACCATTAAAGTATCCACATAATTCGCCATTGACAGCAGCTGAAAATCGAGTTGTTGATATGCACTGCGCCACCAACAATCTGAAGTGAGTAGGGAATTCGAAAGCCTCCAGTGTATTAAGTATGAAATCCCGACTTAGAGAGTCAAAAGCCTTTTGCAAGTCGATTTTTAACATGCAGCGCTTTGAGATTGTTTTCCACTTATAACCAGCCACTAGTTCAGTAGCAAGCAAGACGTTTTCAGCCAGCAGTCTACCGGGGATGAAAGCAGATTGAGACTTAGAAATGAGTGTCGGAAGGATGAGTTTCAATCTGTTTGCAAGCAGTTTCGAAGCAACCTTGTAGACAGAATTGTACCATGAAATAGGCATGAACTCAGTGATCTTGGTTGCATTTTGTTTCTTTGGAATCAAGGTGATAATAGTTTCATTCCACTGCTGAAGTAATCTGCCTGAACTCAAGAACTTTTTCACTGCATCGATCATATCTCTTCCTACAGCTGCCCAATTTGCTGAGAAAAACTCTGATGGGTAACCATCGGGCCCTGGAGATTTGCAATTAGGAAGAGACATAACGCATTTTGGATATCCAGATCACTTAAAGGGGCTGAGAGCATGATGGAGTCTTCAGAAGAGCATTTTATCGGTAAAACAGATGCTATGGTCTGCGAAGAAAAAGCAACTGTGGAAACAGGTCCTCCAAGCAGATCAGAGAAATAGCCAACATCATGGTTCTTGATATCGTCAAGCAAATCCAGCAATTTACCCTCAAAGTTATGATATTAGAACTTTTAAGATAGTTGTTAGAACCTAAACTTTCATGTGTCAATCATACGTAAATTCATTTGAATTAAGAAAAAGGTAAAATAAATACTAGTATTTTTATTAATAGTAAAATTATCTATTAAAATACTAGTATTTTTTATTTTTTAGAAATTCAAAGATTTATGTGACGGTTGGAGATGTTCTTATAAATTTCATAAGTTAATCGAAAAAATTATATGATCATCGTATAAGTCATAACATATAACTACTTTAAATGTAATCACGAATAACCATATGATTTCTTGCCAAATTAACGGTTTTCTCAGTAGTTACAGAAAAACAGAAAATTTATAACACATTTTTGCTTCTTAATGCATGTTAGGTTACACTACATGTAGGTAAGTGTATCTAACCATGCGTTATTTTGTTGAAATGCATGCGTAGATATTCAAGTTGCAACATGCCGTAGTTCGGTAGTTGACCATGTGCATGTAGAGTAGTTTGGATTTTGTAATTATTCGCGATCTGCATCACATTATATAACATGAATGCGTTCGTGTGTACAATAAAAAGTCAAACAGATGCATACTACATATTCATAGAGAGTGAAGCATTGTGCAGAGGGAAACCCACGCGTTTAGGAGAGAGGAGACAGTTCTGGTATCAACTTTAATGTTGTACCGTTGCATGTAACCTACTTTCCTAGCGTCGCCCTTTCATTTTTGTCTTCTATTTTTTTTGTAACCTACTACTAACTAGAATAAGATATTTTTAGTTAATCAAAATAGTTTTTTTTTTAAAGTACTATAACCTGGCCTTTCAAGAAGAACATTCACTCATACCACGAATTAATATTTCCCTTATTTTTTCACCCCCAAAAATGAACAAAGCTCATAAATCTTGCTATACGCATAACATTTTGACCATATATCTCTGTTTTATGTTTCATAGTGTATAATTACTATTATCATTTTAAAGAAAAAATATTATCATGCTCTCAGTAAAAAGAGGTTATATATCCAGCGGAATCCCTTGGCCACGGACCTTTTGTTGGTTGGTGCTAGAGAAGATTTTGCTAACATTTTGTTGAAAAATCTAGTTATTGTTTTTATTGCCGAAATGACTGTTACCTTTACATGCACTGAGCAAACTGCAAGTCGTTGTTTTTCTGTAGAAGGGAAAGTTCGCAAATAAACAAGAGTTACTTGCGATTCGATGTATAACAATAATCGTGTGATAACGTGCGTGATAATCTCCAAATAAAAAGAATACATGTTGCTCAGAGCAGCATGATACATATATATTGCATGCAATCTATGTGTTAGGGTTTGGATGGTAGAGGACGTGATGATTTTATCGTTTAAGATTACTGACATTGATCAAAATGGTGAAAGAGATGAAACTAGTGAGTGGAGATTAATTAAGTTTAGTTGTAAAACCTATGTGGACTTTTCTTTAACTAACCAAAACGATATGATATTATTGGTGAGATTAAATTCTGCAAACGCGAGAGGACATTAGTCACAATCGAGTAACAGTAGAAACCCTAAAGAGGCTACACGCCATGAAGAAAGAGCCCTAGTTGAGACACATCCACGTGACTTAGGTTTTCATAAAAAAATAAAAAAATAAATCAAAACCCTAAATAATCAAATTGACTATAATCTCGTAAAAAGAACAGACAAAACATAACCTCATGTAGAAGGAACAATTTCTGAGCGCCGCCAGTTATTAATTCAGAATCATAATTTTACGATTTTCAACCCCTCTCCTTACAACTCCCAACATCATAATTTCCTTTCCCATCCACAAACTACTGTCTAAATCATTTTTAACTAATTTTATTTATTGTTATTACCATAGTAATTATTGACTGTTCTTCTTTGTCCAAAAAAATACTACTCCCTCCGTTTTAAATTACTTGTCATTTTGGAGTAGAATTTTTATTTCAAAATAAATGTCGTTTTCGGTTTTCAATGCAAAATTTATTGGTAATATTCTCTTCTCTATTTTTTTATTGGTTGATATATAGTTATGTGTATTGGTAATAGTGTTTTTATTTTGAAAATATGTAAAATTAAATATTTTATTAATCAGTGTATCTAAACCTAGAACGACAACTAATATGAAACGGATAGAGTATTCACGAACAGGTCTTTAAAATACATTAATCATAGAATTGTAATCTTTAAAATAGTTCCAAACTTCCAAAATAATTAGTGTCAAAACAAATTTGTGTTTTCAAATTAGTCTGAACGGGTACACTTCTATAATCGCGATTCAGTGTTATAAGTTTAGTTTTAATTGTTATTTTCAAGAAAATAATGTCTTGGGCACTAAAAACAAAAGAATAAATCAAAATTATATAAATACATTATCGAGACATCTTGAAACTCCGACAATAAGGAAAATAAAAATAGTATGTATAATAATTACATACATTATAATTACGGTATTGTTACTTATCAAAAAGACATGTAAGTTATTACCCAATTTTATGTAAGTCCGTAGGAAAATAAAGACATAAAACCTAACGTGGAACATGAACTTCGTTAAACGTACTTTTACTTTCTCTCTCATAGAGTGACCACAAGTCAAAAGACGCAAGTCTCTTCTATTTTTAAGAAATGATGTTATTTTTCTCTCTATAAATACGCTATCAGCTACGAATATACATTCATTCAGGTACCTCAAAAACTTTAAGAGAACCACATAGCAAAATAAACACTTTCTTTGCTTACAAATAAAACCTCCTTCAGGTCAAACCATGGATGAAGCAATGATGAGACTAGAAGGTGCTGAGCACAGAGAAACCAACAATCATTCTCTGAAGAGAAAGCCATCAAGAACTTCCTCCACTGCTCCATGCTCTCCTGGAGGTGCAACCACCGCAAAATCTGTCCCCGGAGCTAGCCCTTCCGGTGGCACCACCATCAGGTACCGCGGCGTGAGGCGTAGGCCATGGGGTCGTTACGCTGCCGAAATACGCGACCCGATGTCCAAGGAGAGACGTTGGCTGGGAACATTTGACACTGCTGAGGAAGCAGCTTGCGCATACGACTGTGCTGCTCGAGCCATGCGTGGTCATAAGGCTCGAACCAACTTCGTTTACCCAATCCCTTCACTTGACGCTTACCACCATCGTGTTTTCTCGTCTCCTCCGATGAATATGTTCCTTCGACAAGACGTTTTGAACTCTCAGTCTCTTTCTCCTTTCACGTACCCACTCTCTAACGTAAGCGGCCCAGTCTTACACGAGTCATTCGCTAATGTCAACGATGTCTCCGAAGATCACTCACCTAAAGCGAAGAGGTTTAGTACCATTGACAACGAGAGCATGATATCAATCCTCGAACCAGAACCAGCTGGGTCTGGTCTTCTTCAAGAAGTTGTTCAAGGCTTCTTGCCCAAACCTATCCCTCAGCAAGCTGCTACACCTCCAACGACCATTGGTGTCTTCCCGACAATGCTAGAGACTAGTTTTCAGACAGATCTTTCTTTACCGGAACACGTCAATGTTGAAGGAAACGGATTCGGTCAGGTGAAATATCATGGAGAGTTGGGATGGGTCGATCATGAGGGTGGGTTTGATTCAGCTAAGATGCATTTAAATGGAAATGCTGGAATGTTTTATCAGTATTGCTTTAATGATTATTAAATCATTATGGTTGCGTTTTTACGTGCTGATCACTCAACTGTTTCTTTTAGGGTTATGAGAATAGTTAGGGTTAGCTAGCTCAAAAGCCTTTTGTTCTTTGTTTCTCCGTCTAGTTGTATGATCAGTTTAATTATCCACCTTGTTAGATTGGTTTTCGCAAGGACAATATTGGTTTATTTCTTTTGGTAAATCAGTATAAGAAAGGTTAAGTGATGGTGTATGTTTATATGACATATTTCGTAGGAGCAACGTTAAAGAAAGTAAGAATATGATAAATTATAAAAATTAGAAAATACTCGTGGAGGGGGAACGAAGACAACACCAAAAGGACAAAAGAAGATATCTAGTTATCTACTATATTTTTTATAATAAGTTGACTTCGAAATCCATATTTTTCTTCTTTCCATATCCTCTCAAATCATTGGAAACACATATTTTGAAGTTTACAATATCATTACTCCTGTTTGAGGTTTGATCAAAAAGCACATAGAGACTTTTTCTTGTAGTGAATTGTTCCATCAAAGAATAGTGCTACAATGGCAAATCAAGTCGTCTTTGATGATACTGAAGAGAAGGACAACGGTAAAAGTGAACTTAGTAGTGATGGTTGGGTAGTGGTTGAGTTGAGACAAAACCTAGTGCCGTTCTCATTTAGTTTGATTCCTGTCTGAAACAAGCTGCTATTAGGCCATTTAGAGCAGGTTTAACGGTAGGTTCTTATCTTGATTTCTTAAAATAAAAGAATTAAAAATAATGAAAAATTAGGAAAAAGTAGGAAAGAGAAATGAGAAAGTTTCTAAGAGCACCATTATCGCCACAACAATTGGGTTTCTTATCATGGGATGGCCCACCAAAATAACAAAAGAAGTCTCTTGTGTGTACTAAATAAGAGACGGTTGATAGAGTTTTTTTTTACTGTTCGCGGGCCCGCTAACACGTGGCGGCCCGCGATTGGTTATTTTTTTAATTTTTTTTTTTAATCAGATAAAAGTGCAAAAGAAAAAAAAAAAAATTAAGAAACCCAAGAGGGGTTTGTGGGATAATGGTGCTCTAAAACAACTAACTTAAGATACGGTTCACAACACAACTCATATATGTGGCATTTAGTTATTGGTTATCTTTTATACAGAAAAATAAAAAACAAATAAATTGTTATAATATTAATATTAGTTTGTTTTTAGCAACTCTTAAGGGTTTTGCCCGTTGAACATGCTCTTATATATCAACTTCCATCCGAATTGTTATGTCAACTTCGATCCGAATTATCGAGGTTATATTAACTTTTTTGTAAATTGGACCCGGGCCTGTAACAATCTCGTTCTTCTTTTTAAGGCTATTGGGCTTTTCTTATTTTTCTTTTGTTGGTTTACAGTTAAAAACTGCACCACTTTTTGACCAAGCAACAAAGAGAACCACGTTTTTCTTAGAGCATGAGCACTGAGGGTACTTCATCAAATCTTTTCATCATCAAAGAATATTAAAAATGTAATAAAAGAAGAAAGAGACGGTAGACTAGAGGAAAAAAGAGGAGCAACGTCTCTTCTGCAAGTCTCTTCTGCAAAGAGATTTGCAACAAAACAAAAAAACTAATTTTACATGTGTCACATTTTAAAAGTGTACTATTTTTAAAAAGTAAAACTTAATTCATCTTATTAAATTATCAGTATATTAAAGTAAGAGATAATTGTTGAGAATCCCAACAGTTGTTGATGCTCTATCAAGGGGTGCTTAGGAGGAGTGATTAGGAGAAAATAAATATAATAATAGGTGGGTTTCATAAGAGGGTGTTTAGACCATGATTAACCCTAAAAACCCCAATTGGGGTTCTTAGTTTTTTTTTCTTTTTTTTTCTGTTTTTTTTTTTAAAAAAAAATATAAAAAAAAATTAATCAATCGTGGGTCGCCACGTGTCCGTGGGACCCGTGAACAGTGCAAGAAACTCTTAAGAACCGGTTCTTATTTAAGAGTTTTAAGAACCGGTTCTTACACTATTCATGGGACCCATCCCCCTAAGAACCCCTCTAAGAACCCCCTTTAATCATGCTCTTAGAGAGTTTGATTAGGAGCTGGTGCTTGCACTGTTTGCGGACCCCACTGACACGTGACGACCCGTAATTGGTTCATTTTTTTTTTCTTTTTTTTTTAAAAAAACAAAAAAAAAAATCCAAAAAAATAAGCATCCTTATAGGGTCCTTAGGGTTTTATAGGGTGCTTAGGGTTAATGATCCTCTTAGACCACATCTAACACAAGATTCTTTCAAATATTTTACTTATTAAACTAATGAAAAACCAGAAAATAGAGAAAAAAACTTAGTTTCTAAAAGTGAATGTTTTAAGAACCTCTCTGATTACTGGAAATCCAATTGTGGCTTATGTATTGGTTAGTTTTATTAAGATTTTATTGTTTAATTAAATTACTTTAAATATATTTATATTTAATTATTAAGAATCTTAAAGGTATAATTATTGCAAGGTTATTACGACGGAGTTCTTATCATAGTATAAAAACAGTCTTTTATTTTTTTCTCAATTAAATTAAGAAACAGTTTTTATATTACGTTAGAAACAATGTCCTAAAAACTCTGCAATAATCATTGATCTAATATGGGATTCAACCGTTTAGGTTGGCCTATTCTTCATTCAAGCTTTCGCATTAGATGCATCATTATTAAAGCATCTAATTCGACCAACCCACGATGAATAACCAACATTACCTTACTATTTACCGTTCCATTTATACTCATGGCATATAACTTTGAATATTATATACCCTTGGCCTACACCGACGTCGTTCGAATAGTGTGCTCCACGTTGTAAAATGTTATCGAATCATAGTATTGCTTGTTGTTGAAGCTACTATCTTACACCCTACATCGTAGTAGATCCTAGTCTATCAGACTATCATCATACCAAGTCTTTTATTAGACATGTGCGTAGAATATATTTTCATATTTGCTTAGAAAAGACATAAGGAAAAAGGGAATCTGATTCCCCTCATCGTTTTATGTTGACTTCAGGTACCACACTACATCTCTATATAAAGATATATACCTCCGATAGTTTTCAAAGGTATCTCTAACAAAACCTTACTCAGAACAAGTAAAAAAAGCTAAAAGAGTTTTATTTCCCAGAAGAATGGTACTTGAAAACTCCTCCAACCACAAATCTCATCACCACCATCATCATCATCATCACCGTGACTCAATGAAGGAGTTCCAAGTTTCCAATGTAACTGAAGAGCCGATGCATGTCTTCGTACATGCAGATTTCAGGAGGAAGAAGAGCGAGAAGATGGGTAGGAGAGAGGCTGCAAAAGAAAAAAAGGATGTTGACAAAGAAGCGGAGGAGTTCATCAAGTTTGAGCACAGCAAGTTCTCTAAGTGGATGACTTAGAGCGTCTAGTCCATTGATGATGAATAAGAAACAATAAGGACATACCATATTTTTTATATACTGTACTAATGATATATATTATGCTCCTCTTTTTCTTTTCTTCTTTTTTTGGTGCAACCATCTTCTGTTTTTATTTTTGTTTTTGTAACAAAATGGATTGATGTTGACTTTATCTAAAAAGGTGCATCTAAATAATAAAATAAAGACACTATAACTGGTTTATTCTTCACTTCCGAACCTTACACCATCATTATCTTCAGTCTCTTAACCAGGTTTTTTAGTTTTTTTTAGTTTTTTAACTAAGAAAAGCTAAAAACCGTCTTTTAAATAAGAAAATGATGAGTTAAAAACCTCGGTTAAGAGATTGGGGATAATGATGCCCTTAGTCCCACTATAAATGCAAAAGATATCACATTTCAATGAGTTTCCAATTTGTATATCGTTCTCCCCATGAATGGTCCAACGTTTATAGATATCATCTTGCCTTATATGAAAAAGCTGTGTTTTAGAGTATGCTGTAAGTAATTTTTAATATAATTGAACACCCTACAAATCCCCAAAGTTCAACAAAGTATATTTGAGACGCGAAGCCATTGTTTTCCTTCGCAGATGTTCTCAGAGTGGACGTGATGATTATCGTATTAATTAACGTATACAATAAATAAATGTAAACACAAGAGCTTAACAGTCGAAATCTGATTTTTGCATTAGACAACAAACACACAACAATTCAAGTCCTTTATTATGAAAAACCCTCTTTTACATACCAAAAGAGGGAAAACATAAACACCAAAAGGGTGAAAAACATAGGACGTAGAAGAAAATGGATACAAAACAGAGGAAATTGAATGTTGGTATCTTCCTTAACATAGCAAAAGCCAAAAAAAAAAGAGAGGGGAAAATTGTTAAACAAGATAGTTCCACCACTAGAGAATGGATCTGCAAAGAGGACAGGTTGCTACGTAAGCATGCTACTTCACTTGTACGGACATGCTAAACACACGCACACAAAATGGCCAAATCTTACCAGAGTCCACACACCAGTTCTGTTTCAGAATCTCAAAAGTCATTTTTGGCAAAAAAATGATTTGATAAACTATGAATTTTTTTATTGATATTGTCTAACAGTATCTGATTAAAGAGGTATCTATGTATGTTATCTGTAAAGATCTGTATGTAAATGTTTGGAAGAAGCACTATAGACTACAACAAAAATGATAAGATCCTATTGAAAGGTGGTTGAACTGGATTGGCTTTGAACTTGTAACGATTTGAAATATTCCTTCTCTGCTTTATCTACTCTGCGCTCGAACATTTTCCATTCCATATGGCATCTCTCCCTCACCTGCATAAGCAACAATCGCACTGAAGACACATATATGGGATACATCAAGTTGCTTGCTTGTCAAGTTACTGTTATAGAGTACATAACAAGACCAATCTTCTTATTCAGACAAGGCCAAGCTTTCTTACCCCTTCCAATGGGGATTTCCCGTTTTCTTCTTTTCCTTGACTGCCAAGGGAAGGGATAAACTGATGAACGATCCACTGTGAGTCTACTATTCCTATCTTCTCATAAGCAGGCTCCTTCATTTTCAGATATAAATAATCGATTGAAAACAAGAAGATTGATTTTAACTAACGCTAAGCATCCGGTAATGTTTTGTCTACCTCAACACATCTTCTGAGTGCAAAGTCAAGACCCCAACCGTGAACCAAATCATTCTGCTATCGGTTCATAATAAGGTATAAGTAAGAGTTATGGAAAATCTTTAAAAATAGAAGGAAGAAGACAAGAGATGATAAAAGTAACTGTGACCTGGATCATATGCCAAACGCAGCGCCATGCATCTCTTGAGAATACAGGAGCCATAATCTCTACAAATCTGTTATGTTATCAAAGACCTAAAGTTTTATATGAGGAAATGTGAACATGGAGTTTGATAGAGAGACTTTTTTAAACATACGCAGCACATGGAGGCCGAGGAGGATTGGAGCACCATTCAAGTTTTTCATCTGTTTCCCTGTTAAGTTCCAAAGCCATATATGTTTAAAAAAAATGTAACAAAAATCATGTAAGAGATGAAGTTGTATATGAGTCATATATACTTATGGACTTCAGTATGTTTTCTTCTTTTAGTGATCTGCCATGTACACCCTTTCTCTGGGTCCAAACCAGGCTGTGAAATCTCAAGGCCATGCTTCTTTACCATGTGTACATATCTGCAACAACAAACTTAGAAAAAAATTGATCAAGAAAATGTAAGTGAGTGTAAAAGAAACTCACTCTTCTGCGTCAAAGTGATCGACTCCAAGATCTTCATCCCATATGAAGATGTAATCGTATCCTGCTATAATGTCAGGGTGCAAGAATCTCTTTGCATACCACCTTAAATTCATAATACATAGAAGCTCATATGATTAGAGAAAACGAATGAGAGGTATTAGTTAAGCAAAGCCATACCATTTGGTCTGCTTAAGGACACTAATGTGTATTACATTCTTTGACCACTCAAACTCATCATCCCACTCACTTACTCTATCATCGTAATGAAACAGAACAATGGTGAAACTATCTGAAAACTGTTTTAGGAAGACAAAACATAATGAGTTTACTATTAAGCAAAATAATAGAAACAATAAAGGGCTTGGATCAACCTTCTTAACACATGCATCTATATTGTGTCTCTGGTTATAACCCACTGTAAATGTTACTAGATATCTCGGCTTATTCTTCAAATCCTGAAGAAACAGAGAATACAGAACTGAATGTATCACACATGAAAAATGTAAAATCCAAGAATGAGATAGTGTTTTGAGAAACAAACCTCTTCAGGGTTCCCCCACAATCTGCGCAAGTACAAGTCTGATTCAGATGCAATAATACCTGGTGGCAATCTCTCAGCGCCTTGAGGATTTGAAGGAACCCATATCTACACAGAATGTGAATCACATTGTTCTTGAAACATGCAAACAAAAGTGTCATACTTCTCAAAAAAATTACATAAAACATGCCTTTGAGTTATCAGTGGCCTGTGTTGGAGCTGCAGTATCTGAATCTATATGTGAGAGAGAAATGGAACGAAGAAGGTTCATTGGTAGACTAGTCTGCACGATACAAAATGGCAACATATGAAGAAAAATCTAAGAAGAAGAAGAAGAAAAAGATAGAAGAGAAAGAAGATTAACCTTAGTGATCCACAAAGATGGAAATGATAGTCCAATCAGAATACCAAAAGTTATAGAAAACAAAGCAGTTGCAAGAAGCTTCATGCCATGATGATCTTCTGGTCTTCTACTTTTAGTTGGGCTGTACTAACAACAATTATCATCTGATCTAAATCTTTATCTGCATCTATAGAGAGAAGAAGAAGAATAAAATAACGAGATAAAGAAGCTTGTTTACCTGCGTGACAATATTCCCATAGTTATGTTTTTAATTACCACTGTTGATTCTAAGCTCCAAATGACATCAACACCATTACTCCTGTTAATTGATATAAACAATACTATAAAGAGCCAAAATTACTCGAGCGATACAATTAAAACATGTGACAATATGAATGATCTAATCAATGATAATCAATGATCAGAGATGTTGTTTACGATGTTGAATCAAAACGGCATTGGTATTACACAGAGAACACATTTTGATCCAAAATATATAACATATACTAGTAAAACATGACATTACAAATCAGTAGAACGCCCTTGAAAATTTGAGATGAACAATGTGTTTCGATCAAGGTAGTGATAGCTTTTGGAGATCTTTGACTTTTCAGAACAAACGTGGGTTTTAGTTTTCTCTCAAATTAGACGTGAAAGCAGCAAGCTCAATTGTTTTCCCATAAAAATGATTGTTTCTTATATTTTATTTTCTGGAATTTTCAGATTCTCTGTGATACGGTTAGTGATTTGGCATATGGAAGCTTTCCAAAAATTTTAGAATTTCTAAATTAACTGGCATTGATTTTGTACTTACTCATCATATGTGCGAATATTTTCCCTTTTGGGAAAATATCAAGAAATAAAACTTGCTGTTTTAATTTTGAACGAGTCAAAATGAGAAGTCATATATCACCCTTTTATTTTGGCAACTATAAATATATCACATAGCTATAAATTTAACATTTGAAAAGATAGTAATAATTTTATTTATGGTTGCTGAATCACATAAATACAGAATAATCAACAATTAATAAATTAGCAATTTAAATTTACAACAATGATGATCCCATTTATGTATATCAAATTTATAAATAATAGATCTAAAGTTCATATTCCACGTCTTTTTTTGCACTTTTTACCAGAGATGGTCATAAGATTTGTCAAGTTTGAAGGATGATTTTTTTTTTGGCCATTTGGTTCCTTATAAATTAATGTTTTATTTAAAATGTTAATATTGACATTAAAGAAAATAAAATAATTGAGCTAAAATATGTCCACTGATGATTACAAAGCTGTAAAAAGAAATAATTCTGAATATTTGTTTTTGATTTCGAGAAAGGAGTTGTCTTTATGAATTTAATAGTATGATTAGTAAACAAAATTGAGAAAACTATTGAGGCTTGCCTCCTCAAACTCATGGTGATAGCTAAGGTGCATATCCATTTAACCATTTGAACCAACGAAATCTACATACAATCGACCCCTAAGATATTTCAAAATTATTGGCCTAGAAGCTAATGCTATATTAGCTTGGTATCAGAACCGACTCTGTTTTTTTTACCATCCAAACAATTGTTTAATATTCCTTAAATATTATTTGAAAATATTAAAACTATTTCACATGCTATCTCGAAAGTAATTTTTTTTTTTAAATAAGTTGGTCAATCTAAATGTATAGAAAACATTCTTTGCTTAAATAAAAGATACGTAATTACTTATTTACCTACTATGATTAAATTATAAATGTGAGAATTAACGATTTTTTTTTAATTATAATGATTTGATAATAATTTGTATATCTTCTACTTACTATCAAAATAAATTATACAATCATATTAACAATATAATAAAAATTTATATTTTTTATGTATATGTTATATTTTGAATTTTTAATAATGAATATAAATTAATACAAAATACAAAGGTAAACTGCGCGCCAGATAATATAAAAGCATCCACAACTGAAAGCTCTTGGCATATATCTCATGATTAATTTATTGGAAAAAATAAAGAATAAAGAGAGAGACAATAAAAACACTTTTTAAGAGAGATGCTCTACAAAAATCTGTGAAATACTATCATCTAGTTATTTCATGATTAGTTTAGCTCTCTTTTAATTTTAAAATTTATTAGTTAATTAAATGAAGATAAAGTTCATAAGTATACTAAACCTAGATATTTTAAATGGGTATCTCCTGAAGCTAGAAGCTCTAAGTATCATTATAACTTTAATATTTTCTTTAGATTTACGCTTATGTTTGTCATCTTCTACTTAAATCACACTGCAGCAATCGAGATACACACAGATGATTCCATATTTGCGAGGTGATGAGATCTTTAGGGATCAATGAACTTCAAAAATACATTCGAATTAAGTCTAATGGTCGTAATCGGAAAGCAATCTTCTCCACTAAATATAGAAGAAACCAAAGTTTTGGCCACCTGATTGTAAGGTTGAAATCTATCTGTGAATAGAAAAAGAAGTATATATCATCTTTAGGGAGGACTTTTTTGTAACAAGACGAGCTCAAGTTGGGCAACTTGCATCTCTACTTTTCATTCTCACGGTCATTTACAGGTACCAAGGTATGTGTCAAGTTTGTCCACTTTTGTCATACAAGATGGGTCTTCTCATTCCAATCCTGTCTAAAATGTGTGATGTACAGTTATGTATTTGGCTTGTCTGGTTGTAAATCCCTGTAGTATAAAAATAGTAAAAGCAAGATTCTGTGATTAACTGGACGAATTTTAAATAACTCATATAGAGTAAGGGACTATAAAAGTAATTACAAAGAAAAATATCTTCTTATAATTTATAATCTATATTAATGCATTATATATATGCATGTATTTATAAGTATTTGAAAGATTGAAATAAGTAAAATTAGTTGCACACCATGTGATTTTGATTGTGTAAGACCTATGAACTCTTTAGAGAGGCCCCTAGCTACAATGAGATACGGGTGCTTATGTGTGCCTTGAAATACACAGAATCAAAAATTCCATAATGAGAATTTTGCTAGTTGTAGTCCACATTTTATTTTGATAGGATCCCCCTAAAGTCCATAAAACTATAGACAATATATTGATATGCGACCAATAGTCATGAGGAATACTATGGCCAATAAATTGATTGTTGCTGAATATTATCTAAAATCATTAGAAGTTCGCATAGACATTTAGTTGAAATGGCCACGTCCTGATACAGTGATACTAGAACTCGAGTATTATTTATTGATTGGTTGTCAACAAGTACTATTAACTTTTGTTTTGGTAATAAGTCAGCAACATTTTACATGCTAACGAATCAAAATTGTTATTGTTTGACCAAAGATAATAAATAAAATGTAATTTATCACTCAATTTCTGTATAACTAAATACAAGTTGCATTTAATATGTTCCATCTTTGCCCCTTTTTATAAGTTTCCCTTGTTTTCTTTGTCGGCTTTTCCCAGTATTTAAAAAAAAATATTTTCCAAGTATTATTCTTCTTTTGAAAATGAGTTGGTACTATCTTGTAGTATACTAAAGTTATAATTCCATTGTTGAGGTCAACCAATGAAAGAGAGATGTTTCACTGTAAAAAAAACTAGCTTTACTTGTGTATTCTCAATGAATGGACTACAGTCTGTATCAGTGATCGTTTATCCAATAATTTAATCTAATCCACTGTTACAAGGTTTAGGGCTCTACTGTTCGAATTCGACTGGAAGATCCGATCCCATTGTGTTCAAGTTACTGGCTAAACAATTTCATATGTAAAAAATCATCGATTCTAGCTTTGTAGAAACATAAGAGATATGAAAAAAAAAAAAAAAAAACGTACATACCCGGGAAGCAAAAAGAGTCTACAAATGTTGTATCGACAGACCAAAGAAAACAAAAATTTCCAGATTCGAAATATTAAAATGTACAACCATTAGACTTTTACAATATTAATGTTTTAAGTAATTTGTGTGATACGATAAATGTTCTATGAATATGTTACAAGTAAGTTTGGATTCTGACTAGTTTTCAAAAAAAAAAAAAAAAGTTTGGATTCTGACTTATGTCATTGTCACATATTCGTAATATTAAGTTTTCGCCAAGGACAATGAATATAACTTATTTACTCAACCAAACACATGATGGGTCATGGTAAAAAAAATGTAGAATGTATTAGTTCTTGTTTGCTCATATGTTAGGGTGTTTGTTCTACGGAATCCCAGTGAGAGTTTGCTTCAAGCAGGTATACTTACCAGCAACTTGATTGTTAAAAAAAGGTTAATTAATAATAAATCGTTATTTTTATGTTATATATATATTATAAATATAAATCGGTCTGAACCAAATATCTGGTATTAGTTACAACTTTGAATCAAACAAAATAAATGTTTAATCCATTTTCAACTAGATCTTTTTACCAAACTTAATCCAGCACAGTTCACTAATTGGTTCATAACGTTCATAGAATCATTCACCGTTTTCAACTGTAGTTGACGAATTTCAAGAAAAAGGAATTAACACGAAATTAACTGTGTTGACGGTGTCTTCCCAGGCCTAGGAGACCACCACCATCATAGATGCTTTTCTGCTGAAGTAGCTAGATCTCGGTGACATTATCATCCTTGTAACCGACCTGGTCAATTAAGCACATAAACACCGGACTATCGGGGAGGGAAGACATGCCCACCAATAACTGAGACTACCAACAAATACACACCCTTAAAAACCACACACAAACCTTATACTAAACCGGGCTGGGAGAGAATCCGTCCAAGAACATGACCTTCGGTTCCTGTAAATAAGAAGATGAACAGTCCACAGAGAGGACCAAGTGACCCACTACACACTGAATGACGTTCCTCAAGCAAGGCTCCACATTCACTGTGAACCCTACCTAACCCAATCAAATTCTCTGATAAATCCTTGTTCCGGTAACAAAAACATGTAATGGTCTTAATTGTGCCTCAGAGTTGACGCTGCGTTATAGAGACAGAGAGCAACAAATGGCGCGGCACATAAATGTCTACCACCACACAAACATAGTACATCACGACCTGGATAGTGACGAGGGCGAATAAGAGTAGAGCAGTCTACAATAATGATAAAGGGAGCATCCATAGACGACAAACCTTTGAACCATAACATAAACCGCACATGCAAGCCAAATAAGTAAAGTAACCACAAAGCCACCATACTCATTGGCACGCGATGGCGAAAAACCACAATCGCCGCGTCCTCTGAGGGAAAGATTGACCTTTATAGCCAACAGCAAGACACCAAACCATTGTTGGAGGAAGATTTTGTACTCTACTCCACAATGAAGATTCACTCTTTGGATATATAATACGAAAAGAATAAGATGATAGAGTTTAATCCACCAATACATGTCTCAAACTCTTTTAACCACCGACGAAATCTAAAAAGAGAAAAACCTAGATCCGCGATAGTATACTCTAAATCCGACTGTAAAGTTCCACGACTCTCACCGTTGCGTTGCTACTTCAAAAAAGGGTCACCAACCGTCAGATGGAATCCTTCGGGAGTAGATTCAGAGAACCTACGACGATACTCCTCCCACAGTAACACGCAAAGCGACGGAAAAGAAGAAACTGGTCAAACCAAAGCAAATATCAAAGACAAAGAGGAGAGGAAGCGCCTTCGATGGCTATGAATGGCAAAAGACCACCGAAGTTAAGACAATCGGAGGTCTGAGAGTTAAAGAAATGATTGAGGTTTTAAGAGTTACTAGTATATCTCCCCGCTTTGCACGGACATCGTTTTATATAAATATATTTTTAAAGTATAATATATGTATATAATTTATAATAAAAGGTCAATATTACTTTATTTCCTTGAATTATTATTACCAAAATAATTTAGTTAACAAAATAATATATTTCTCCATTTTTGTTTTAAAAATATTTGTTTATCTTCCTAGATATTGTTATTTTTGTTAGTAACAAAACTTTGATTTGCTATTTTTTTATTGAAGAAATAAATTTTGAAAATACTCAAGGGATACTTTTAAAATAGATAAATATTATTGATTGATTGACAGTAGAAGGAAACTGAATCCATATTAAGAGTAATCATAAACCTTATATGAAAATTTATTTTGCATCAGTCAAAATCTCTGTCCCAAAAAAGAAGTATACGAAGGAATATCAAACTATTTTGATCTCTTTTAACTTGACTGGTTTTCCATTCCAATTCCAAGCATCCTTCTTTCTTTGTTTACATGTCTTCTTCTCCTTTCTTAATCTATAGTATTTTTTATCATTTTAAATATGAATGCCTAATAAGAAATCAAGCGATGGAGCAGAAGAGAAAGAGATTAAAAAAAAAACAGTTGGAAAGTTATATACCATGGAAGATAAAACAATTTTAAATCATGATCATTATTTTTTCGATCGTGGTGTTGAAGATCTTTTTAAACGTGGTGTTGATAATCTGAGAAAATTTAGGAACTTGGTTATTATGAATTAAAAAAAAAAACAGGAATCGAAGTTGTTTTGTATAATTTTTTTTATGTTTTCTATTTTAATGTTTTATATCGGTTATCTTCTCATTTTTCTACCTTAACACAAGAGATAAAAGAGTATCTTTCTTTTGTCCAAAAAGAGTATTTTCTGATTTGATAAAATCTCACTATGTTTTTTTAAGATAAATGAAATGATTTTTTATTTAAGCACAATTATATTTTATCCGGATACCGTTTGGCGTTCAGATCAAGTTTTTCAGATTTTGGTTCTATTTTATAACATCTTCTAGGTCACATTCTAATAGATTTGCAAGTTCGGATAAGTTTTGTATCAGATCCTAGAATTATAAAGTAATCATATATCGTTTAGATTCAGGTTATATCGGATCAATACATATATATCCGAAATAAAATAAAAAATTTAACAGTAAAACATAAAAAATATATACTTATTTATATATAATTAAATATTTAAAGTACTTATTTAAATATTTTAAATACTTATTGTTATATATTATATTAAAATAAATATGAAATTAAATATTTGAAGTATATATTTATGTTTTATATATTTATATTGTATATTAATTTGAATATTCAGATCGGAGTCTTTGGATATTTTTTGGATTTTTTGAGCTTGATTAATAACACTTCGAGTTTGTTTTGTAACACCTTACAAAACTCATTTGAATATTTTTTATATTTTAAACTGGATACGGATCAAATCTTTCAGTTCGGGTTCGGTTGAATTTCAGATTATGGATTTTATGTCCAGCTTTAGTTTAAACTCATAAACAAATTTGGGCATATCCTAACTTTGACTTTTAAAAATTTTGAAGATATTTTTATATTGGAGTAAGTGTTTGAATTACGAAAAAAGTTTTTATTAAAATTTCTGAAAGAAATGTTTAAAGCCTCTAAAATGTTAGACCTGGCACTTTTAAAGGGAAAAGGGCCATTTTATACCCAAGGTATCGTGATATGTTTAATTCATACCTGATTTGTATCACTGTGCAAAAACATACTTAAACTTTCGAAAATTTCAAATAACATACCTGATGTTTATGTTTTTAGCGAAATCATACACCATTCGCCACATCAACTGCCACGTCATCTAATTTTGTTGACGTGGATGCTACGTCAGCTAATTTTGCTGATAAGAATGTCACATGTACATATTTAAAAAAAAAAATCAAAATAGTTGTTTTGTAAAAATATTTTTTTTGGAAAATATAAAATTTATAGATTTATATTATTTAGTAAAATTAACAAAATTAATTAAATAATAAAATTTAATTTTATACTAGAAGTATATTCATAAACTTTGTGATCTTATCACAATATAATATGATATAACTCAAATCTGAAGTATCTATAGTTATTTTATGGGTTTTGGGATGTGATACAACACCGACCCGAACCCTATGTGTTATATTCGATCCTAATCCATATTTACAAAAATACCAGTATATGGATTCTAGGGCGTGTTACAAAATAGAACCGAAATCCAAAAAACTCAATCTGAACCTAACGGGTATCCGGACACTACATTTAAATAATTTATGATGTAATTTTATTATATAAAATTTACAAATATATCTCTCATATAAGATTAAAATTTTGTTATTTGTTTTTAGAAAAAATGTTTTACTAAATACTATAAAATTATAAAATTTTACATTTTCTAAAAAAATATTTTTAGAAAAAGACTATAAATTTATGATGTAATTTAATTATATAAGATTTACGAATATATCTCTTATTTATATTATGAAAATATTAATAAAATTTATGAAAGATTAAATTTTATTATTTAACTAATTTTGTTAATTTTACTAAATAATAGAAATATATAAATTTTATATTTTCTAAAACAATATTTTTATAAAATAATTATTTTGAACTTTTTAGAAGAAATGTATATGTAACATCATCGTCAGCAAAATTAACTGATGTAGCATCCATGTCAGCAAAATTAGATGACGTGGCAGCTGATGTGGCGACTGGTGTATGATTTCGCCAAAAATTAAACATCAGGAATGTTATTTGAAATTTTCGAAAGTTCATGTATGTTTTTGCACAGTAATAATAAGTGGGGTATGAAATAACCTTTTTTCCCACTTTTAAACGTACTAGCATCTTTCCCGACTTTGAGTTAAAATCATAATCGATTTCGGTATAGAGCATTGTTGATTACACAATTAATAATATTGTATCCTAGTGAAATTATCACGGGCCTTGACTTTTTGTTTTCGGCGGAGCCTATTTGTCTTGAAAATCTCACTTAAGGTTCATGAACTTTGGCGTGTGAATATTATAATGATCTTATTCATACATCTAAACAGTCCAAAATACAGTTTAAAGAGATAGTTTAAAAGGATTATTTAGTCTTACAACCAATCACAAACAAACACAGAATGTAATACATCAAAAATGTCATAAATTTAACAAACGTCACCCCCATTGACTTCCCCAGTTGTAAGGTGGCACAGGCAGCAAGCATCTTCATTCCTAGGCTTGAAGAAACATGTGCAGGTATGCCTACTTGTTCAATTTTAATCCATTTTATAAAACCATTAATGACCTTATTCTTATAGCATTATTACTAACCTTTGTCTTTTTATAAATCTTATAGGCACACAGATATATAACACACTTCTGTCACGTAGTGCAATAATCTCTTGTTTTTTAATCAAATTTGTTGCTTGCCAAACAAATAATAAAGCAATTTGATAAAAATCAAGAAAAACAACAATAGTAAAAAAAAAAAAAAAGGTTCATGAGACAAGACTCGTGTAAGTTGAATTATCCGGTTTGGTGACGGAGACCTTCCAACACTTAACCTCTCCGTCAAGACTTCCACTAACGATTGAAACGACACCGTCTGGCTCCGAATCTTTAACCGCTGCAAGCGACTTAACCGGCTTCGTGTGACCGGAAAGCACCTCCAAGCAACTATAACAACCATCGGTTCCGCACCGCCAAATCCTGACCGTCCGATCAGCAGATCCACTTAGGAGCAAATCAGACACGTTAAACAAGCTAAGTATTGCTTTGTCGTGTCCTCTCAAAGCACCACTCACCGCCATATAGTTAGAGCTATCCACTCTCTCCCAAACCAAAATTGACCGGTCACACGAACCGGAGAACAAGACCGATCCGTCGTCGTTTAGTGCCAGAGCGTTAACAGCAGATTTGTGCTTTTCCAATGTCGCGACTAACTCGTGCCGTTTCGAATCGTCGGGTTTCGCCCAAACCCGAATACGTCTGTCAGCGGAACCTGTATAAACGGTGCCGTTAGCAGAGACGGCGACGGCGTTAACGGCGTCATCGTGTGCTTTGATTGATTCCTTGCAACGAAGATCGGAAGCTCTCCATATTTTCAGTGTCTTGTCCCAAGAGACGGAGTAAATTAATCCGTTATTAACGGCGAGAGCGGTAACGGCGTCAGCGTGTTCGATCCAGAGACGTTTTTTGTGACGGCGAACCTGAACGTAGTTTTTAGGGAGAGCGAAACGTCGCAAACGGTCGTTTAAAGTGGGAAGCGTCGTTAACTGTTTGTAACCGCTTTTCGCGGTTAATTTCCAAACTCCGATTTTACCGTCCTGATGAGCGGTAAATATTTTCTCACCAGAGAAACCGACGGATTTAACTGAGCCTGAGAAAGGATCGTGACCGTTGAAAGTGTCGAGATGAGCACACATGGCGCGATCGTAGATGCTGACTTCATGTCCAGAGACTGCGAAGAGATAACCTCCGTTGACGGCGAGACAAGTGACGGGGAGACTCCGTTCGCGGAGTTTGAAGGAGGAGGTAACGGAGTGAGAGACGGTGACGGCGTGTGTGTCGGAGGGGATTTTCTGAAGAGAGGGAACCGAAGGGAGTGTCTGAAGAGAGAGAGTGCTATGGAGGCTGCTAGAGCCGGTGACTTCGCTGAGTGAAGATGACGTGGCGCTATCGTCGGAATCTAAATGTTTAAGGGATTTTTTTGCTCTTCTTCTCCGGGAAGAATCCAGCCATGACATAACCCTCATGCTTGTTAAGTTTGGTGAGAGAAGTTAAGCTTCGTGAAGCTGAAGATGAAAGACAATGAAGACATGGGAGAAATATTTATATAGAAGCACTTTCTTGCAGAGAGATTCGCCACGTGGCAGGTAAGTACAGAGCTTAAACTGAAAAGATTGTGCATTTGTACTTGGAAAGATCCAAGGGTATTATGGTAAAATCAGAGGAAAATAGTCAAATACCCAATGGTGTGTTTGTGGGGTTAAAAACAAAGAACTCAAAAACAAGTGAAAAAGAAGAAGAGATAGGGTTTGCGTTACAGCATTGATGAGGTTGGAAGATAGCGCATGGGTCAAGGAGAGAGAGTAGGGCCCAATAGATATGAGCCAATTCTATCATCAATATAGCTAAACTAATGAGGTTTTTGAAGATGAATCATTGTGATCAATAGTAGTAACAAATGGGTGTGAGTGCGTAAGTGGGGAACTTGGAGGAAACACGAAAAAAGATCTAAGAGAGTGGTCACATCGTTGCTGGAAAGTGGAAAGTTGCTAATTAAAGAGAGACACAATGAATGGCCCGGGCCAATGTCAGAACCGAACCACATTGTTCATTGAATAGCCGTGAACCAAAATGGGATAAAATCATTTATTTCTAATAAAAAGATGCAAGTAGGAAAAGTCGGTCGATACATCGAGTGAACTGGGAAGCAGCGATGATAAGAAATTGCCAGCCAAGAATAGTGAAAGGCTAGTAGGAAGGCTCATAGAGTACTCTTCCGTATAACCTAAGAGCATGTCCATTGAGAGTTTTTAGAGAGAGATTCTTAACGGAAATTAAGAACCGGTTTTTAACTTCCGCTAAGAACCCTTCTCTAAGAACCTTCCAATGGACATGTTCTAAGATTTGGTTCGTAATAAGGAGAAAACGTCATCTCTTTGACGTCAGCTAACGATCGTTTTTGCTATATGATCGTTCATACTAACAAAAACAAAATGACCATTTCACAAACTGCAAGAGAATATGTTAAAAGCTGACCAATATGAAACCAACGTTGTCCAGACTTACAAGAGAATATGTGTGAAGAGATAGGAAAGAGATCGAAAAGCAAAAGAAAAAGGAAAGTGGTATCACTTTGAGTTTAGGACCAAAAGAGCAAGTCACCAATATGTGAATTATGAACCAACCGTATGCACTACGCGTACGGCTATTTCTTCACTCGTTGATGGGTCCCTCATTGAGCTTCTTAAGTGGAAGATGACCAAAACCAACCAAGAAACTTGCATGTGACCACATCTTTTGAATTTCATGATGTAATACACTTTTCTTTTGTGAAGACAAAGCTAGCTAGTTTCCTTCATTACTTTGGCTGACGGATATTAATTAGTGGAACTAGTACTTGTTTGATATGAGAGCATCCACAATGGTAGATTCCATTGTTGAGTCTTTAAATTTTTATTTGATTTTATTTGATTTTTTTTTATTTTTTCATATCAAAAAAAAAAACAATCGCGTGCCGCCACATGTTATAAATAGTGTAAAGACCGATCCTTATTTAGAGATTTTAAGGATCGAATCCTTAAGTTTTAGTAAAGTTTACTGATTATTTAATTATTTTTTCGCTAAGAACTTCTTTTAAGGACTCTCTATTGCGGGTGCTCTGACACACTTGTAGAAGAAGAAGCTATATTTAAAAAGGATGGTACCGTGTGTATCTTCAATCATAACTCCCATAACCAATGCCCTTTTCACCGTTCCATAATCTATCAAACATATGCATTTACAATAAGATTGTACTTCTTTTCTTACTACGAATAAGATTGTATTCAATGGTTACGGACCTCTACGGTTCTACCTAATTTATATTTTCTCCGTTTTAAAAAATACATATTTTAGATTTTACACATATATTAAAAAAATACATTAAAATTTGATTATACATGCATTTTTTTTTTGTAAATAACAAATTTCTATAGCTTTCAGCCAATAAAAATTTAATAAACACATTAATTTTTTTATAAAAATACAATTTTTCAATAAATAATACTTTGGAAAAGTAAAAAATATTCTTTTTGAAACAATTTTTTTTAAAAATATAAATATTTTTGAAACGGAGGGAGTAGTATGTATTTTTGCATCTCATGAAAAGATTGCATACTATTCAATCCGTACTTCCGTATTTTATCCTTGCTAGTGGAAAATTTCATGTTTTTTTCTCAGTTTTATTACAAAGACATCGTTTCTCACAATAAAGGAGAATAAATTACAACACGACCATCACAATCACCCATATAAATAAATAGACTTCATACAGAATAACATTCTGATGATAATACACACCTCAAAGAAACAAGAAAGAACCGGCCATGGATGCAACACCAACGACGACCGCAGAGAAGCCAAGAGCAGCCGCGCCGCTGTCAGCAGCATCGGTGGAAGGTGAAGGTCCATTGCTACCGTAGGAGGAGTCACTTCCTAGAGGACCAGCCACAGCCACGTCACCATCACCTGGAGAAGCAGCTGCATTGTCATCGGTGGTTCCAATGGTGTCCTCGCTCACTGGAGCTTCGACATCAGTACTGGGAGCAGCCGGAGCTTTGGAGGGTGAAGCTGAAGGAGACGAAGAGGAGGCAGCTGCGGCGAGGCCAAAGATGGCCAAGAACACGAGGCCAAAAACTACAAGAGCGTTTTGGCGAGCCATTCTCTCTCTCTATCTCCTTGTACGTAGCTCTCTTTTAGTTTATTTTAAGGTTTGAGGTATAGAGATTGTGATGATTGACGAGGAGATGGGTTTGATGTGTATATATAGTTGTCTTGTGTGACTGAGACAAAACAAAAATTAGAAAACCTTTGTACGATGAAAGAGGAATACCGTTCAAGCCAATGTAGATCGTCTGGAGTGCCTAAAAATGGGTTTGCTAAAAAGATATAATTTTGGATGGTAAGAAGCAAATTAAGAAAAAGAATGGTAGCATGCCAATGAAATGATTCAATACAAATTTATGTTTTCACTGGTTGTTGAAACCCAATAAAAAATGAATGTATACAGTATATGAATATTATTAAACACTTTTTATAGAAACCTGATTCTGATCTCTAAAAGACCAAAATGAATGCATACAATAACTTTCTAGTTGAAATCGGGTTTAGCGGAATGAATATTTTTATCAAACAAAGTTAATAAGTTGATAAAACATCACTAGCTCATCCTTAATTAGAAATAAACATCTAAATGTTAAATTTGTAAATTGTAATACTCCATATTCGTGAGATAAGAACTGTGTCTGCTTAGAGACCATGATTAATCTCGGTCTTTTAGTTTTTAACTAACAAAAACTAAAAACCGTCTCTTAAATAAAAAATATAAGAGTCGTCTATTACCCAAAAAATATTTTTAAAAAGTGTCAAATCATGAGTTAAAAACTTCAGTTAAGAAACTGAAGTTAATTATGCTCTTATATCTTATAAAAAATATATTAAATATTTATTCACTAAAACATATTTCTACTTTGGAGATCAACATAACACTAACTACTAGAAAATATGAACCGATTTGGATAACCAAATAGGAAGAAATGAATTAACGTATGCAACAAACTACAGATAGACTCCAGATAATACTTATAAACTTATCTGCCATTTTGTTTTGCTCCTTCAATATATTGAACAGTAAAATATGAAATAGTTTCTTACATCGTTCAAATTCTTTCATACATATAGTGAAAATTGGTTATTCTTACAGTATAAACATCATCTTTACTAATTGAAAATAATCTATTACAAATACTACTTCTGAGATTTGAAAAATCTTAGGTACTTTACTATCCATATCAATGCTTCACATTTTGCATTAATAGTGCAGAACCATTATTAATCTACTGCTCAGTTATTTCAGAACCATTATTAACCTGAAAATTTATTTTATTCCTAAACTCCATTAACCAAACACTATAAGGGTCTTCATACACTTTTAGGAACTCTAGTTAAAAAACTCAAAAAACTTACAATCTTAAAGATTTACTACTAAACTAGTGAGTAATCTCAATCACCTTTACTGTAACTCAAGTATAAAAATTTGAGGGAGAAAGCGAATTCATATCAAACTAAATATATGGGCTTTAAACAGTAACCCAAACATTTTCGTAGGCCCATGAATTATTTTCGATTTACGATTATGCCATCATGTTAGGGTTTTAACACTCAACCATTTTCGCTCTAAAATCTTCTCGACAGTCACTCCCCTTCTCGTTTCTTCCCTAAGATCTGTACTTCGATCTGATCTAAGAAAAGCTTAAATCTCGAAAATGGCGCTGGCGTTCGACGAGTTCGGGCGTCCGTTCATTATCCTGAGAGAGCAGGATCAGAAGACGCGTCTCAGAGGCATCGATGCTCAGAAAGCCAACATCGCCGCCGGCAAAGCGGTGGCTCGTATCCTCCGTTCCTCTCTCGGACCCAAGGGAATGGATAAGATGCTTCAAGGACCTGACGGAGACGTCACCATCAGTTCGTTTCTCACCTCTTTGATCTCACATCTGCGTTTAGGATCTTAGTTTCAATACTCTCTACTTGCTTAGGGTTTACTATCACTGTGAATGGATCCATCAAGCGTTTCGCTGTTTAGTTTTTGAAAATCGATTCGTTATTGCCTGCGAGCTTAGCTACTATTGTAAAATCGATTCGTTATCCATCGAGCTTAGCTTATCTTGTTTATCTTGCGAGCTGTTTTGTTCACAACGTCGTCGTTTTTTGTGTATCCAGCTAACGATGGTGCAACGATCTTGGAGCAAATGGATGTTGACAACCAGATTGCGAAGCTTATGGTTGAGCTTTCGCGGAGTCAGGATTATGAGATTGGTGATGGCACAACGGGTGTGGTTGTCATGGCTGGTGCGCTTCTTGAGCAAGCTGAGCGTCAATTAGATAGGGGGATTCATCCTATCCGTATCGCTGAAGGATATGAGATGGCTTCTAGAGTGGCTGTTGAGCATTTGGAGCGTATATCTCAGAAGTTTGAGTTCGATGTTAATAATTACGAGCCTTTGGTTCAAACATGCATGACTACTCTTTCCTCGAAGATGTAAGATCCCTTCTTGCATTCTTTATATGGTTTTCTTGAATATTGTACTAACATTTTGGGGGTTCGTTGATACAGTGTGAATCGATGCAAGCGCAGTTTAGCTGAGATTGCTGTGAAAGCAGTTCTTGCTGTTGCTGATTTAGAGAGGAGGGATGTTAACTTGGATCTGATCAAAGTAGAGGGTAAAGTCGGGGGTAATTTGGAGGACACTGAGCTTATATATGGAATACTGGTAGACAAAGACATGAGTCATCCACAGATGCCAAAGCAAATTGAAGATGCCCACATCGCCATTTTGACTTGCCCCTTTGAGCCACCGAAGCCAAAGACTAAGCATAAGGTTGACATTGACACAGTGGAGAAGTTCGAGACGTTGCGCAAGCAAGAGCAGCAATATTTCGATGAGATGGTTCAAAAGTGCAAGGTAGGCTCTGATTTTTTTTTTTTCCATTGTGATTTGGGTATTGACTGAGTGACTGGAGCAGGCTTTTCTTTTGACAAAGAAGGGTAGTTACCACAATGCATTTATGATATATTTATGTATGTTCCTTATGCTTTGAAACTGTAGGATGTTGGAGCTACACTGGTTATTTGCCAATGGGGATTCGATGATGAGGCAAACCATCTATTGATGCACAGGAATTTGCCTGCTGTCAGATGGGTCGGTGGTGTTGAATTAGAACTTATCGCAATAGCCACAGGTATAACATTTGTCCTAGCATCTACTGCTAATGATTTAATCAGTTATGTAGAGCTTATAGGATACTTGTTTTTATGTAGGCGGCAGAATTGTTCCAAGATTCCAGGAGTTGACCCCAGAGAAGTTAGGGAAGGTACTATTTATTTTCAGTTGGTGTTACCTGTATAATGAGTGGAATGTTAATATCGTTAAATCAGACCATTGAATCCCCACACTTGTTCATGTTGTTAGGCTGGCATGGTACGTGAAAAATCATTTGGCACAACAAAAGAACGTATGCTGTATATTGAGCACTGTGCGAACTCAAAAGCTGTCACTATATTCATCCGTGGAGGTACTCATAGTGTTTTTCTTATTTGTTAACAACACTGACTTTTAAGCAGCTGATAAGATATAAACGTTGATGTACTGAATTTATTATGCTTTAACGTATATGGTGGACAAATACATTGTACTGATTGAATAACAATTCGTTATGGGATATGGTTTAGGTAACAAAATGATGATTGAAGAAACGAAGCGTAGTATCCACGATGCTCTGTGTGTGGCAAGGAATCTCATCCGCAATAAGTCAATTGTATATGGAGGTGGTGCAGCTGAAATCGCATGCTCACTTGCGGTTGATGCAGCTGCTGATAAATACCCTGGCGTCGAGCAGGTAGAGGATGATCTTTACTCTTTGCTTTGAATCTCAAGAGAAATAATTTTATTTCACAAATCTTAACGCTGAAGACATATTACTTATATATACTTCCGTCTATGTAGTATGCAATAAGAGCATTTGCAGAAGCTTTGGACTCTGTACCTATGGCTCTTGCTGAGAACAGTGGGTTACAGCCCATAGAGACGCTCTCTGCGGTTAAATCTCAGCAACTTAAGGTAAGTGGCCTGGTTATCTGTTTTCACATTGATATGTTTGTTTGGTGACTGAACAAAACATTGGGCATATGATGAACAGGAGAACATTCCTTTCTATGGGATAGATTGCAATGACGTGGGAACAAACGATATGAGGGAGCAAAATGTGTTTGAAACATTGATCGGGAAGCAGCAACAGATATTGCTTGCAACTCAAGTCGTTAAGATGATTCTGAAGATCGACGATGTCATCTCCAATTCTGAATACTGATGATGTACTGTGGCGACCTTTGTACTATCCTTTGGCCTCTTGTGTCTTTTTTTTTTGTTTGCTTTCTATTAGCTTTTGACACTATTCGACAACGTTTTGTTCCCCTCTTGGCAAGCTTTTATTTTAAGAACATCCTCATTTTGTGTTCCAGGTTTTGACTCAATCACACTTTGTGTTTTCCTACACTGAACCGAACAGATATCGAGTTTGCAGAGATCACAATCCATTAGGAAACTGTGTGATTGCCTTTTATCTATCACCAAATTTACAGACGAAAAGGAAAAAGTTGTAGTTCTGGATGTTGTTTACATTTTCTATTCAAAGTTTAATCACACAGATGCAGCAAAGTGTCTGTCACACTTTGGAGTTCAAACTACAAATTATCTCCTATTATAGAGCAAAAACCTGTGAATGAGGATAAACGTACTCATGCTTATAAGTAAAAATATATATAAGGAACATGAACTAAGCTTCCATGACTTACAAAACCCATTTGACCATTTCCTAAGGTCTTTCTACACATATCTAAACTGTAAAGACCACTGTCCAGTGTCCCCCACTCCTAAACTCTTCGAACTTTGTTGCGTATGGGCTAAGGCCAAGTACCGAAATTCCTCCTCTTGTCTTATTCAAATCTCAATTCCTCTTCCTTTCTTCGGCTTCACCTTTAGTTTTTAGTTACCTCTTCTAGGTTTCATGAGAATGGTGTTGTTCTGTATCATGGCCAGTGCCATGAACGGATGGCTTCCCATTCACAGAAAAAGAACCATCAGCTGTTTCCCCTACTGCTGAAAGTTCGTTTTTTTGGTTATTTCCTACAGCGACACCAGCTGTATCAGATTTTCCCTCCTGTTCCTTTGCGCTGTCTGTATTTTGATTTGACAGAGCTGCTTCAGCTTTCTTCATCTCTTCATCTTTTTCTCGACGTCTCTTTGCTTCTTGCTCTTTGAGCAGCCTAAACCTGTGAATTACATCGATGTGTTAAACAAAAAAATAGCTTCTAGTAATGAATGAGAGGTTAAGAAAAAACTAAGTCACCTTTCACCAGGTTTTGGCCCTTGTGAGGTCACTTTTTCACCGTCCTTCTCTCTTGGTATTCTCAGTTCTGAAACAGACTTCTGAACTAGCGGTTCTGAGATAGACTTATCTACCTTTTGAGTTTTATCTTCCTTCATGACCAAATTAGTGAGCTTCTCCATCGGATTCTTGGCACCACCATATTTTTGAAGCCATACTTGCTGTGCTGTGCTCAAAATGTTATTGGTCAACCTGCAAAAGCACACTCTTCAAAAGTGAAAAAAGAAGCAAAGTAGTTGACTCCTCACCAAAATAAATGCCGCTGCTCACCAATAAAGACTTAAACCCGAAGGAACTGATAGTGCAAAATAGCCAATCATCAGCGGAAGAAACTTCGTCACTGCTTGTGAGCTCTTCATGGCTGGATCATTAGTCTGAGAAAAGACATTATGATTATAAATGTCACACCATAAGTTTCTACATTGCATAAAGGATTCGTTATTGGTTGAATTTAGTTTAACTGAATGAGCTTTGGAGACGTGCACAAATGTGTAACATATTTCTGTTTCTATAACCAGCTTACTGTTCAAGCTATATATAGCTAACTGCTCACTAGAATCACATATGGCAGAAGATGCTATACCTGCGCCTGCGAGGTCTGCATAATCTGAATGGATAGATACTGAGAGAAGATGAGCAATAGAGGTAAGACAAGATATGCTAATGTGTCCGACCATCCTAGAGGCGGGTGTCCCTCCTGAGATATAAAGTGAAAGTTTGTAGACATCAGCAATGAGATACAACACCTTCTGCACTTAACTCCTCTTCGATCAGTTCATTTTAAATCAGTTTATATGCTTGAATAATTAAAGTTAAGCATAGTCTAGTCTATATTCCAATGTTAAAACATCTAAGCCATTTAATATCGAGGTTCAAGATTGGTACTTACAATGAAAGGGAACAACCATGAGATTCCACTGCCACTCTGTCTTGCAGCAACAGTTGTTGGACCGGCAAGAGAAGGAATCCAGAAAAAGCCTTCCGTTAAGAGTCCCTTAAGGCAAGAAACAAGCATCCAACAAATAACTTGTCAGAAAAGAATCTCGAATCACTTACAGATATAGAAAAGATAAGTTTTCTGCAGGTACCTCATCGGCAACATTTGAGAGGGCTCTATAAAGCCCAATCCAGACTGGTATTGTGGCTAGCGTGGGGAGGCAGCCTAGCATATACAATGAGGATATAGCTTAACCACAAGCTGGAAAAAGGTTAAGAAAGAGATCCTGTCTCTTGACAAAACTAGTGTCTCAAACGGAAAATCCAAAGCAAACAACTTTACCTGCAAGGGGATTGATTCCAGCGAGCTTATACAACCTGGCAGTTTCAAGCTGAATTCTCTCCTACAAACATAAACAAAACAAAACAAGTTCAGGAAGCTCTTTGTTTTAACAAGAGGAGTACGAATATTCATAGAAAATAAAGCTATAATCTTTGGTATATTCATCAGAATCACTCCACAATGATGGAACGAAACCAAAAGCTACACACTTGTTTGTTCCAAGAAAAGCGTTGAACTAATGATGAATGCAATAGTACGGGCATCAGGAAATGTTATTCTTTATGGAAGAAATGGTTTCACCTGATCACCAGCATACCGTTCCTGAATAGCCTTAATTTGAGGCTGCAAAGACTTCATAGCCATGGCAGATTCAACCTTGTAGAGAAACAAACCACCATTTTCAGTAAGATAATTGGCTCTTTAGTTATAGAAACAAAGTGCAAAGAACCTGCTTTTTCGTCAATGGGAACGTAGCTGCCTTAACAAGGACGGTGAGGAGAATGATAGCGAAGCCATAAGAGTAAGGTACATGAACAGTTGATAACCCATCTTTCAAAACCTGCAATTCGAATCCTAACCAAAGTTCAATTCTACCGCAACATAATAGATTTTCAGAAAAAAGAGAGAACTTTACCTTGAGAATAGTTTCCATGTAATTGGCGATACCAGTGAACCAATCACTGTTCTGCTTTGTGGTGGTGTCGGAAACAGATTCGAAGGTTTCGGAGGAAGAAACAGCAGCATCAGCGATGGTGTAGAGAAGACTCTCGGCATGGTCTTTGATCAAATCGAGTGAGAAGCCTGGGTCGGGAAACGAGCCTGGTCCGAGTCCGAATTGAGCTACCAGTGTCCGATGGCGACAAGACGAAGAAGACTGTCTGTGGCTGAAAGGGGAACTGCGGAAGTGGAGGACTCTGCCTGTGGAGAAAGATGATGAGAGGATAAGGCTCGTCGGCTTTAGGGATATCGAAGAGGCCATGATCTCCAGAGAGAAGACAAGACAACAAAAGGTAAGTGAGTTTTAGGGTTTTAGTTCAGAAGAAATGGGGAGGATTTGGATTATTGTTGCAAGTATTGTATCTTGCTTCACGTCTCTCAGTGCGCGAGACCGACCATGAAGTGGAAGCTAACAGACTGTTTTGTTCTGTTCTGAATTTCTTTATCGTGTCGCTGCCACAACTTGTTGCTAAAGCCCAATTACGGCCTGGTTGAAGAACAGGCCCAAGTTAAATTATAGGCCCAATTTATTTTACTTTTCTCTCCTCCTAATTTTTTTCCTTTTTACATTTCCTCCGAACTCCCTCGATCCCAGATTGAGTCCCCTTCCTTTCGTCGGTCCTCTCTCCACGTTGTTTCGTTTCGCCGCCGTCTCTCTCACCTTTCCGGTACATACTTTTTCGTGTATTAATTAAGCTAAGTTAGATTCTTAATTGTGATGGGAGCTTTCTCGATTTTGCTACAGTCATGATAAAATCAATTCTTTATTTTGCTGTGGTGCTGAGCTAACTTGTCTTTGTTCTCTTTCTCTGGATTGTAACAGAATCGATGATTTACACTGCAATCGACAATTTCTACTTACCAGAGGAGCAGATAAAGAACTCGCCTTCCAGGAAAGATGGGATCGATGAAGCAACCGAGACGACACTTAAAATCTATGGATGTGATCTCATCCAGGAAGCTGGAATCTTGCTCAAACTGTATCCTTTTTTCTTCTCCTTTGGTCTCAGTAGTATGTTTGCAGAAAGCACATTACATAGAGCTTTAGATATTCCTTAACCTTTATATTGTTGAATCTTTAGACCACAGGCAGTTATGGCTACTGGGCAGGTTCTTTTCCACCGATTCTATTGCAAGAAGTCCCTTGCCAAGTTTGATGTTAAGGTACTTATGTAGCTTTCTTTCTTTGATATCTATTTTTGAGGCCTTTAAACTTGAGATATGTGGTTTTGGTTTCAGTATGAAGCTTCTTTACTAGTGTGTAACCCATAACGATTTTGGAGTTTATCTTTTACAGATAGTTGCTGCGAGCTGTGTCTGGCTTGCTTCTAAGCTGGAAGAAAACCCTAAGAAAGCTAGGCAGGTTATCATTGTATTCCACAGGATGGAGTGCCGTAGGGAGAACTTACCAATAGATCATCTTGATTTGTTTTCCAAGGTTAGTATGCATACTGCAACATTACATATTTGTCATGTTGAATGTTTTTTATGTTATCTGTGTCGTGTGCAGGCATTAAATTGAGGCACTGTCTTTTCTTTTATGTGTTGTGTTTTTCTTTTATCATTTTTGTCATATTCCCACTTGTTGATTTTCTGCAGAAGTATTCTGAGTTGAAAGTTGAACTAAGCAGAACGGAGAGACACATACTGAAAGAGATGGGCTTTGTGTGTCATGTTGAGCATCCTCACAAGTTCATATCAAACTACCTCGCAACACTTGAAACACCTCCAGAACTGAGGCAAGAAGCTTGGAACTTGGCAAATGATAGGTAACCTCGAATTTTACTATAGATATTATTTGATATGATTACTCGAGTTAGATGTACATCATGTGTCAATAGGTTTTAGAGCTGACTTTTCAGCTGAAGCTCGACATAACATATGCACTGTTCTATTTTGATTTCTCATGCTTTCTAAATATCTGATCATTACTTCTGTGTGATGTTTTCTTATTTGATCTCGTGTGATAATATGCAGTCTGCGTACAACCCTTTGTGTAAGGTTCAGAAGTGAGGTTGTGGCTTGCGGGGTCGTGTATGCTGCTGCACGTAGGTTTCAAGTACCTCTCCCAGAGAATCCGCCCTGGTGGAAAGCATTTGATGCAGATAAATCTGGTATTGACGAAGTGTGTAGAGTTCTTGCTCATCTATACAGTCTTCCAAAGGCTCAGTATATCTCAGTTTGCAAGGATGGGAAGCCATTTACGTTTTCCAGCAGATCCGCGAATTCTCAAGCTCAATCAGTTACTAAGGTGAGGTAGATCGCTATCTAAGTAGCGCTAGATCATTGTCTATATCATGTTGAGTCCATTTCTTGAAGAAGAAAACAGAATAGCTTTTGCCAGAATACATATTGTGTAGGGTTGACGCAGAGCCGATTACGTATCGTGCGTTTGTTTAACCTTTTATCAGTGTTTGGTTTTATGTACTTTGCCATTGTGTTACAGGATGTTTCACCGGCAGTTGGCGATGCTGTTGATACCAAGTGTGCTCCCGCAACAGCTAATAGCGAGTCTAAGGATGGAAAGATTACTACACCTCATGAAAAGGCTCCAGATTCGAAGAAGAGCGATACTGAGTCAAACAGTCTGCCAGACTCGAGGGAGGAAAGAAGTAAAGTAGGAGAGAGTGATAGAGAGAAGGAACGAGGTAGAGAGAGGGACAGGGTTAGTAGTAGGTCACACAGAGACAGAGGCAGAGATTCTGACAAGGATAGTGACAGGGAGAGAGACAAACTAAAAGATCGAAATCATCATCGGTCAAGAGATAGACTGAAGGATTCGGGTGATAGATCAAGACATCACTCTTCTCGCGATCGTGACTATCGGGAGTCGTCGCACTCATCAAAAGACCGCCGTAGTAGGCACCATTAAGTCAAATCTTCTTGTCCTAAAGCTTTCTCATACTTTCGGACAAACCCCTTAACTCTCTACTTGATGTTTTGACATGATTGTAATGTACTTGATTCGTGTCAGGGCAACACCCATGCCACTCTTGAGCGTACTCAGTTTAGCATTTTGTGAGGAACCACATGCCTAAGTTCAACATTTAAACACAATCAAATGCAGACGCATATACTGAACCGAAATTCATCAATTCGAATCTAAACCGAACTGAATCAAATCATGATGGAAAGACCAAAATAGTATGCTACATATAACAACAATAAACAAAGACAAAGAGTCAGAATAATAACATAAGAGTGGAGGGTGATGATTGAGTGGGCGTCATCATTTTGCATTCTGTATCACGGTGTCTACATTCTCTGCGATGACCGTCTGTTCACTCCCACAATGATGATGATTAATGGCAGGTTCAATTTCAGGCTCAGTGTCTGTGGAAAACTCTAGCCATGAGTATGTGACGGGTCAGATTACTATCACGAGTTATGAGTCAAGTGACTTCGTTAAAGAAGTAACTTCGTATACTTGTTTTATGTATGTGTTACTTCTGGTTTCTAGCTTTAGCTTTGTGGTGGGTTCTAGCTCTAGAAACCGGACCCACCATAGAGCTAGAGCAAGAACCAGGACCTGCCACAAAGCTAGAGCTAGAACCCGCCACAGAGCTAGAGCAAGAACCATGACTCTCCATAGAGCTAAAGCTAGAATCCACCACAGAGCTAGAAACCGGAGGCAACACATACATAAAACTAGTATACAAAGTTACTTCCTTAACGAAGTCACTTGACTCATAACTCGTGATAATTAGTAATCTGACCCATCACATACTCAGGGCTAGAGCTTTCCACAGACACATAGCTAGAAGTAGAACCCGCCATATACAAACCAGTCATAGACTGTGGTTTTTCGAAAAAAAATCATTTGGCTTCTCTTAATTGTTTTCATCATCATTGTGGCCAGGTATCTTTTCATCCTTCTTTTTCTTGTTTCATGCATATCCAGAACGACGAAACCTGACAAGCGACGCATTGGCTTGGGAGTTTTCCAGATTGTCTTTCTACTTTCTTGATCAGAGCCAACAAACATGAACATTGTTGTTAAACAAACCAAGACATAATATTTAAAAGCAACATCTTCCTCGTTACTCATTGTACACAAAGCTACCACTTTCCCTTGTAAAACATATCAACAACCATTATTACTACATGGGCACCAACCATAGATATGATTTCATTTCTAGGACATGTGTAAATTTCATTAGTAGGTATAAACAACTGATTAAAATGCACCAAATTGCATCCAACATGATGAAATTTAAGCTTCTCCAAAGCTTCTTCCAGTGTCACAATGATGCGAACTCCTCTTACTCTCTGACTCATTTCTTCTGCTTCGCCAAAAGGGGTAATGAAGGTACTTTAGTGCAGGTAAAATCAGAGCTAACTCCTGCTTCACTTCAACCTTTGTTATTCCAATGTGTTTAATGCGTTGCAAGGCATACAGATTGGCTGTACATGTAGCACTCATGATTCCCAACGTTCTTGTGTGATCATAAGATAGTAGGATCACAGTAGAGACACATATATCATGGAGAAAATGGGGAGTAGACATCTTCCCAACCATGAAGAATGCACTCGGAACTTAGCATATCAGTCGACACAAAACCCCAACAAAGAAAATGCCCGAACTGATTTCTTATGAAACCAACTATAACCTCATGTTTACCTTCTCTAAAATATTCCACCGCGCAAAAAACTAATAAGAGAAGGATCGAACAATGTGGTTGTACTCATGACCCAATAAGGAAAAGATTCACTGAATTTGGGAAAAAATATGCACAATCTTTGATCAAAAAAATAATATGCACAATATTTATGGCGACGATGGATTCAATACAGTCCATAAATTCAACTTAGCTATGTTGAATAGCATAATATTACTATTTCAAAAATCATCTCGTTGTGATGTGTTATCACAATACGTTGAAAAATCAATCAAATCGGTAAATAGTTTTATAAACTTTTTTTTAAAATACCAGTGTTATTGATGTTGTTGGTGTCAAAACTTAACAATATTTAAAACAATTCAGAACTTTAAGTATCACTCGTTCTTTCTAATTTCTTTTTTTTGTTTGTATATTATATTATATTTTTTGAATTCAATGTAAGTCATTCCCGTTTGAAGAAATTTTCTTAAGGACTGTTGAATGAGATTTTGAGTTTTTGTTTATACTGATTCTCAAAAATTGAAAGTTTATCTAATCATCCTCGATCTCTACATGCCTTGTATGACCGGCTATGAGCTCCTCAGGAAGATCAAGGTAATGAATATCACATTTATAAGTCATATTTTTACAAATATATTATAAATTTATAATAAGATATTTGTAATATATTTATATGGATCATTTTTTTATTTCCAAACTATTAAAATATCTATAGTGGAATTTATTAATCGAAAAGCTGTTGCAATCTATTTCATATATTTATTTTTTCCTTGTTATCTATATTTAATATTTAAATATCTATAATAAGATTTATCTTATTAAAAATCAGTTGCAATCAACTGACGAGATATTTTTTTTCTAATTTAATGCATTAATTTTTGGTGTAAATTACTTCTGAAATATTTTTCTTTTTATTTTGCAAATATACTTTTACTAACAAGATACTTCATAAATAATCATAACTTATAAATCAAATACGTTCTAGAATTAATTATAACATATTCTATTACATAGAATATTGTGATAGCTATATCATTTAGTAACGTCTACCGATCCAATCAATTTTAGATTCAACCCTCTCGAACAACCGAGAAAGGCAGAAGATTGATCTAAAACAGATGCAAAGAGAACTTGAAATTAACATGCAGAATTGATCAACCTGAAACTAGATCTTTGACAAAATAGATCTCATCCAAAACGACTAGAAAGGGCATGCACCCACAAGTGAGAGAATCACAGGACGATCAACTCCAACTTCAATCCCCCTGGATAATAGATCTACCATTGAGTAAAGGGAAGTAAAGGAAAGATCAGCCCCGATCATCACTGAGAGGAGACAAAAGAAGTAGACACGACTCTGGTTCTGTGGAAGCTACCGAAGTCGGCGAACAACAAACTGAAAGTTCTTGACCTTATAAAGAAAAGGCAAAGGTTTTAGAGGGAGCGACTTTGATAAATTCTGATATTTTAATACATTATTGTTGTACGTAAATATTTTTTTATTATATACATTATTTAGAAAATATGAAAAAATAAATTAAATTATAAATCAAATTAACATTTTTAGTTAAGGCAATTATATATTTCTTAATTTATTAATGATACTTTTTAAAATAATTATTGTAAGAATTAGTGTAAATTCGATACGTAAAAGACTCACTTCTCAAATAATATTAATATGGTAGAGATACATCATCCCTTCATATGATTCGAACAATATAATTTCTACATCTCAAGTGTAAAAAGCCAAAGTTATTAAAGCAACGATGAAGCCAACAAATTTAAGAAGTATTGGAGATTATCGATTGATTTCCGATTTCATGTATGACCAAGCAGCAGCACTCCGCTTCTCTACAGACTTAGATGGATTCGTAACCAAAAAAAAAGAAAGAATCTAAGAAACACAATTTACGTCGCTGTTAAAGTGTAATCATCTTTTTCGTAGATGGAACGGCACATGAGCATGATTAACCCTAGAACCCTATTTGGGGTTCTAGTTTTTTTTTCTTTTTCAATTTGATTTTTTCTTTTTTTTTTAAAAAAAAAAATTTAAAAATGAATCAATCGCGGGTCGCCACGTGTCAGAGGGACCCGCTAACAGTGCAAGAAACTCTTAAGAACCGGTTCTTATTTAAGAGTTTTAGGAACCGGTTCTTATACTATTCATGAGACTCATCCCCCTAAGAACCCCTTTAAGAACCTCCTTTAATCATGCTCCGAGGTGATAACTTGTTCTACCAAGATAATATACGGTGCTTTTTCGGCAAATCAGTGGACCGTTTTTAGGCGATTAGGGATGTGACGATGGCTGGATTAGGTGGAAATGAGAAGCCCATCCTTGATTAAGGCTGTTTCAGAAAATGCTTTTTCAATATATTATTTATTAAAAAATTATAAACTTTTAAAAATTAATAGTATTTATTAGATTTTTATTGACTAAAAGCTATGAGAAATTGTTATTTACAAAAAAAGAATACATGTATAATCAAATTTTAATATGTGTGAAAAATCTAAAATATTTATTTTTTTATAACGGAGGGAGTATAATAGATAAGGATTAACATTTTTTATTGAAAGGGATATATATATATATATATATATTGAAAGGGATATATATATATATACATATATATGAGTTACAAAAGAGGAATTAGCTCGTTCAAATAACGAAATCGTAAATAATCAGCATCCCACTTTACGGTTAAGGCATCTCCAACCCAACTCCATTTTTTCCTCCATTTTGGAGTAAAAGTGAATACGGAGTAAACATTGCTCCAACCCTACTTCATTTCTCACTTCATAATGGAGTTTACTTCATAAATGGAGTAATCTATTTTTTGTTTGTTCATCAATCCATTATGGAGTGAGAAATGAAGTGGGGTTGGAACAATTTTACTCCATAATCACTTTTACTCCATTTTGGAGAAAAAAATGGAGTTTTGCATTGGAGATGCTCTTAACACCAATTTGGTAGTCTCTAGTATATGAGCTGCATGCTACTTAAGCGAATCGACGGCTGAGAATAAAAGCTGCATTAACACGCACTTTCTGATTCATTCAACATTCTCATTATTCATTTATTATTTATTCTCTTAACTAATACTCCATCTCTAAATAACCAATCATTACCAATCACACGTGTCTTAAATTCATTAGCTGTCATATTCTCAATGTGCCTTCTATTATACATTATTCTTTGCTTTGTTTCCAGTTTCGATGCTGTAGAACAAGAGAGATTCAGAGGTTTGCGTTTGAACATAAAAAAGAAGAGAGACAATGAAGCAATCAAAGTCGACGGTTCTGAAATATCTCTTCGTCTTTGTTTTGGTGACTCTCCCTCTCATGCTCTTCTACTTCTCTACACAACAACGTAAACCTTCCTTCAACGCCCAAAAAGATCTCATCAAGATCCGACCCGGTTACAAGTCTTACGATTACTACATCCAACGGCAGCTCAACAAGACGCTTAACCCTAGGCTACGTACGATATGGATGACACGAGACTGGGACCGTAAAATCAAAGTGTTCTCAAGATTCTTCCAAGATCTCAAGCGTCAAAACTTCTTATCCAACGCTTCTAAATGTCTATGCGTCGGAGCTAGAGTCGGACAAGAAGTGGAAGCGCTGAAACGTGTAGGCGTGACAGACTCGGTCGGGATAGATCTTGTTCCATATCCACCGTTGGTGGTTAAAGGAGACTTTCATCACCAGCCGTTCGATAATGAGACTTTTGATTTCGAGTTCTCCAACGTGTTTGATCATGCGCTTTACCCGGAGAAGTTCGTTGGAGAGATTGAGAGGACACTAAGACCAGGTGGTATATGTGTATTACACGTGGCTCTCTCTACACGCTCGGATAAGTATTCTGCGAACGATTTGTACAGTGTGGAGGCGTTGGTGAGTCTGTTCAGACGATCGGATGTGGTTCACGTACGCAATGTGGACGGCTTGGGGTTAGATACGGAGGTCGTGTTTAGGAAGAAAAGGGATTCAATTCATCTACCGTAGTCCAGTCTTGAATTTTTTTGCTTTCCTTTTTTTTCGTGTTAAAACATTTATTTTTATCTATTATGTCCCATTGAATCATATAAAAACAGGATATATGTTCTAAAATCATCATTCGTATATAGTGTCTAATTGCATGATTGGCAACGAGACTAATATTTTTATGCAGAGACTAATGATTTTATACGCAAGTAAGCAACTAAACCACAATCAATACACAATATATCATCAGTGTTGGTGGGTTACTGGGTATGTTACCGATTGACTATCACAGAGTAGAGGCCTTAGCAGAAGTACACACCCTGATTTAGAGAATAGATGGTTCATGGACACATAAAAACAAGTATCACATAGTCCAACAAAAATCGACTTGTGGAGCTAAATGAAAATAAAGAAGGAATGGTAAGGATGTGAAATAATACTACCTCTAGAATGAAGGGTACTAGTAGTAAAAATGATTCAAAGAAATATACTTTACTAATACATGTGAGATATGTTTTTTTGTTTTGTTTGAGAAAACATGTGAGATATGTTCCTGATTTAGTTTGAATTAGAAATTTAGAGGCACAAATTAGTTACCTGTTTTCAGCACTTCGGTTATGGTTTTTAAAGAGACAGTGAACTCTTCCCATCAATTAACAAAAAGTCCTTACATCTTGTAGGTATTGGTGTTTTAATAGTAAAATTTTAACCAAGAAAAGGTATACTTAAGTTTAATGTTCTTCTTGTGGTTAAAAGGTCTTTGCAAAGAAAGAAAAATTTAGAGCACGCTATTAAGTCTTAACGAATTTACATAATGTTTATTTTGGAGTTATTTTATTTTTTGTCGACAATATAGTGATGCTTAGAGCATTCACAATGGTGGATTCCATTGTGGAGTCCTTAGAACTTTTTTTTTTTTGATTTTTTTTTAAACTAAAAAAATAAAAAATATCAACCAATCATGTGCCGTCATGTGTCGTCACGTGTCGTAAATAGTGTAAAGATTAATTTTTATTTAAAGATTTTAAGGATCAAATTCTTAAGTTCTGATGAGATCCACTAATTATTTAATTATTTTTTTGTTAAAGACTCCGGTTAAAAACTTCCTGTAGTTGCTCATAGTTATTGCAGAGCGTAAGAGAACATAACTGGAAAATATAAGAATTCAAATCATATGATTGAGCGAGTGAATCAAGACAAACTTCTTCTACGAAGGCCGATAGAGAGACGCCAAGTATCAAGAAGGTTCTCCGGCAAAAGTCCGGCGAAAAACCATTGAAGAGAATGAGCCCAAAACGGGGAGCATCGTGATCCAATTCCGATCTGCTCCACCGCCGCTTTTGCGTAGACTTCCGGCGACGGTACAAAGAAGCTTGGTTTATCAATAGCTGCTACTTCTGACACCATCCTCGTTGCCACGTATAACGGCACCTACCACATTAGTTTTACACATGTATGTGTGTAATAGGATTATTTTCTTTTTACACATACGTGGGAAAACATAAAAGTATAAAATTTAGTTAAAGAAAAGAGAAACAGAAATGAAAAGGTACCTGGCACTGGACGTGGATACCAAACTGCTTATATTCCACATGTAGAGATCTTGATAGTTTATCAACATATCTGCATGCACCGATGCACGTATTCGTTAGTTCATACATGTAGTTGATGAAAAAAGTAACATTACAAAATCATTGAAGCAGTTGGCATTTCTTTAAAAAAAACAAAAAATAATTTTTGGAATTTGAACTTTTTATTTTTTCAAAATTTTATTTTGAAACTATTTTAAAATGTTTTATTTTAATATTTTAAAAAAATAAATAATCCATCGGATACCCATTGGAGGAGGTGTTCTTAGAGCATGATTAACTGAGGATTCTTAAGGTGAGGTTTTTAGCGAAAGCTAAGAAACAATTTCTTAACTTCTGCTAAGAACTCCACCTTAAGAAACCTCGGTTAATCATGATCTTAGAGCATGATTATCCAGGGTTTCTTAAGGTGGAATTTTTAGCAAAAATTAAGAAATTGTTTCTTAACTTTTAACTGAAAAAGTTAAGAACCGGTTCTTAACTTTTTCTTTGTTAAAATTAAGAACTGGTTCTTAAATTACGTTAAGAACCCCACTTAAAAACCCAGAGTTAATCATGCTCTTAGTGGTTAAATTTAAAACCTTTGAAATGCTAAAAACATAAGATATTAAAGTTTTCTCGCGTGGTTATTGGAGAATAGCCACTTTGGTTTTCTATGATTTTATCATATGCTCTTAGTTATAGATAATTTCTGTCTTAATTGACATAACATATCTTGTAAAAATAATTTAGTGTCCCAAATATTTTTCTTAAGACCTCTAATAATTCTGCCACGGTTTTGTTGTTCATGAGTACTATAATTTTGAAATATGCATTAATGACCGGATGAAAAACTAAATACTCCTCTGTTTCATAATAAGTGTCATTTTAGCTTTTTGCACACAGATTAAGAAAACATTTAATTTTGCATATTTTCTATACAAAAACATCATTACCCATACACCTAATCATATTTCAACCAATAGAAAATTAAACTGAAAAATAAAATCAATAAATTATGCATTGAAATCTTAAAACGACACTTATTTTGTAACAAAATTTTTTCTCTAAAACGACACTTTTTGCGAAATGGAGGGAGTAAAAGAAAAGTGAAAGTGGAAAGGCCTAACGCTTTGGTGGCGGCGTAGATGGCGTAGAGAGGATGAGAAGGGACAACAACGGCAGCACCGGAGCTAATATTGACTATGGCTCCTCGACGGCGGTGAAGCATTGGTCGGATGAGTGATCTTGTGACCCAAGTGGTGGCTTCAAGATTAACCCTAAGGATTTTAGTCCATGTGAGTTGGTCAACCTCGTGGAAGAACATGGCTCGTGGATAAGTTATCCCCACGTTGTTGATAAGAATTCCAACTTCAACGCCTTTGATTCCCTCCTCGATGGCTCCATATTCTCCTTCTGAAAATTTTATCATTATTCACTACTCACAAATACATATTTCTACTCGCTACTTTATCAAATTTGCTAGATTTCTTGAGTTTTGTGCCTCAGTTTTGTAGACAGAAAATAACTTAGAAAAACGATTGTTTTTGCTAAACGTTAAAATCACAATATAAACCGTACTTAATTATGCCTAACTGAATTATTAATTTGAATTGGTTTATTATTAAATATTTGTCAATGATTTCTCCAAAAGCCTATAAAATATCTGACGGATGAACCTAACATGGCATGATGGCTTTTACCCTCCCTATCGGTTTACTACGGAACCATTCAATGAGCAACGTACAGTAGATTTTTTGGATTATTGTCAGAAAATCATCTTATTATCCTAAATTAATTGGTTTCTAATAGAGTTCTTTTGGGCAATGATTCTAATAGAGTTTAGGTCCATAAATACTCTTAGCATCAAAATACTTAGTGTTCAAATATGTATTAGAGTTCCAAATAATTAACAAAAATATATTTTAAGAAAACATTTGGTTTTAAAAATTTTATCTTGTAAATGCATGTATTATTTTATTTTTCCGTTATACTATAACAAAGTCTAGTATATTTTGCGACTCTCTTACAAATACACTAATAAATGTAATTGTGTAATGTATATATTCATTTATGTTAAGAATTACTCCCTCCGTTTCATATTACTTGTCGTTCTAGGTTTATTCATACATATTAAGAAAACATATGATTTTGTATATTTCCAAAATAAAAACACAATTACCTATACACCTAACCATATTTCAACCAATAGAAAAATAAAAACACAATTACCTATGAATCTTATTAATGAATTTTGCATTGAAACTCTAAAACGACACTTATTTTGAAACGAAAATTTTTCCCTACAACGACAAATAATATGAAACGGAGGGAGTATTTGTACTGAGTAATTGTATTTTTCATCCCGGCTGTTGAATCAAGATTTAACTTTTGAGAAAGAACAATAATTTCTCCATAAGTTACATATTTATATGCGTGAGCACACACACAAACGAGTAGTCGATAACTCTGTGTGGACTAGCTCATTACGATTGGCCGAAAAAGAAGTGAGGACTGCATTGAAAAAGTAAGAAAGTGCATTTAGCATTACCAGAGGAGAAGTCAAAGGGAATGATCTTGATCTTGATTTGTGGAAACTCTTGTCGGAAATCATCGGAGACAGAAGCAAGCTTCGAAGGGTTTCTGCTGACTAGGATGAGGTTGAGACCGTGTTTGGCCAGCTCGTGAGCAAAGGCTCGTCCAATCCCATCGGTGGCTCCAGTGACCATAGCCCACGAGCCATAACGCTTGAGCCGCTTGGGATTTGCAAGGAGGAATCTCGTGATGAACCATTTCAAGAGAGGAAAGAATAGTCTAAGGAGAGAGAGAAAGCCTATGAAGCTTACGAAATGGAGATGCCATGTTCTTTGCATGTTCCTCTTTCTGTTTCGTTTATTCTTTTATTTGTTTACTGATTTTGCTTAGTCATGAGATTTTGGCTTGGAGGCTTGGAGCTAACTCACTCTTTATGTAGGAAAACTAGAGTTGGGAAAGAGAGAGTTATTACTATTTTTCTTGCCCAATGTTAATTAGTTTACACAAAAACGATACTGAAATTACAATAAATTGTAGCTTACAAGAAAAGGCCAAGTCAATGTCATCATCCTACTATTTAGGATAAGTTTTAAGTAATTGAAAAAAGAAGAAGAAATAAAACTCTAAAAGAATGTACCAAAAAAGAGTGTACTATCAGATATACAACATGAAGAATATGAACTTTTTAGGGAAATTGGTAGATCAATCAGAAAGGACTTTGCATTCAATTTGTGGACAGTTCTCATGTTAACTTTAATGATCTGGTTCCACGACACTTATTAGACATTAATCACGTTATTATAATGCTCATCTAACTCGTCCGTTCAAACCGAATTTTAAAACTCTTCACGTTTTGTTTTCATCTATTTAATACTCAATCCGTTTATATTAATTGTCGTTCTGGATTTATGCACATATATTAATAAAACTTTTAATTTTGTATATTTTCAAAATGAAAACACAATTATCTATACACTTAACCATATTTCGACCAATAAAAAAAACTATATAATTTTTTTAATAAATTTTACATTAAAATTATAAACGACAATTATTTTAAAACAGAAATTTTTCTCTATAACGACAATTAAATCAAAACGGCGGGAGTACTACTATTCTAGTTTTGGACCATCTATGATGTTTACCCAAAAAAAATATGTACATTTTCCCTGTCGCCTCTACTGATTAAAGACAAGCTTTTCTGGTTATATAACACTTTAACCCCTCCAGAAAATGCTTTTATAGTTAGACAAACGTTAAAGTAATTCTCCAGACGTTAGAGACAAACCTTAGATACGTCAATCACAAAGCTAAGTTTTTCGGGAATAGAGAAAGTAGTTAATGAGGAGTAGGTAACAGGTATGAGTCCGGAAGTCTCTGACTCTGTTTCTCCTCCCAAAGTAAAAAGGCTATTAAAGATACAAATTGTTTGGTTTCAGTAGATCATATTATATTATATTTTAGGTCAATTCTCTTAAATAGTTCTTTTTAAGTTTTTATCACAAAAATAGTCCTCAAAGAATAAAATGATCAAAATAGATTTCTTTTTTTTTTGAAATTTTGATTTTTTTTTTTTTTGAAATTTGAAACCCTAACCCTAAACCCACCCATTAACTCTAAACCTTAAAGTCTAAATTAGTTAACCATAGATGTATAAATGCATATAAATGCATTTTTTAGCTTCTAAAAAAACATTTTAGTCATTTTCTTCTTTAAAAACTATTTTTGTGACAAACAAACTAAAAGAAACTATCTAAAGGAATTTCTTTATATTATATCATAGTTCTGTTTAGTCATTCAAAACTTAGTAGTTGCAGACGCATAACTTTTCTTTCAAGCCATGCAACAACACATGTTTAAGACAAACAACTATCTGTAATAACTTGCTGAGTCCTAACTGAACATTCTAGGACTATGAAACTGAAGAACTAGATGAAAAAGTTCGTAACTGATGGAGACATTATTCAGGATATATATATACAAGACACTTTTTCATTTTTATGGTCATAACTTGTTGTTGAAATCTTTAAGACTAAACATGATTAAGCAGCTTGATCGTCATGGCTCTGTTTTTGTAACGGCTTTGATGAGTAAAAGGTGTTTCGAGAGCAAGTTCATGACAAAAGCTTAATTCATTTTCTGCAACTTTTTAGAGACACAGACATCATTACAATATAGAGGACACACACTTTCTTGACTAACTACTTCAACTACTCCCATTAGCACTTTTAGCTCTAGATTAAGGCCATGCTTATACAGAAAATACAACAATTACTTCTGACACTTAACAACTTCACTAAACCAAACAACAACCCATTAGTTACCTTGACTATTCTGATTTGGTTTGATTACAAAAATGACATTACTCAACACTTGTCTAGTTATATTTTTTTACTCTATTTGCGTCTAAGTTCAATTTTTCAAGAAAAAAAAAGTTTAGCCTAAGATAGAGAAAAATATAACTAGACAAGTATGCCTAGATGGCATCCACAAGGGTCAGTGATAAGTTGAATTAGCACAAGTTACCAATTTTTTACCTTGTTCTCAATCTGGGATATCTCTGAGGTAGAAGGTGCTCTTGGTGCTTTGAAGATGCTCCTTTCATGAGCGACATCAGGCTGAATGGCTTTGCAATGGAGTTTTATCCTCAAATTCTTTGACTTTTAGTGATAGTTTCTCCACAATTTTTTCGCTGCTGACGAACTTTCGACCAAGTTCTTGGGCTATTGATTTTGAACTCTCTAACTCTAGGAGAAGGGAAGCTGTTTAATTCTTTAGTACTTATAAGAGTGTCCATGACTTGGAGAAGTCTGAGTCTACAACAGGATCATTGCCCCACCAATACACCCAGCATTATCTTGGACAATTCATTGTTTGCCTTCACTAACTCTAGCTTGGTCCTACTCTTTGCTTCAGCAGCCTCTTTCAACTCTTGAATTTCAAGATCCTTTTCTGCTAAGGTGGATTTGAGCTCTTTTTGTCCATATGATAAGAGGTCTAACTGATGATGCATCTCAGTAACACTATGATAGAACTCTGATCTATTCCTTTACTCCTTAGACTACAAGGCCTCACAAGAAACTCGTAATCTCCTAATCTTGATCCTTCTTAGAAAGAACAAGCCCAGATACAATTCCTCTAATTGCATAAAACCCACCTAACCACCCTATGGGTCCTTTTATAGTATAAGGCCCACAACAACTCGTAAAACAATTCTATACTTGTTACAACGTCTTATTAACAACAAATGATTATTCTTGCTTGTTCAATCCAACTTGACTTCCTGCGCTTCCGTATTCTTCACCTTCCCACGTCGCGTATATACTTGCCAAGGCCTATCAATACCCCCGTTTGGCAGAACCAGCTTGTCCTCAAGTGATAAACCAGGGAACTGACGATGTAACTCCTTCATCTTCAACCAAGTTGTTTCATGAGAAGGCAGATTCTTCCACTTAACCAACACCTCAAGCTGTCCCGCGTCATTGTAACGACTGTCTAACAAGGATTCCGGCTCCACTACCACTTCGTCATTAGTAGATAAAACCGGTGGTAATGGGTTGACTACATGACCCGAACCCACCACTGGTTTCAACTGAGAGATATGGAAAACCGGATGAATCTTAGAGCCCTCTGGCAACCTAAGACGATAAGCCACTTTGCCAACTCTCTCCAATATCTCAAATGGACCATAATAACGCGCTGCTAACTTCTGACAAAGCCTCCTGCTTACTGACTGTTGACGGTACGGTCGCAATTTTAAGTAAACCGGAGATCCCACTTCCAACTCCAAGTCCCGCCTCCGCTTATCTGCATTATTCTTCATAATACTCTGAGCTCGCAACAAATGTTGCTTCACTTCTGCCAACATCATATCCCTTTCCAATAACCATTCTTCTAGCTCAAAGTTGTTCGTCGAACCTTTCTCATAAGTCAACAGGTTCGGAGGTTCGCGACCATACACCAATTTGAATGGGGTGCACTGTGTTGCCGTATGAAAGGAAGTGTTATACCACAACTCCGCCCATGTGAGAAATTGTGACCAACTCTTCGAGTGAGATGAAGCAAAACAACGCAAGAACGTCTCCAAGCATCTGTTCAAAACTTCAGTTTGGCCATCGGACTGCGGATGGAAAGCGGTACTAAATCTCAGTTTTGTACCCGACGCCTTAAAGCATTCTCTCCAGAAATTGCTAAGGAAAATCTTATCCCTGTCGGATATGATCGATTTTGGAAACCCGTGCAAACGTATCACTTCCTTAACAAACTGCTTCGCCACATCCGATGCCGTAAACGGGTGTTTTAACCCAATGAAATGGCTGTATTTGCTCAAACGGTCCACCACAACCAAAATAACATTCACTCCTCTTGACAAGGGTAACCCTTCTATGAAATCCATTGAGAGATCCTCCCAGATCTGTTGCGGAATATCAATTGGCTGTAGAAGGCATGCCGGTGATAAAGTTGAATATTTATGTGTTTGGCAAATTGCACACTCTGCGACATACTTTTGAACTTGCTTCCTCATCTTCGACCAATAGAACGTAGACTTCACCCGCTGCAAGGTTTTTAACACTCCCGAATGTCCCCCAAGTAACCCATCATGACATTCCTTCAATATTATCGGTATATATTGAGAATTGGATGGTAGAACCAAACGTTCTTTGTAAAATAGTCGTCCCTCTCTTACTGAATATCCCTGCATCTCTTCTGCATTTCCACTCTTCACTCGCAATAGTTCCTTGAGTTCATCATTCTCATCTATTTCTCGATAAAGGTCTTGCAAATCCAAGGATTTCGGCATGGTTAAAGATAGCAAGGTCGTCGATATAGTCTCATGCTGCACGATTCTTGACAACCCATCAGCCACTTTATTTTCACTGCCCACCTTATACTCAATATCGAATTCGTACCCCATAATCCTTGTAAGCCAACGCTGATAGTCTAGCGTAACCTCCCTCTGCTCGAGTAAATATTTCAAACTGCTCTGGTCCGTTCTTACCAAAAACCGTCTACCCAACAAGTAATGTCTCCATTTTTGTATAGCCATTACTATCGCCATTAATTTCCGCTCATAAATTGGTTTAAGTTGTTCTCTATCCGTTAGTCCATGACTGAAGTAGGCTATCGGATGCCTGTCTTGCATCAATACTGCACCAAGACCATATCCCGAAGCATCTGATTCAATAATGAACAGTTTTGAAAAATCCGGTAAGGCCAAGACAGGTGCTGATACCATTGCTGCCTTCAGTTTATCAAACGCATTCTGGGCTTCAACTGACCAAACAAACTGCTCCTTCTTCAGTAATTCTGTTAGTGGTTTTGCCAACATCCCATAATTCTGAACAAATCGCCGATAGTATCCCGTCAACCCAAGAAACCCACGCAACTCTTTCACTGATCTTGGTATCGGCCATTTACTCACTGCTTCGATTTTCTGCTGATCAGTTGACACACCATCTTGATTAATAACATGACCAAGATACTCCACACTCTGCTGTCCAAAAGTGCACTTCTTGCGATTTGCAAAGAGCTTGTGTTGCACAAACACCTTTAGTACAAGCTCCAAATGTCCTACATGTGCATCCATTGAATGACTATATATTAATATATCATCAAAAAACACTAGGACGAAATCACGAAGATACTCCTTGAACACTTCATTCATCAATGCTTGGAACGTGGCAGGGGCATTCGTTAGGCCGAATGGCATGACCAAAAACTCATAATGGCTGTCATGAGTCCGGAAAGCAGTTTTCTCAATGTCCTCCTCCTTCATTCTGATCTGATGATATCCAGATCTTAGATCTAATTTTGAGAACACTTTGGCCCCATGCAGTTCATCCAACAGCTGATCGATCATTGGAATAGGGTATTTGTCCGCGATCGTTGCTCTATTCAATGCCCTGTAATCAACACAAAATCTCCAGGAACTATCTTTCTTCTTGACCAATAGAACCGGACTCGAGTATGGACTATGGCTCGGTCTAATTGCTCCCGTCGCAAGCATTTCTTTTACGGCCTTCTCCATAATCTCCTTATGTGCATGCGGGTACCGATATGGCCGTACACTAATAGGGCCCTTTCCAGGTTCCAAATTAATCGCATGTTCCCGACCTCTTATTGGAGGTAACTCCTTTGGTTCCTGGAACACTTCATCAAATCTTTGCAATGGCTCTAGCAACTCCCTTGGAATCTCACACTCAGGTTGCATACTCTGCAGAACAGGATGTTGGACATGTAATGTCGGATCTCCCTTTAAACAAACTCGACTTCCTTTATACCAAAAAGAATATTCATGCAACTCCCAATCAATCTGACATCTTCCCAAAGTACGCAGCCATTGAATTCCCAAAATCACATCCACATTCCCAAGCTCCAGCACTATGAAATCCGTTGTAAAAGTCACTCCCTGAAGAGTAATATCAACCTTCCTACACACCCCTACTCCTTGAACTGATACACCTGTACCCAACAATACCTCAATCCCCTTCGTATTACTTGCCTTCAAACGTAACTTCTCAACCATCGTTGGAGAAATGAAGTTATGTGTTGCTCCACTGTCCAACATCACCACCACTGGTTGTCTTCTTACTAAACCTCTCAATTTTGTTGTTGTAGGCGATGATAACCCCAAAAAAGAATTCAAAGATATCGCTTTCAGTTGTGGTTCCCATATAATATCATCATCCTCTTCACACTCTACCAAATCTGGATCAGTGACCTCCATTTCAATCCCATTTATCACCACCAATACTTGCAAACTCGCATTAGGACAGAGATGTTGCTTGGACCACTTTGCATCACACTTAAAACATAACCCCAATCGTTTCTTTTCCGCAATTTGTGCATCCGTTAAACGCAGTTGAGGTCTAGGTGTTGACGTCTGAGTTACCGGTTTAGACTTCCATCCCCCTTGTGAATTCTGAAAAACTGAAGCTCGTGAACTCTGTGATCCAAAATTCTGGTTCCCCTTACTCGCTTGATGTCTTTCCTTCTGAACTAGACTGTGCAAAGAACTTGACTCCATCTGATATGCTAACGCAATCATATCCGGAAGATCTATTGGTTTACACATATTAACCACCTCTCTCAACTCCGGTGTCAGACCATTCATGAAAATACCTTCCAACTGAGTCTCCTTAAGTCCAGTCACCTGCGTCGATAAGTCTTCAAACTGATGGATATACTGAGCCACTGGTCCTGTTTGCTGTAAAGCAAAAAACGGTTGACTTGGATCTCTGAGTCTCACTCGACTGAACCTGGCGATTAACCTGTCTTTAAACTCCATCCAGCTCCTGAAAGGTCTCCAATGAATCTCACTGTTAAACCAGCTCAAAACGTCACCCCCCAAGCTCATCGAAACCAAATCCAACTTTGCAGCCTCGCGATGTCCACCAATTCTGAAATACCGTTCCGCTAAGGCAATCCACCCGTAGATATCATTTCCGGAAAAAACCGGTAATTCTACTCGCTTCAGAAAACTGTCTCGAGATTCTATCAACACATTACCGTTGCGATCATCCTCTAACCTATTACTACGGCCAGGTTCCGAGGGAGAAGAACGTACCTGATTCTCGCGAATCGGAATATTAGGATTTGAGTTCTCCGTTACCTCGATCCGATCTCCCCCTTTCTCCTTCGATGTTTGTAAACCAGCTAATTGTTCACGAATCTCCGTCAAAGACGCTTGAACTTGTTGATTCGTTACCTCCTGAACTGCGATATGTCTCTGCATCATCGCCGTAAGAGCATCCATGCTCGACGACTGATTTTGAGAATCCGATGTTGATTGCGATTGCTTCGGCGGCATCCTCGACTCGTTGATCTCGCGATTGTTCGATCCGATGACGCTCACGACGCACCAATTTGATAGAACTCTGATCTATTCCTTTACTCCTTAGACTACAAGGCCTCACAAGAAACTCGTAATCTCCTAATCTTGATCCTTCTCAAAAAGAACAAGCCCAGATACAATTCCTCTAATTGCATAAAACCCACCTAACCACCCTATGGGTCCTTTTATAGTATAAGGCCCACAACAACTCGTAAAACAATTCTATACTTGTTACGACGTCTTATTAACAACAAATGATTATTCTTGCTTGTTCAATCCAACTTGACTTCCTGCGCTTCCGTATTCTTCACCTTCCCACGTCGCGTATATACTTGCCAAGGCCTATCACACTATCAACAATCTAGAATAGCTTCTTTACATCTAATTCGTTGCCTGATCCACTGGAAGGTTTCTCTTTGCTTCTGCAACTCGAAGAAATAGTATGTAAAGGGATAAACAATTTAAGAAGATCTAGAGAACTGAGAGACAACAAAAGGAAAAAACTAACTTGCTCTTGCACTAACAGTTTATCCTATAATGTAGAAAGTTGCACCTCTTTTTCATGCAATTTCTCTTTTTCGGCTTTAAAATTTTCCATCTGAAGTGTTTCATTTAAAAATATTTACATATGGTTTTGGTAAAAAAGAAGCATATAAGTATTAATAATAGAGATATTACATATAAATATTAGGGTGTTATTCAATCATGTATTTTAATAGAGTTTAAATCTAAAAACAATTTACTGTTATTCGAATGATGATTTTTTAAATTCTATTTTAAAATCTAGTGTTATTTAATTAATGATTTAAATTCAGTTTTTAAAATCCAGTGTTATTCAACTTTCAAGGATTTTAAAATTCTTTGTTTTTTTCAATTGATTTCAAATCATTCTTTATGGAGTTTCATGAATAAATGAGTGAATTCAAAATCTAAGGTATACTGCAAAGATTTTAGAATTCTTCGATTTAAACTATCTTAAAATTGTAAAGTTTGATGGATTACAAAACAATAATAATTGAATTTAAATCACTAATTGAATAACACCCCTTTAGTAATAGAAAATAGCTTAAAATAGCACTAAACTACTTTTATTCAAAAAAATAATACAAAAAGAAAAAAAGAAGTCAAAATAGCATTAATTAGAAATTTAAAAACACTTTTTTGTTTGTTTAAGTTTAATGATTAGAGTATATAGTTTATAGTTTAATATTTAGAGACTGGAGTTATGGTAAATGTTGATAATCTAAGTAATTTAATTATTTTATAATTAACATTATTTTAGTAAAAAATATTTGTGTACTATTTTTGTCATGATTATTTTTTTTGTGCTATTAAAACCAACAAACATATACATGGTAGACAAGTATACAAGGTATAATCACCAAAAGTTACACCTCTACTATTACTCATCTTACAAATAGGTACCAACTTTTAGTGATGATAATAACAACCATTCAAGATAATTGTGTTAACATGAATCATACATGTTTTCCCCTTCTGACTAGTATACACTTCAGCATATGTGAACAATTCAAGATAATAAACAAAAATACATGCTACTGAATGAAATTAAATTCATGTAAAGCTATTGTAAAAAATATATATATAATGCAATAAATTTTGAATAATAATTAAAAATATTAAAAATATAGTTTTAAGTTCAAATAATATAAAAATCTAAAATTCCAATACTGTTTTTAGTAGCATGAAATTTAATGAGAATTCAATAATATTAACTAAATTCGCTAAAAATATTTATTTTATATAATTTTAACCAAATGATTAATAAACTCATGATAAGTAAACAAAAATATATTTTAAATTACTTAATTATAATCATATTGTTTTATCTATCATCTCATTTAATCTTTCATAGTTTTTTCACATTCTATATTTCTTATTTTGTTTGAATGTGTATGTATTTTTAAGCATGAATTCTGAGAATCTCATGTATATCCTTGATATTTTGAAAATTTTGGTGTATGAGTAAAAATATAGAGAATCCACCTACTAAAAACATAGATTGTATTGTAATAGAATTAGAGAATAAAAAATATGTTGATTTTAAAATTCATTAACCAATAACATTGAATTTTACTAAGAATTTAAGAATCCGCTAACAAATAACAATGAATTCTGATTTTTTTAGAATCTTTTGAAATTCGTCGCCAAATAACCCCTCCCTCTCCTTAATTTTGTTGTAAATTAATTTTCAATCGCAAAGTTTTCATATATTTGATGTAACATTATTACACTTTCTATAATTTTAAAAATTAGTTGCCATAAATTATTATTTGCAATATCATTTAGATTATTTGACAAGTGGTATTAATTAGTTCTAAATCTATCTTTTATTTTAGATCTAATTAAAACTATTAAAAATTATTAAAAACACTCGTTCACTATATTATGTAGTTTATAAATATGAAAAAGAGTGGATCAAACGTTATTACTCTTTATATATATATTCAACAATTAGTTACCATAAATCACTAATATCATTTGTATTTTTTGGTAAGTAATATTAATTGGTTTTAGACTTATTTATTATTTTAAAATCTAAATTAAAATAGCACTTGTAATGCCTTAACCGTCTACGGTTAATGAGCCTCCCATGCATGCTTTCTCGGCTCGTGAACCCCATCCGTACAACGGACATTGTGTTAATTTTTTGCTCAAGGAGGAGTGGGGGCTGGCAGACGCTCTACTAGAACTTGATGTCCGTCACTGGATGTTCAACCCTTCATTTAATATGCTATTGTCTGTTTAGAACTTAAGCATTTATAGATTTGTGCTTCAATCAGTTGCTATTCAAAAGAATTTATAGTAAGTGAAATTAGACTATATATATATATATTAAAAAATTGGTTTAATATGTGAAACTTGAATTGCTTACTTACTCTAAAAAGCTAAAGATTTTCTTTGTTCGCCTTAAGTCACAGACCACATCTTGAATGCATCTATCGTAACTTCTTAATTCTTGAGAATCACGGGAAATCATATTCCCAATTGAATTGTTCACCTAGATCCATTTTGATAAAGAACCAAAGCGATGGTACGTAGTCACAGACTCTACCACATTAATTTCTAAATTTAAAATATTTGGCAATTAGAATCAAGAATAGGTAAAAGAAATATCAACGCTTAGTATATTACCAAGAAAAACGCTTAGTATATTAGCCACATAAAACACATGAATCAAGAACCCTTTTGTAACTAAAACAATAAACCTATATATTGATTACTTATCAGATTTTTTGCCAAGTTCCTTCACCCATTTGAAGCTAAGTATGGCCTTCCAAAAAACAAAACTATCGCCTTCTGCAAACTGCTTTTGCTTCCATCTTCCTTCTTCTTTTCTTCTTCTTACAGTCTTCTTTAGTTGAACATGGAGGACAGGAGGAGTATCAGAGATTCAGAGTTGTAATCCCATTGATCAGCCCAAGATAGTCCCGAATCCATTTTTGTCTCTTTTTGTTGAAGGATTAAAAACAAAGATGTGGGAGTGAAAGATTTTTTTTACTTAATTTTAAACACTATTGGTTTGACACAATGCCTATAGGTCTCTTGGTTCCTTATCTTTAGTGCATCTGTTTTTACTTGTCCCTTTAGTTGGAAAAATAATCAATATCTTTTGCCATTAACTTTGTAACCTTTCTGTAGAAAGCCAAAAACCGAACTGATATAAACGATAATAATAAAGGGATTTTAAGGAGATAGACGAATCAAAATACGAATTAAAACCGATAAGCAAAACATATTAGTAATAAAGATGGAGACGAGATCTCTTTCCTTAACTCTAAATATTCACTTCGTAGTGAGATGAAACTGTACGAATACCGAGTCCCATGATACAATCATAGTTGACGATTAACGCTTCACTCGTGAACGCCTTATCGAACTATTACTACGAAACACTCTCGACAATAGACTTACGTTAAGGGGTTTTGCTGGTTTTCGTAATAAGAAGTGTGAAAACTTGAGTAATGAATGAGGAGGAGAGACGACATTTAAAGAGAATGAGAAGACCTACTTTCCACAACAACTGCTGCACATGGGCGAGAATCTCGCAGAGATCAAGGGAAGTTGATTTGCGAAAGTTCTTCTTCAAGACGCTCTCTTCTCGTTTTAAAAAAGTATTTCGAGAGGATAAAATGCATGACGTTTTTTATTTTGTAGAAAAACTACTTGTCATTTTAAAACGAAATGCATGTTGTTTTGAAGATTAAATGACCAAAAACGTTGAGCTTAATTGGGCTCTAAAAAATATTCTCCCAAGCCCAAACTAACCGGACGGGGGCGGTGGCGGTGGTGCGCATATATAACAACAAAACTTAACTTCTCTATATATTTTGTTTTATATTTTAGACTTCCAAAGAATTCATAAATTAACTTTTTTTCTTGACACCAAAAGGATATTTTATTACTCAAAGATGGATTAACTTCATTTACTTTCTAATCAGAGTTTTTTTTTGAAACTAACTTTCTAATCAGAGTTAACAGAGGAGTTTTGTATACAAGTGTAAACAGAATTCATAAACTACAGTTTTCCATTATATACACACACACACACTAATAAAGGTTTATTTTATGGATTGACAAAAAAAAAAGCAGAAAAGAGAAAACAGGATAATAATAGAACATATTTAACGTCGGTTACACTTTACAAAGAAAAATGTTTTCTTACACAAAAAGAAACTATGATGAATAAATATATGGTAAAGCATATAATCAAAATAAAAGATCTGGTATAGTGATTCCAATAGAAGGAAATTAGGTCAATGAATACTAAGAAAAAGAAAAAATATTTCTCGATGGTTATTATTTTTTTTTTTTTGTGGATATCACGGGGTGCAAGTGAGCTTTTTAACCATAACGATACCTTCGTTATATTGAAGACTAATTGACTCTTCATGCCCACAATAATCATGGAAATGTAACCCTATTTTAGACGTTGACTTGAGACGGTTAGTTAAGAAAACAATGTAGTATATTTTACCAAGAAAAAGAACTGTAATATACATATATGTCAAAGATGCAAGAAAATGAAAAAAAAAAAAAAGGGATGCAATTCTTGGGATCATCCAGATGCAAATTTATCTTTTGCTAAAAATATAAATTAAAGTTATATATTATCCAGTTGGCTAAAATATCTTGTTATATCTTCAAGATATTTATTTCCAGATTAAAAGATTCATGAAATGCAATCAGGTGATCTGAATGAAGGGAAGATCTTTATCTTTACACAAATAAAAATGTATACATGTGAATTTAGTCATTACAGAACAAGTGGTGGGAATAAAACATTAACGGTTTCTCAGCTGTTGTTGCCTTATACAACGGGTTAAGACAAAATTAACTAACGTATCGTTGAATAATTAAGCCAGACAAAGTCGTTAAAGTGAGTGAATCTCGAATCTTGATCCACTCTTATAAATATTACATAACTCTTATCTCTTCAAACTCATCCTAAAATCTTTTTGTTTCTCAAAGAACAATATGAGTAAGAGCGAAATGTCAGAGAGCGAGATTGCTGCGGCGAAGCAGAAGAAAGTCGACGAGTGGTTACCGATAACATCCTCAAGAAAGGCTAAGTGGTGGTACTCTGCTTTCCACAATGTTACTGCCATGGTTGGTGCTGGTGTTTTAAGCTTGCCCTACGCTATGTCCAATCTCGGATGGTACGTAAAGATCTATATTAAAGCTGCCTCTGAGATTTATAGAGCTTGAAACAATTAGCAAAATAATATTTTTCATAATCATTTGGGGTAAATAATATATGCATATTCACCATTAGGGGTAAATAATATATGCATATTCATTTCTTTGATGTGTATTCACTATATATATACTATTTTTGTTGATCACAGGGGACCTGGCGTGACGTTGATGATACTGTCATGGATGATAACTTTGTACACACTGTGGCAAATGGTGGAGATGCATGAGATTGTACCAGGGAAGAGGCTTGACAGATATCACGAGCTTGGCCAAGAAGCTTTTGGCGAAAAGCTTGGCCTTTGGATTGTTGTGCCTCAACAGCTCATCGTGGAGGTTGGTGTTGATATCGTTTACATGGTCACTGGAGGTAAATCCCTCAAGAAAGTTCATGAACTCCTCTGCTCTGATTGCAAAGACATCAGAACCACATTTTGGATCATGATCTTTGCTTCTGTCCATTTTGTTATCTCTCACCTACCCAATTTCAACTCCATCTCGGGCATTTCACTAGCCGCTGCCGTTATGTCCTTAACGTAAGACCTCTTAAACACCTGAACCGTTCATAAATGATAAAAGTATATTCTTAGCAAAAAAAAAAAAAAACTCTTAAACACATTCATTAAGTTTTGTTTTGTAACTTGAACGTAAGTTTCACTTCCATTTGAAACGTTTATAGTGATGATATATTGGTTTGATGATATGGCTCGTAGTTACTCAACTATTGCTTGGGCTGCATCGGTACACAAAGGGGTTAAACCAGATGTAGACTACTCGTATAGAGCCTCGACTACTCCTGGAAAAGTATTCAACTTCTTGAACGCGATGGGAGATGTTGCTTTTGCTTACGCAGGTCACAACGTCGTGTTGGAGATTCAGGCCACGATCCCTTCAACTCCGGAGGTGCCATCAAAGGTTCCAATGTGGAGAGGAGTCGTTGTAGCCTACATTGTAGTCGCCATTTGCTACTTCCCTGTAGCATTCCTAGGCTATTGGATTTTTGGAAACACCGTTGACGACAACATTCTCATGACTTTGGAGAAACCTGTTTGGCTTATCGCAATGGCTAACTTGTTTGTGGTCGTCCATGTCATTGGAAGTTATCAGGTCTCCACTTATCTGATCCCTGATTGAATTGATAATATAACATGAATATTGACATGTTTCTCTCTGAACTAATTTGTGGAGACACCAGATTTTTGCAATGCCGGTGTTTGACATGATGGAAACCGTTTTGGTCAAGAAGATGAATTTCGATCCTTCCTTCACACTCCGCTTCATCACTCGCAGTCTTTATGTTGGTAAGTCACACGTACTCCTCATTTTATACATCTAATTTTCATTAGAGCTACTCCATTCATTTATCTGATTTGTCGTGGCTGTGAACCATGCAGCTTTCACTATGTTCGTTGCGATATGTATCCCATTCTTTGGTGGACTACTCGGTTTCTTTGGAGGATTTGCTTTCGCCCCAACAACTTACTATGTACAATACTATTGATCATTCATTTTCTCTAGAAATAAAGTTATGATTAATGATATAACACACAAATTAATGTTGCAACTGCAGCTTCCATGCATTATATGGCTCATTCTCAAGAAACCAAAGAGGTTTGGTCTATCCTGGACGATTAACTGGGTATGTTCTTTGTACTAATGATATATACCTCTTGTGTTTTTCTTGTTACACTAATACATTTTTGGTTTGGTTTGGTTTGGTTTTGGGTGAAAAAATGAAAATTACAGTTCTGCATTATAATAGGAGTTATATTGACCATCCTAGCACCCATTGGTGGCCTACGAACCATCATAATCAATGCAAGCACCTACAAGTTCTTCTCTTAGATTTTTCTGTTTGTGCTACACCAGCATAAAAGAAGTTAGCAGCTTTAAGAAAATAATCATGGCATGTCTTTGTTTTCTACGACTGTCCACATTGTTACCTTCTAAAGCTTTTAGTATAGTTAAAGACTCGTAATAACTTTTATGAACTTCAGATTATATAACTTAAAACTCCCCATTTCCCAGGGTTCTTTTATTATTTGGTAATTTTATGGGTTGATGACATACGAAGAGTTGATAACTAGATCATCTAGTAGTCTAAGATGCAATGTGATAGATATCACAACTCATAATATATTGGTATATGTAACACAAAAGGGATTCAAATGTTAAACCGGAAGCTGACATGCCAGAGCCGTTGCTAATGAATTTTCAAACTAAAAGAAAATTAAAGCAACATCTCTTTCTCTCTTAGAAGATTTGTAGTTGAAGAGTGAGTCTTAGCTTAAAGATGAACACTCAACTTACATAACTAGAGAGGTTATCAATTGCTATTTCATGCTTAATTGTTGTATGTGATAGACGTTTTCCATACGAGAAGATCATAGATGATCTGTTTACTTTCATCTTGAGACTATAACTAGTTCATACATTCAAACTATTCAGATTATTCAAATTGAAGGGGTTATTACAGAGAATCATATATTATAAATATATCACAATGTTACATAATGACAAATCTGATCATTGTTACAATCATACAAGGTATGCACTTGAATACTTGATCCATGAGTGAGGCGGATTAATAAGTTTTAAAAACAAAATATTACTAGAATTTGATCCGTGTATCTGCATGGATGTTTGTTTTAATAGAATAAACATATGAAATTCTTCACAACATATGAATATAATGGTTGCACAAACATATATATGTATAGTGTTTGTTCAATTTGTAATATATAATATTTATGATAAATAAATGAGATTTTAATATTTTGTACTTTATTATCATATTGTGGTTAAATATTAAAACAATCAAAATGATATGTTATATAACATATTCGTCAATTAATATGCTTAATTACATTAACCATGTTTGATATATCTACAAATAATTAAAACATAAATTAATATGTCTATCTATATTAATAAATCCACTTTTTTAAAATAAAATATATTATGTAAATAAAATGTACTTATATTTTAATAAGACAGACATATATATGTCTTTAAGTTTTTTTATGTCAAATAAATTATACTTTTGTGTCACTTTTGAGGGAAAATTAAATTGAAATTTATTTGTTGTATCCTTATAATTCAAATATATATATATATATATATATATATATATATATATATATATATATATATATATATATGTGTGTGTGTGTGTGTGAATTATCTTAATTACCAGATAATTTAACATATATTTAAAAAACAACTTTATATGTTTTAATAAAACATTTATAGTTTTTATTTTGTATGTCAAATAAAATAATAACATACATGAATATATAAAAATTAAAGTTTGTATGTCACATTAAATAAATCTTTTTAATTTTATTGTAAAATTAGTTAAAAATTAATCTGGTTAGAAAATAATCCAATAAACAATCATTGGTTATAATCTAACAAAATAAATAATTTTTGATTAATTAATAGTTAGGTGTTTTACCCGCACATACGGACTTCAAATTTTTATAATTATTTATTAATAAAATTATTATTAGTTAAAAAATTGTAAGATGACAATGATAAATTATTTATGTTTTCTAATAAATTATTATATATATTTTCATATGATTTTTTTACGTAAAAATTATAAAAAATATATTATATTCATTATTAAAAAAAGAAATCTTAAAAATCATTCCATATTCTTTTTCAATTATATAAAACTAAAAAAAATACTTGATTATTACTAAGTTATGTTTTTCTGTTTTTGTTTTTTAATTTTTAACTTTTTATTAAAAGATATTTTTAAGATAACAACACATATATATGAATTATCTTTTTTATTCTAAAATATAGTTTTAGGTTTTGGATAATTTATTATTATTATTTTTAACTATTTAATTATTTTTCTAATCAAAATAATTTAAATTCGTTTTTATTTTTTATATAATTTATAGATTTTATTCAGTAAGGATATTAACGATATTAACCGTTCTAACTTCTAACGTGAAAGTTCCATTGCGAAAAATTACTTCGCAAATAATAGTATAGATAAATAATTTTTAATTCAGTAGCACATGCTATAGTTACTAAAACGAATGAAGAGTTATTTCTAAAAGTATATTTTTAGTTTTAAAAGAATAGATATCTCAAAATATTAAGATTCAATCAATTTCATGTTACTAAAATTTTCCTTGATTATATTCTCACCATCAGAAATTAGTGAAATATTAATATCTTGATTTTTATATATAATAACTTGGATTAAGCTATGAGTTTTCTCTCTCTCCAAACAGAATCAACAAAACAGAAATCCGACCAAGTCCCAGAAACAACTCAACTCTGTCTGTTCTACCAAATCGTTTTGCATAAAGGCCTAGATTGCAATACCTCCATCGATGGTGAATGTCTGCAAACCAACGGTTTGTAACCATGGTTAGGCCGATAACAAAAACATAAATCAAGGCTAATACGAAATCTTCATTTGATAAGAGTATGAGCTAACCTGGCCAGTTATGTAACTCGCTGCCGGGCTCAGAGCCAAGAATTCGACCAAGCCAGCCACATCTTCCGGTTGTCCATATCGTCCTGAAAAGTTAATCCAGTTAGCTTTGTATCAGATACATCCTAACCCTACGTACACAAATGTAAGAGTAGAGTTGAACCCTCCATTTTTACCTAATGGGATTGTTCCCAGGATCTTCTTTTCCATGTCTTCTCCAAGCTTGGCAGTCATGTCAGATGCAATGAATCCAGGGCAAACCACATTCACCTGTAAAAGAGCATATTTTTGATGGACCAATAAATGAAAAAGAGGAGAATGATGAGGAAGATAGGTCACATACATTTATATTCCTGCTTGCACCCTCTCTGGCTGCAGTCTTTGAAAAGCCAATAACTCCAGCTTTAGCAGCAGCGTAGTTTGCTTGGCCGATATTACCAATGAGACCAACAACTGATGCTATGTTGATGATCCTTCCCTGCAAGATCATACGCAAAACTATATCATTAAGTTAACACGTCAAGAAAACAATGAAAAACATGTGAGGATGACAGTTGAGAGATTTAATATGTACAAGGTGAAGTGAAATAATACCTTTCTCTTCTTCATCATGATCTTTGTTGCTGCCTACAGAGAGATAAGCAAATATAAGTTTCAGTTCCGAAGATTCTGAGTATCAACCTTCAGTAGGAACACTAACCTGAGTACAGAGAAACACTCCAGTGAGATTCAACTCCATCACTTCATCCCATTGGGATTTCTTCATTCGAATCAACAAGGTATCCCTGGTAATTCCTGTTAGTCATGTCAGTAAGATACTAGGTCAAAATCAGTGGGGAACCAAGGTTTTCATATACCTGCATTGTTAACCACAACGTCAATGGTTCCCCATTTATCAACAGCCTGCAGAAATAAAATTACACAAAAGGAATATGATAAGATGTAGGAGAATTATAAGATAAAGAAGAGTAGAATTGGACACTAACGGTTTTCATCATGGCTTCCACATCAGCCTCTTTCGAGACATCGCCTCCAAAAGTGATAGCCTGGCCACCATATTCTTCAATCTACAAGTTCATAAGGCGACACGGTTGATGAAAAACACTATCAACTGAAGATGTTATTTATTAGGTAAAAGATTGGGGTAACCCGAGAGTGAAACCAAATAGTGAAACATTGTTTCAGAGCCAAAGAAAAGACAGTTGTAATTCAGTTCTTGTCTCAGAGACCAAAACTGTTTTAAGGATTGATTCAATTCATTGTTAAACACAAAAGGTGCCACATTTCTTTTTTTGTAGCAACGAAAAACACCCCTCCAAACCTTAAAATCTATGATTTATTGGTCTAAAGTAACACAAGGAAAGAAGTGCGATACCAAAGCAGCACATAATATGATGGGGAGTTAATAATAGCTAGCACTCTAAGAAATTCAGAGAATCAATCATACCTGTTTGGAAACTTCTTCAGCCTCCTTTGCTGACCTGGCATAATTCACCAAGACCTGCAAGCAGTAACACAATGTTCCAGCATTAGACAGTACATCAACTGTTTTTCCTTTCTCTATAACTAAAACATTAACAAGTAAGACTTATGGGTACGACAAACTAGGGAGATAGATAAACTGCAAGCTAAAATCCTTGATGACTTAAAAGACAACTTCAAGACTAGCAAGCATGGTGCAAAGTGAATGACTTTATATACAACAACTATGAATTCAAAACGGACAAGGAAGCAGATGGTGTGGTAAAAGTGCAAACCTTACAGCCAGCTTTGCCCAAGGAAAGAGCAATAGCTTTACCAATCCCTCTAGAGGCACCAGTCACAACTACAACTGGAGATTCAACTTTTGGAACAGCTTCTTCTTCTCTTGTTTGCTCAACAGCCGTGGCTTGAGCTTGAGCTTGAGCTTTCACAACTGCAAGATGATAGAATCTAATGAGAAGAGAGAGAAATAAAAATCTTTAAGGGAAACGGCTAAGTAAGAGAAAGAGAGGAATTGAATACCAGTGGATGTTGCAAATGGCTGTCGCGATGCACATCGCAGCATACCGAAATGAGGCATCGCAGACTTAAGCGGAGCCCATTGCCGGACCTGACAGATCTCACGGTAACCAAGCTTCCCGGCGGTGGCTTTCAAGGAGGTGAGTTTTGTTGCAGCGACGGTGGTGGCCATGGAACTGAGAGTGTTGTGGAGATGGAAATTAGCCGTGAAAGAAGAAGCAAGAGCTTCAAAAACAGAGTTGTTCTTGATTTAACTGAAAATATATTTTCTTGCTTGGGGTTTTACAAAGACAGAGTTAAGTATTTATACAACTCAGATAACTTAGACAGAACCCTAGTTCCTATTCCAGATGTCGCGATCCTGAAGACTCTTGTTCATCAAGGGCTGCAAACCGATTACCCAGCTGTATGGGAGCAGGACCACTGACTGTACTATCTTCCTTCACCATAATGCCTTTCCCTTTCTTGTCGGGAACAACTTCCGACCGTTGCAGGTTTCTCCTTGTGTCGTTTTGAAGAGACTCTGCTTCTCTTGGAGTCTTTGACAAGTCCTTGTTTCCGAGAGACTCTGTTCGACTTGGAGGCTTTAGCGTGTCCTTGCTAATACCCCCTGTCAAACTCGGTGTGGGGGGATGATCAACACCGAGTTTGTACCTTAGTTCTGAGAAGAGATGAGCAGGCAGAGACTTAGTGAAAATGTCCGCAATCTGGAGACGCGAAGGGATGTGTTTGACAACAAGAGAACCCAAGGCGACTCGCTCTCTGACATAATGGTAATCGGTTTCAAAGTGCTTTGTTCTCTTGTGGAAAGCTGGATTGGCGGTAAGATAAACAGAAGAGAGATTGTCTCCAAAGAGTTGAGGCGTGACAGGGAGTGAGATGCCGAGCTCCTTTAACACCATGCTCATCCATGTAAGTTCAGACGCTGTTTCAGAGAGAGAGCGATACTCAGCTTCAGTAGAGCTTTTGGAGACAGTTGGCTGCTTCTTGGAGGACCAGGAAATTAGATTCTGACCCAAGTACGTACAGAAACCGCCAGTGGATCGTCGTGATTCACGGCAACCAGCCCAGTCACTATCGCTGTAGGCGGTGAGAGTGCAATCTGTGTGCTTGTTGAAGAAGATACCCATAGAGGCTGTTCCTTTTACGTACCTGAGAATACGTTTCAGGTTGTTGAAGTCCGTCACCGAAGGCGAGTGCATTTTCTGACACACGAAGTTCACGGCGTACTGTATGTCTGGGCGAGTAAGCGTGAGGTATTGGAGCTTCCCAGCCAGACTGCGGAAGTACGTGCAATCCGAAAATTGTTCTTCAGGACCCGGTGCTCTGTTATGTTGCAGAGGCAGAGGAGTGAGACATGGAGAGCAGTCCTCCATTCCTGCCGCAAGAAGAAGATCCCCAGCGTATTGTTGCTGAGACATAAAGAGACCGTGGTCATGTCGAGTAATCTGAACTCCAAGAAAGTAATGAAGCGGGCCTAGATCCTTCATGCGAAATTTCTTATTGAGTTCTTCGAGCAGCTTAGCTAGGGTAGCTGAGTTGTTCCCTGTAATAGCCATATCATCTACATATAAGAGCAACATGATTATATCTCTGTCTCTTGAGTAAATAAATAGCGAGGGATCCTTAATGCTGCAAACGAAACCAAATTCAAGAAGAAAGGTACTGAATTTATCAAACCAGGCTCTTGGAGACTGTTTTAGACCGTAGATTGACTTATGCAGATGACAGACATGATCTGGTTTTGTTTTGTCTATGAATCCTGCAGGTTGTGTCATGTATACAGTCTCAGTGAGGTCCCCATGAAGGAAAGCATTTTGTACATCCATTTGCTTTATCTCCCAGTTCATGATGGTTGCAAGATGGAGAACAATCCTCACGGTAGCAGTGCGAACTACGGGGCTGTATGTTTCCAGGAAATCTACTCCTTCTTCCTGGTGATTCCCTTTAGCTACAACTCTGGCTCGAAGTTTAAGTAGAGAGCCATCTGCATTGAGCTTCGTACGATACACCCAGCGGCTGCCAAGTACATGCATATCAGGTGTTCTTGGAACCAGAGTCCAAGTATTTGTCTCCTTGCAGTTTCCCATTTCAGTGCCCATCGCAGCATTCCAGCCTTTATGCTTTAAAGCAGCAGTAACTGTTCGAGGTTCCGGAGTAGAGACTCGATTAGTGTGCAGAACATACTTGGGATTTGGCTTCCTGATCCCGGCTTTGAGACGTGTGATCATGGGATGATTAGGAGGAGCTGCGATAGATGAGGGAGACGGAGTCACTTGAGACGGCGAGCTCACACTTTGAGAGTTTGATGAAACTGGAGTTGAAGGTGTGGACTGTCCTAGACGAGGAAAGTCATGATCAGCTGACTTAGGAGTTGCTGATTGGTGGTGAACCGTAGTGACAGGAGGAACTTGTCTTGGAATCACAGGGAGAGGAACTGCATACTGATTTGACGCTGAGACCGTTGCAGGAGCAGACGAAGTTATAAAGCTCTTTTGCCAAGCTAATAGCGTTGGAGTATGAGCAGCAGGATGGTAAGACTGATACACATTGTGAAATGGGAAGTTTTCTTCATCAAACCGGACATGTCTGCTTATATAAACCCTTCCCGTAGGTGGATACAAGCAACGATACCCTTTATACTTGTCATTGTATCCCAAGAAAACACAGTGAAGCGATCGAGGATCAAACTTGTTGGTGGCATAATCCCTTAGAGTGGGGAAGCAGGAGCAGCCAAATGTCCGTAGAGCTGCATACTCAGGTTTTCTTTTGCACAAAACTTCAAAGGGACTTCTTTGATCAGAAAGAGCAGAGGATGGAAGCAAGTTACTCAAGAAATTTGCAGTGTAAAAGGCTTCAACCCAATACTTTTGAGGAAGTTTGCTCTGGAAAAGAAGTGTGAGGCCAAGCTCTGTAATTTGTCTATGTCTTCTTTCAGCAAGACCATTTTGCTGTGGTGTGTGGGGACATGATATATACTGCTGAATACCACACTGCTTCAAGTGATCAGCAAACTTCAGACTGGTGAATTCACCCCCACCATCACATTGAAAAACGCCTATCTTAGTGGAGAACTGATTCTCAACCAAACGCTGGAACATAACAAAAGTAGAGAAGAAGTCTGATTTGGCTTTCAAGGGGTACAACCATCCAAAGCGAGAGAAGTTGTCTATAAAGATAACATAAAATCTAAAGCCTTGATTAGACATTATTGGAGCTGGTCCCCAGAGATCACAGTGGACTCTTTCTAAAGGGCGAGAAGCAGAAAAACTAGAAGCCACAAACGGCAGACGACTACTCTTTCCTAAGTGACATGATTCGCATGTCTTCTTGGAGATCTTATTTATGAAGATAGCTTTCTCTTGACGAAGCTGCTGCAGAACTTGAGAGTGGGGGTGTCCAAGCCTCCTGTGCCAAACCTCATCACTGGTGGAGACTTGACGTGTTGAGTAGTACACTTGAGGCTTTGAATCACCGAGAACATATAATCCCTTATGTGAGTTTCCTGTGCTCAGAACACCCTTGGTTCCCTTGTCCTTTATACGAACACCAGTAGAGTCAAATTTAAAGGAGCAGGGATAATCACTTGTAAGCTTAGACACAGAAACAAGAGATTTAGTGATGTCAGGACAAACCAATACATCCTTAAGGGAAAGCTTACCTGAGCTTGATGGTATATCAGCCGATCCCACATGCGTAATGGGAAGAAAATTTCCATCTCCAACTAAAACAGAGTCATTTCCCTTGTAGACTTGTGCTTGTGTGAGATGCTGAGGAGAATTTGTCACGTGAGTTGTAGCTCCAGAGTCTGCATACCACTCGGTGCCCATGTGATCAGTTACATCAGTTATACGCATAGCAGCCAGAGCAGCAGGGACATCTTCATCTTGGTAACTGTTATTGAACCTGTGCCAGCATCGAAGCGCAACGTGACCTGTTCGTCCGCATATTTGACACACTGGCCTATTTCCTTGTTCTGAAGGCGTTGTGGATCCTTGATAGGAGGCGAACTGCTGATGAAAGCCTCTTCCTCTGGTGGAGAACGAGTCCCTGCCACGACCTCTTCCAGTGCCAAATCTTCTGTTGGAACCTCGTCCTCTATAAGGTTGGAACCCACCATATGATGGAGCACGCATAGTGTTGAAAGCCAAATGAGGACTGAGATCAGTCTGCGTTGAATAGCTCTGAAGCCTATCATCGAAGCTTGTCAGTCGAGAGGTAACATCATCAAATGTCGGAGAAGGTTGCATATCTATGGATCCTTCAATACTGGTTTTGATAGGCTCGTATTCCTGTCCAAGACCATGAAGAGCAGCAAAGATTTTCATTCTCTCAGACAGAGGGCTTCCAATGGATGATAACTGGTCGCTTAGCGTCTTGATTTCTTTCAGGTAGTCTGTCATCGACTTGGTTTGCTTCGATACGGTCTGGATCTTGCGTTGGAGCTCAAAGAGTCTTGACGAAGAGGGCCTGTTGTAATGTTTTCCGACAGTTTCCCAGATCTGTTGAGCAGTGTTGCAGTGGAGAACAACACTTTGTATATCTTCAGAGAAGGATCCAAGCAACCAAGACTGCACTACTTGATCCGTTTGAAACCATACCTGATAGTCTGGATTAGGAACTGGAGTTGTTTGACCGGTGATGATTGGAACATTCAGCACAGTGACAGGTGCTGGAGCTGATCCTGTAACGAACCCTAACAGTCCTTGGCCACTGAGAAAGGCCTCGAACTGTCTTTTCCACAAAATGTAGTTCTTTTCAGTGAGCTTTACTGTCACAGAGTTGACAATATTTAGTGATGGAGGTGTATAAAGATCCATGGCTCTGATACCATGAAAGAAGAAGCAAGAGCTTCAAAAACAGAGTTGTTCTTGATTTAACTGAAAATATATTTTCTTGCTTGGGGTTTTACAAAGACAGAGTTAAGTATTTATACAACTCAGATAACTTAGACAGAACCCTAGTTCCTATTCCAGATGTCGCGATCCTGAAGACTCTTGTTCATCAAGGGCTGCAAACCGATTACCCAGCTGTATGGGAGCAGGACCACTGACTGTACTATCTTCCTTCACCATAATGCCTTTCCCTTTCTTGTCGGGAACAACTTCCGACCGTTGCAGGTTTCTCCTTGTGTCGTTTTGAAGAGACTCTGCTTCTCTTGGAGTCTTTGACAAGTCCTTGTTTCCGAGAGACTCTGTTCGACTTGGAGGCTTTAGCGTGTCCTTGCTAATAAGCCGTCCGTACTACTAGTGAACCTCGAAAAGATCGACGCAGTGAAGCGGAGAGAGAGAAAGAGAGAGACGAAGGAAGAGAAAGTCTTGAGTTTTGTATTTGTTTTCTAAACAAATTAGGAAAGCGATACGAACGAGGATGTGTCTGTGCAGTGTAGTCTTCTGAGTTATGTTTTATAGTTGGAGCTATAGGCATGGACATTCGGATAACTAGTTCAGATCCGGATCGGGATTTTTCAGATTGTGAATATATCGAAACTAGAGAAAATAAAATCGACTGAATAATTTAAAATTCTTGTTTGGATGTGGTTCGGTACCTATCGGATCTGGTTCAGATCTGGTTAACTCCGAAATAACCAAAAATTAATAGATTCGGTTTGATTCTTAGTGTCTCACTAAACTATTTAACCTGATAGAACCAAAAATAATCCAAAAGAACTGAATATATTCAAAAAAACATAAATAAAACAACTAAAGTTACAATACAACTCTTATCCGACTTGATAGTAGTAATTAGTTATCTTAGCTAAGCTTTAAGTCGGGTCTATTCGGATATTTGAATAGACCTTGGATATACCTTAGTTATTTGATTCGATTTGTACCCGATTAAATTAAAAACTTTATCCAATCAAATATTTTTATATATTCAAATCTGATCTGAAACTTGATTTTTCAGATAATTACCGGTTTGGATCTCCGCTACCGGAAAATATACCCATGTCTAGTTGGAGTAGCTGGTAGGATTTTGACTAGTCAGATAGAAGACTCTTGAACCGAACTGAACCAATTTCAATTTGTAGATTACCAAACCACATCAAACCAATATTCCTTTTCATTTTTTATTTTTATCAATTTTGGAGTGGGTCAAAGTAAACGAGGAAGAAGAGTAGGAAAGAAGATTAATCGTTACGGAGACGCCATTGGATAGAGAGGAGTTTTGAACAAAAGAACATTCGTAAAAGGAGGATTCGGTATATACCTTATGGATCATTTGTCTTTCTTCTCTCTATAGCTGAAGCTATCTTTCCTTGACGAGATCCATCATCCATTGTCGCCATGGAGGTTACTACTACCACTACGTCTTCCACTCATCACTATTTCTCCATTTTCACGAATTACCCTCTCATCTCCGCCTTCACGGCTTTCACCATCGCTCAGTTCATCAAACTCTTCACCTCCTGGTACCTTCCCCCAATCTCTACTCTTTTTTTTTTTGTTTTATAGTTTGATGAGTGATCTTGATACAGATTTATCCTCTTAGTCTGAAAGGATAGATCTTGCGTGTCCTTACACACTCCTGAAGACAAGACAAGAAAGAAGGATCTCTCTTACATGTTTCATGGATTCTGTAGGTATAGGGAAAGGAGATGGGATCTCAAACAGCTTCTTGGTTCCGGAGGAATGCCTTCTTCTCATTCATCTACCGTTACTGCTCTCGCTGTTGCCATTGGTTTACAAGAGGGCTTTGGTGGGTCACATTTTGCTATTGCTCTAATCTTGGCATCTGTTGTAAGTTTGTCTCTTTCCTTTTTTATCTTGTGGGCAGAGACTTTCTTAGCTTCTCTCTCTCTCTCTTGTTTATTTATAATGTGAGTGGTTTTTGTGTGGTAGGTTATGTATGATGCTACCGGTGTAAGATTACATGCGGGTCGCCAAGCTGAGGTTTCATTGCTTCTCCAGCTTATCTTTGTTCCAATATTGATTTTGTCGTGAGGCACTTGAGCTATGATATCCTTATCTCTGGGGGCTGTTTCATTTTGCAGGTTCTCAATCAGATTGTGTTCGAACTTCCTGCAGAACACCCACTGGCTGAAAGCAGACCATTGCGTGAACTTCTCGGTCACACCCCTCCTCAGGTATGCAAGTGTTACACTGTTGACTGAACAACTACAAACACTTTTAGAAGCTTCTGTGAGTTAAGGAACTCTAATTTGATTTCACTTTGATTGTTATATGAACTATGAACAGAGAATTCTTGTTCTCACTTCTCATCAAATTCTGTTTTCCATTTTGCTGAGAGATCAGGTAATTGCTGGTGGAATGCTTGGAAGTGTCACAGCAGTCAGTGGATACTTGTTTACCAGGATAGCTACTAGCTAACGTGTTTCACGAACAATCATAAAAACAACTCCTCTACCTGTAGTGAAACCGCTGCACAGTGAACAGAACCGAAACAGATTCTCCACTATAGTATAAATATATTCTTATTTATGAATGTTCCTTACCATTCTACACTTGATGTAAAAAAAAAAAAAATTAAAAGCACCATTGCAAGAAAAAGAAGAAAAAAAACAGACGTGGTTTTTTATTTGGAAATAAATAGAATACAAAGAATCTGTTGAGTAATTTGGCATTGTTCATTGTTTACCAAGTATGGTGGCGAAGACATCTCTCATGTGCATAGTAGGATCCATAGGAAAACTAGACTTCATACGCCAAGCAATGTGCTCGTCGGGACGAACTAAAATACAACCTCTCTCTGACATCTTACATATACTCCACCAAGAAGCTTCTTCTTCACCACTTTGTTCTTTAACTTCCATAACGTCAACACAATTTTCACATGGAGCTAATTCTGATTTGCTATCCCTTTCAGCACCATCAACACTACTACTAGGCCAGAGAACACAAACCTTAACATTAGCCTTAAATTCTTTTGCCACTTTGAATGTAGCGCGAGCTAGCTCATAGGACTCTTGTACGGGCGATATTATAAGTAGAAACTCCACTTTGTCGATCGAAACAAGATCCAGTGTAGAAACAATAACCTCTTTCTTGGAATCTGACAGAATTTTCACATACATATGAGGCAGTCTTGAACCTGGTTCAGCACAAGGAACATAGTCTCTTCTACGACCACTTGGTGCTTCAGGATCACCAGCTCCAGACTCTTTATCAGGAACAATGGCTCCCTCTAGATACCTAAATAGCAAACACAGTAGCTTTTGTTACTCTTAACCGTATTTTTATACCTTTTTGTTAAAATGTAATGCCAGAAACACAAGTGGTTCGAACATTAGAACTAACACTCTCGCTCCCTAGTTTCTACTCTTTTAACCTTTGTACTACTAAGACTAAAGTGAGTATTCTACAGTTCCAAAGGTGATGATGATACCTGAAACCAAGATCCTCTGCAGGAAACTGTAGTTGAAGGCTTTTACCTCCTTCGAATATACTTTTTAGTCTGCTCAGTCTCTGATGTCCAAGGGGATTGCTCTCATTCAACAGAGATTCCGAAAGCTGTGCACGACCTAGTGCAAAGACATTATCCAAGATCGCCTTTTGCAGCCCAGCTGGAAGGATTGAACCTACTGTTTTGTTTATAAACCTGTGAACTACAACACCATAGAGATATAATAACTGTAAAGCTGATCATGGAACGATGAACTGAGCAAGCAGAAACACTACTTTTAGTTTACCTGAGTTCGCAATTGTTGGGTCAAGACCTAGCGCTGAAGGAACCGACATGGCTGCTCTGAAGTTCTGAATACTGAGTGAAGTATTGAAAAGGGCAATCTAGCAGTAAACAATAAGATGCTTATAAATGAATCAAGTTAATAAGAGAGGATGGCTAGAAAAAAAAATTAAACAAAAAAACAATACCGGTCTACGCTCTATTTCATAAGTATTAAGAATCGAAGTTTTTGCAGAACCCTGAACAAGAGCTGCTATTTTCCATGCAAGATTATGAGCATCTTGAATTCCAGTGTTCATTCCTGCAGAAGTCATTTATTTCTTCCAAGATTAACCATCACAGACGATAAAACTGTCAAAAAAAAACAGCATGTGGTTCACTTTTTGAAAAGAATTGGAAGACATACCAAAACCTCCAGCAGGTGGGAACCTGTGAGCAGCATCACCAGCAAGTATCACTCTATTCTCACAGCACATAAATTTCTCGGCAACTTCAGCATGCATGACCCATGGCTTAATATCAGCTACATTCAAATCTGAAAGCTCATGTCCCACCAAATTGAATATCAGCATCTTGCACATCTACAATAAAATATCACTCAGTGACACAAATCACAAGCAAAAAAGAAATGGTTACACGCTATAGGTAAGGCGTACCCAAAGTTAGTTTCACCAAGTGAGAACTAGGCTACTATATAGGTAAGGAAAGTAAATTACCTCCGGACTGAAATCAGATAGACTCTGCTGAGGAGGATAGTATGGAATCTGCAGTTAAAAATGAAATGGTTACACGTATATGAAGTAGACTAATTGACATTAAAGCATCCTTGATTTTCTGCGTGGAGGCTATAGCTACCTGCAAAACAAATTCTCCTTGAAGAAGATCATGTGCAACGAGAACTCCTATACCTCCGGTGTTGAAAATGAAAAATAACATCCCAGGTCTGTTATTGATTAAGTACTCACCGAGCTCCCTGCTCATGAAATGGACACTAATAAGCTTCTGTAGATCTCTTTCCCCACGCATTTCTACTTTTGTGAGCCTTCTTACAGCACTCCCAGCACCATCAGCACCAACCAGTAGACTACATTGGATGTTTCTTTTCATAGGCTTGCCTCCTTTGACATAAGAAACAGTTGCAGTAACACTTTCCTTGTTAGCATCAATTGCCACACATTCATGACCCATAAGAATTTGCCCAGCAACAACAGAGTCAAGTTCAAGACCATCCGACTCTTTGAAACTTTGAACATTAAAGCCGAGGTTTTCCAACCGCTTAAGCATTAAACTTGTCAATTTATACTGGGAGAAGTGAGCAACGGAAGCCGGGCTGACAACCTTCTCAAAATCTGTTTAAACACACAACATAATCACTTCTGTGAAAGGCCTGCATTTTTTCCTAAATTGTGCATAAGGAAAATGTAGAGAAGAACACACCTTGAGGCTGCATGTGGTCCACTGTGCCTAGAGTTGAACCAGAGAGGGACGTACAGTATATAAATTTTCTCCACAAATCTACAGGAGGCTGTGATCTCTCAATCTCCCCAGCTAATCCATCCAGTTTACGAAAGATCTAAGCATATGAAAACTAAAGATCATAAATCAAAGACCACTAAAAACAAAATTAACCACAAGTAAACACAAAAACCCAACCTCCATGGACCGGTTGTTGATAAAATGTGCTTGTGGATGTTTAGAAAAGCTTGTGGCTTTGTCAACAACAGCACACTTCACACCTAACATTAACATGAGAATCCAATTCGATCAAAGACATGAACTCAAGTTAACACAAAGGAAGTACTTTTCAATGTTCTTGGAGTATAAAGTACCTAGTTTGGTGAGAAGGATGGATAAAACGAGACCTACCGGTCCAGCGCCGACAATCAGAACAGGAAGCTTAGCATCTTCGACATGAAATAAGTTTGTGTTTGAAAGGTCCCTGCTTTGGAAGTACCTCGCTTGGTACACTTTGACCCTCGAACTGTTTCTGCTTATTCGTGTAGCCCTCTTGATCAGGCCTAGAAATGACATGGTCTGAAGCCCGGAAGCCGTTGCTCCCGAAACACAATCAAGAAGAAGACTTTCAAGTTCTAGAGATGATGCGGTGGCGAATGTGGTGACGAAGATGATGCGACTAATGACGACGGAGTTGCGGTGCAGGTGGCGGCGTCTCTGGTGGAGCCGACTGTTAGACGATCTTCCCTTTTTATATTTTTGTTTTTAGTTATATAATATACCTAACTCGATTTGGACATACGTGGTTCCATAGTTTCCATAATTAATGATTCTTTTCATTTGGATTTTCTTTTAAAAAACAATTTCTTTTTATTTACAAAAACAGAAGATCGAGTTTTGCTTCAAGGCTTGTGGACTATGTATGAATCTTATTGAGAAAAAACCAGAACTGAAGAAGCCTGTGTTCATATAAAAAACTGATACATCAGTAAGCTATCTACATGGATTACACCTCTGGTGATAGAGAGAGAGAGAGGAGATGTAAGCAAAAATGGTGTGATCACAAAGTGCACCTGTACATATTTATCTATGCAGAGACTTGTGACTTGTAAGAGGTAAACAAAATCAAAACTTTACATATGATGACACACTCCAGTCCAATCTATCTATTCTTCTTAATGGTGGAGTGAGTAGCTTTTCTTCCATAGGAAGCTGAATGGTCTTGTCAGTGTCTTCCTTCTCGATATTGATTTAGACAAAGGTTTTACTTCCGACTCTGGAGATGAACCTTGAGTAGTTACAGACATTGGTAACGATGCAGATACGCTTTTCCTGGGAGCTTCATCTATGTTTGGCGACGGCTGTTCTCGTTGCCTCTGTTCCCTGAACATCATCAGAAGCTTCTGAGACTTGTCTCTTCCTCGGGGACTTCCGTTCACTGAGATGGAAACCAGAGACGGAATCACTCCTTCTTGTAGAACCATCTGGATACACCGCTCGCTTCCCGTGCATAGGTTCACAAGGCAAGAAACTGCTTGCTCTTGTTCAATCGTGTCCCCAGTGTCTAGCACCGTTGCAAGACTGTTGATCATGCCTTGTGATGATATCATCTCTTCTTTGCCTTCTTTGCTAGAGGCTAGGTTTAGTAATACGGCTAGTGACTTCTCTATCCACAAGTGGTCACCTGTTGATGCAAGGAGTTGGAGGCTTTTGATTATGTTACATGAGAGGAGAGTAGGGATGTTGGGAGAGTAGGTTGAAAGGTTGTAGAGGGCGTGAAGGGCGTCCAGCTTGCATTGGTTCTCAGTGTTTTCTCCCTGAACAAGAAGTTTCACGAAAAATGGAACCGCTTGACTTGAGCCAATCACTGGCTTGGCTTTCTCCAGGCAGGAGAGGTTTAGATATAACGCAGTTGCTGGCCCTTGGGAGTGGGAACATGAGATCATTTTCTCCAGCAGTGGGATGACTCCTGAAGTCAGCATCAACTCTTTGTTCCTACGGAGGAACAATCAATGTCCATATTAGAGAAAAGATCAGACAGTGAACATTGCTAACAACTTCGACTGGTAAGAAAGACAGGATGTGCTAACTAACCTGTTATTGTTTACTGCTAAGTTAAACAGAGCCATAGCTCCAGTTTTCTGTGCTGATGCATTGTTTTCATGAACAGCTGATTCTAGAAACCGTGAAAACGCTTCAACAAACCCATTGGCTCCCATGAGGATCCTGGCCTCTTCATCATCCTTCAGCAATAGCCTGACATCTTCTACTACTTTGCACTTTTTAGCTAAGTCCTCCTCCTTGTCCAGGATAGCCAATATATCCTGATACTTTTCTAGAACATTGATATCAGAAGTCTCCTCAACTTCAACATCAGCCACATGGACATCTTCTTTGTGTTGTTGTTGTTGTTCGGAAACAATAGTACTACTCTCCTCCAAAGGAACGGTTTCAACAGCCTTCAGTGTGCACGGTCCCAAACTATCAACTGACTTTGAATTGGCGGATTCAGTGTCAGATAGGGCTAGTCTCCAGTAGTTGAGGTCGAGAGACTCTGGTGGTTCAGTAGGGACTGAGATCCCATTCTGCTCACACCAGCTCGCAATCAGACCTTTAACACAGTAATTGGGAGTCAGGGAAAGATGTGGGAGCTGCTGCTGAGTCTTGGGGCAAGAGCTATGTCCATCACTGAACCATTTCTTGATACAGACCCGTTCATACGTCTGTCCAGAAGCAATAATGACAGGATCACACATCATCTGCAAAGATATGGGACATCTCAGTTCTTCCGGTGGAGTGGGCACCTGTCCTGACTTCCTACTGTTCGTGGACTTAAAGTTAACCGAACCAAACTTAGATAGTTGACGCCCAAACGTATGAACGCGGTCTTCATTAGCAGTGGGAGAAGATGGTGGCGAGCCCTGAGAGTCATTCTCATCTGTAATCTCACTTCTGAAGAGCTTGGAGTATTTTCTCATGAGATGCAAGAGGTAAGCTACAATAGACTCTTTCCGCTTGTCTTCTTCCACACGTGCCCTGTCAATGAGTTTCTTTAACGCACGCCGCTCAGCCAGAGCTGATCTAGAAGAAGTTATGCTGAGTCTAGTAGCTGCTTGGTGGAAAATTTCAAGCTCGGAGTTGTCAGAGCCGTTGTCAAATTTCTTGCCTTGTTGCAAGAGTGCAATGATTCTATCACCAACTTCCTTCTCTGTTGGATCAAGCAAGAACTTGGTGTGTTCTAGTTCACCAACCACTTCTAAAATCTGAAGGAAATCAATCAGATATCATAATTAAGAACTAACAGAGACCATTTAATCAACCAGAACTCTAAATCCAACAAGTATATAAACATGATGAGGGTGTGTTTGTAAAAGGAAACATTGAGCTGTGCAGTGAAGGAGACATACCTGAGAGCCAATTGAGCTAGGAACAATGTCCTCCACGCGTCTAAGACTATCAATAAGCGCAGATTTTGCTTTCTCAAATTTTAACAGTACAGCATCCCCAGTTATAGCCTGTTGTTCAGAAGTGCCAAAAATGAAATAGAGGGATTCAAGAGACCAAAACACAAGAGAGGGATATGTATCCAAAGAGAGATAGAAAGGAACTGTAATAAGGAGGGAAACACACCAAGTAAAGTTTGCTAGACTCAGAACAGTGTTGAAGAATGTTCTTTGCCTTCTCGAGTGCAATGTGTAAGGAGCACAAGGCTTGAATCCCTGATTTACTCCGAGGTCTTGCTTCTTCCAAGGAAGGGAAGATGGACAATACTTTGCAATAAACTGCAGATAGTTCCTTGCACATATCTCTATGTAACTGCATTGTTATCAATAGCCATAACACACGAACTTCAGCAGCAAATCATAGATAGAACAAGACCATCAAATCCTAATCCACAACTTGGTTACAATAACAGAGGCAATGGAAAAATAAAGGATGCGACTTTTCACCGTTTTCTAGCAAAGACAAAACTGCATTGAAGAGATTCACATTTCTATAACATCAAAAACAAAATCAATCCAACAAAAGCAAATTAAAGCCTTTTTTTACACATTAGATTCCACCGACACAAGAATCTCTGAGAGAGAGAGAGAGTGATGGGATTAAGCATATACCTTGGCATCGCTAGCAGCGAACAAATTCTCCTCAAGCTCGCTTACATCCATGATCCAACAACCTCACCTGGAAACTCTCTAAGCCACAACTTATTCAAAACCTGACAACAAATATTAAGTAACGACAGAACCCACCAAACAACATGGCTATGAGACGCAAAGTTTTGGTCTTTTTGTTTCCACAGATTGTAAGGAATGAAGAGAATCAGTTACAATTAAAGAAAAATGATTTTCTGGAAAAAGAATACGTTTTGCTCTGAGCCAGCAGAAAACTAAATAAAGAAAACAGAAACGAAACACCACAAAAAGAAAAGAGAGAGGCGACAAAAGTGGGGTTTGATGAGAAAGAAGTGTCAACTCTGCATAACCAGTAGAATTTCTATGATCACAAATTTCAAACGCCAACCAGACACTTCAAAAAAAAAAAAAAGGGAAGAAGAAGAAAATAATAATAATAATAATAATAATAATAATAATAATAATAATAACACACGTGTGAAATAAATCTTAGGAACAACAAACAAACACCAAAACAAAACCGAGAAGGCGAAAACAATAATGAGTTTTCAGATACAAGGTTTACCGGATTTATATGTCTGAATAGGGAGCAAACACAGAAAGGGTTCTTCTAAGAGATGATAAAAATCGAAAGGGAATTAGGGTTTATACCATTACTACACTGTGATTGTGGAAGAGGAGAGTGGTAGTGAAAGACAAAAGACACGAGTCTCGTTAATAGAAAAAAAGTGAACAACGTCATTTCCAATCCATCGTTCTCTTTCTTAGGAAAAAAAGAGGGACCGTAATGTGACTGTCGGAACCCTATATTATTAATTTTATTACTCGTATTAGATTTAACACTTTGTAAAGTTCAGCTTATGCATGTATATGTCATCAACATCTCTGTTAAGAGTGGGACGAAACAATATTCAGATTTTTAGAGGTATTCGTGATTTTGTAATCATCCAAATATTTAGTGTTACGGATATTCAAATAAATAAAATAAATAAATATATAAAAATAATATATAAAATAAAAATATTTATAACAAAAATAAAAAAATATTTACTTTCTAAATTTCTAAAAACTAATATAGTAAATTCTAATAATTAAAAATATTATAAAATTTATATAAAATATAATAGTTATTTAAATTACATATAATTTTGTAGATATATGTATATATGTGAATATAACTGATTAGATGAGATATTAGTTTTTTATACTATTAGTATTTGTTATTTCTTTCATTTTTATAGATATTGTGTTTTATTATTTGCTTTGTTTTGTAAAGTTACGAATGAATTTTATTTGCTTTTCTATATATTGTATAACAGTAAGTAAAACTTATTACGACCAAACAAGAGCTTTTAAATTTCTAAGAGCATCTGCAAAAGACACTCCATAACTTTAAATATGAAGTATTTTTATATATGTGCTGTTTATTTATAAAATTTTATGAATTTAAATTAATTATGATAAACAGAAAGACCATAGTCTAAAATATAAATATTTTTAAAAAAATTTGAACTTTTGCTTTTGGAAAAAAACTACCTTTAACTTCAAATATAAAATTTTGTAAATTCTAAAATAAATTTTTTTTTTGGAAATGTTCTTAGACGCTGCGGTAATTAGTGAAAAAATCTGGGTTAAAAAATTGGTCTTTTACATACAAAAATAATGTTGTTGGGGGAGAAAACATATCTACAACTAGGCCTGGGCGTAATTAACCATACCCGAAACCCGATCCTTAACCCGACCCAAATTGTCGGTACGGGTACGGTAACGGTTCTGAAGAAAAACCCGATTGGGTTCTAAATGTCCAATAATTGGGACATCGGCTCAGTTTGGTGTAGAACCAGAAAACGTAGTAATAACCGGACAAAACCGATATTGTAAGGTTAATCATTAGTTTCAATAGGCTTCCTCGACTTCTCCTCCTCTTCGTCTCTTCGTTTACGGCGAACCCTAGTTCCCAAACCAGACTTTTTAATTCAATCCCGCATGCACTGCAAAAGCTTCAAACTGGCCACCATAAATAACTGAATCTCTCAGTCTTGTACTCCATCTTCATACTCGAACAATCACTCAGAGGTTCGTATCCTCTAAGTTCGAAACAAATATTTCGAAATCGATTACAGTTTATAGCTTTGATCATTTTGATTTTTTTTTCTTTATTAATTGAATTTCTTATTTGTATGGCTACTTGTATGTGATTTGTAAACTGTTTTTTGTTTTTACACTTGCAAATGGATTCAAATTCTTCTCTTGATCAAGAAACCCGTAACAAAGATGATGAGGAAGACTTGCAAACTTCAGATAGTGACATAGTGAAAAGGAAATCAACTAGTGGAGCAACTTCTCAAGCCAGTCAAGCTAAAAGGATTCTCCCAACAAGATCATAAATGTGGGAACATTTCACAAGGACGAAGGAGGACAGAGACAGGTGTTTATGCAACTACTGCCAGAAAGATTTCTCGTGTCTCACCACATTAGGGACATCAAACCTGAAGAAGCATCATGAAATTTGCAAGAACTGTAAGGCGTTGTCAGCTGGACAAGTTGATAAACAGGATGTTATTAACAAGGAAGGGAAGCTAAAGAAGGCTAAATTTACTGATACTATGTTTAGAGAAGCAACAAATGAGATGCTTGTTTTGGGACAACTGCCTTTAGCATTTGTTGAAAGTGTGGGTTGGAGATATTTCTGTAACAAGGTTAGGTTACATACTTGTTACCGATATTTATTTACATACTTGTTATGTTTTTCATCTAATGTAGAATTTTAATGATTCTTCTAATGTTATCTGATTTTTTTGTAGGCAAACTACACTCCTCATTCAAGAAGATCATTGACTAAAGACATTGTTAAGTTATACGTTGAAAAGAAAGAAGCACTGAAGAAATGATTCTCATGTAATAAACAACGAGTGTTTATCACAACCGACATATGGGTTTCTCAAACAACAGGTAATCATGAATATATTACACCATATTTTATTGCATAACTTGTAAGATACTATTCTCACTGTATATTCTTTGCAGGTGCTAGTTATATGGTTGTTACTGTGCATTTTATTGATGAGTTTTGGAGGTTGAACAAGCTGATCATTGGATTCAAGCACATCACGGATCATAAAGGTCAGACTATAGCTTCTGTTTTACTAGAATGTTTGGCTGAATGGGAAATCGAGAAGGTGTTCTGTATAACAGTAGACAATGCTTCTGCTAATAGTTTTGCTTTGAGGAAGTTTCATAGTGCATTTGCCTTAGTTTCTGACCAGGTTTTTGTGTTAGATGGTGAGTTCTTGCACTTAAGATGTAGTGCCCATATAATTAACTTGATTGTCAGAGATGGAATGGCTGAAATAGATCACAGTGTGTCTGCAATTCGGAATGCGATTTCCTATGTTAGGTCACACACAAATAGACTTAGGTCCTTTGAATGTAAGGTGGACTCAGGCAAGATTACAAGAGGCAGCTTACCTTTGGATGTCAAGACAAGATGGAACTCAACTTATATGATGCTTACAACGGCTAATAAGTTCAAGGTGGCATTCAACAAGATGGAGGCAGAAGACAAGTTATACAATGATTATTTCTCTGAGTTTGAGAATGGAGCTAAAAGGATCGGTCCTCCTCAGTTAAGGGATTGGAAAGCCATTGATAAACTATGTCAGTTTCTCATGATCTTCTACAACTCGACACTGGTGGTATCAGCTTCAACTTCTCTCTCAACGCGCATAGATGTTATGGTGAGATAGTGACGATAACAACCAATCTGATAGGACTCAGCAGCAGTTTAGATCCTGATTTGAAGTCTAAAGCGTCTCAGATGTTTAAGAAATTTGACAAGTATTGGGATGGTCTGAAGAATATGAATATGATGTTGGTAGTTGCCACTGTTTTTGATCCTTCCAACAAAATGGAGCTTGCAAAGATGTGTTTTGAGGAGTTGTATGGGGCAGACACTGTCGAGTACAAGGAGATGCATGACTCGTTGATTAGTGTGTTAAGAAGTTTGTTCAAAGAATATAGTGCAAGACATAGCAGTGGTGGTAATCCGAATGACCAGTCTTCTCAGCCTTCCAATTCATCTCAGTCAAGAGAGCAGTGTATCGAAAGGATGGACATAGTTGATGATTGTGTTGGTTATAAGAGGATGGATGTTAGGTACAAGCAAATGCTAAACGAGATAGGTGTTAGAGAGAAAAGGGATGAGTTGGAAACTTATCTCAAAGAAAGTGTGGAGAACCCGGATTTGATGATAGGAATGGAGTATGATGTGTTGTCATGGTGGAGGAGAAATAGTGTGAAGTTCCATGTTTTATCTGAGATTGCTAGGGATGTTCTTGCAATGCAAGTATCATCAGTTGCTTCAGAGAGTGCTTTTAGCACTAGTGGTAGGATTCTTGAGCCACATAGGAGTTGCCTAACTCATTATATGGTTGAAGTTCTTATGTGTACAGAGCAATGGATGAAACAAGACTTGAAGATGGAGTCAAGGCAGCTTACAAATGCACAGGTTCTATTTGATCTTGAAGAAGTGGACAGGCTTGAAAGAGGTAACAAAATATGATCCAGTTGCCATTTAACATATGATAAAATGATTCAATTCTAACTTAGTTATTTACTTATTTTGTTCAGAGAATGGAAGCACAATCCCCCAAGAAGACCAACTCCCTGCAGAAGACTAAGCAATATATGATCTTGTCGTTTTTATATGTTTAGATTTTGAACATTTTGAACTCAAGGAAGTTATGTTTTGTTGTTTAAACTTTAAGTTATATGTTTTGTTGTTTAATTATGAATATTTGTTTCAGATGTGATCGGATTATTAAGTTACTTTCGGTTAAATGTAGTTACTTTCAGTTTATTACAGTTACTTTTGGTTACAAAAATCCGGACTCAAACCGAACCCATTGTAACTTTGGAACTTAGCGGATCATTGATTGAAGTTCTGACCCGATCTGAATCCAATTAGTTCTGAACCGAGTCCATACTGAAAGTTCATATTATCCGAATGGGACTTCTGAGCCAAGACCCGATAACCCGAAAACCCATTTCACCCGAACCGAACCCGATGGGTTTTCGGTACCCCCATCGTATACCCTAACTAAAGCTTAATTAGAATTTCCATTGTATACCTTCTGTGTGTTGTAGATAGGATAACAGTGTCCACAGTTTCTCAATTGAAGACGAACAAAATAATTTAAGATATTTTGCTAATTAAGCTTTAGTTAGGGTATACAATGAAAATTCTCAAAAAAACTGTCAATTTCTACATAAACTATGACATGATGTTACGAACGTATACCATACACAAATGTGTTGTATAAATTAAATATCTTAAGAACCGGTTTTTGACTTTTTATTTCTTAAATTAATAACTGTTTCTTAAATTTCGCTAAAAACTTCCGCTAAAAACCTTCATTTAATCATATGCTCTAAGAGAAATTGTTCTTTGTTTATTCTGTCACTAGAAATTGTTCTTTGTTTATTCTGTCACTATCACTATCCCATTAGTATTCTGTACTACAAATTGTTCTTTGTTTATTCTGTCACCATCACTATCCCATCACGACAGAACCTTTACAATAAAACTAGGTAATAGAAAAAGACTTAATTAGAAAGTCTTTTAGTGTTACAAAAAAAAAATCTTTTAAAAATGACTAAAAAAGTATGTGACCACCCAAACAACAACTACTATGAAAAAAGTCAAACTGAAAAACAAAGACCAGAGCCATTGGTGTGTTAAAAGTCCACCTGCTAGACTTCACTTTCTCAGATCATTCACAAACCAGAACATTACTCTGCACTCTCTCTCTCTCTCTCTCGACCCTGTTCATCGCTTAGTTTATCACATACTCCTATCCTCAGATGATGATGACTGGAGCTGATGAATTTCAGAGACCTCGTGTTATCACTCCTTTTCCTGCTCCTAAACTCTCGGACTTGCCTATGGTATACTCTCAACTATTCATTTGCTTTACTAGTTCTCTTCAATAGCTTAGCTGTTGGTAAAATCTGAGTTTGGAGCTTCTTGTTTCAAGTTTCAAGGTGATCATAAAGAAAGCTTGTATTGGGGAACTTATCGTCCACAGGTGTATTTTGGAGTTCGAGCCAGGTAAACTTCCTTGTTCCTTTTAATCTTATTACCCCAAACGGACTAGTCTTTCTTTGGCTATCTTCTTAATTAGTCCGAGATGATCTTGCATGTGAAAAAATGTGGAATAGGTTTAGAAAACTAGAATCTTACTATCTAAAGTTATATAATAAACTCTAAAATCTGAAGGGAAGCTGATCATTCTCATATCATGTGAAACTGTGTTCCTTTCTTGTACAAGCTGCTAAGTTGTAGATGACATTAATGCAGAACTCCTCACTCTCTCCTTGCTGGCTTGATGTGGCTCGGTGATGAGAAAGATGATGGGAAGCATGCGATGAGGCATTTCTGTGAAAACTCTCAAGATCTTAAGTCATTTGGGTGGAGAGAACACAATGGAATAGATTTTGGGAGGCAAGAGCTTCTTGATCAAGATATGATACTGGAGACAAGTTTTGTCAAGTCTAAAGAGGGAAGCCTTGGTTATGGAGGGGATTGGTCAGTTCGTATCAATCTTATAAACAAAGGGTAAGTAACTACTTGATAAGCAACTAATAATACTATTATTTTCAGTTGACTGTGTCTATGCTTTCATAATAGGTTGGATGATGAAGTAAAGAGAACCGTGCATCTCTTCTTCTACATAGCTGATGAAGGTGGCAATGTTCTAAACTTAGGCAAAGATGTATTGGAACTTAAAGAGAGTTCTCTCCTGGCTTCTGGTTCACGTGCAGACGTTGGAAACTGGCAGATGCACTTAACTTCACAGTCACAAGTAACGTTTTGTTTGCAGTACTTTTTAGAGATCATATGATCTTCAGTTGTTCTATTGCTTGAATATAACCGCTGCTCTTTTGTTTGCAGGCTCATTTTGAAACACATTACTGCGGTTTCAAGACACCTGACATTGTCAATCTGTCTGATGCTGTTCAGAACAATCTCTCTGTACAGGTTATATCTTAATTTTGAAAGTTACTTTATCCTTTTTCTTTCTTTCTTTATGAAGATCAAAGTGCTTATAGGTTGCCCTCTTGGTTTGTTTGTTTTCAGGAAAACAAGACTGGACGACTCCAGCTCTCTGACACATCAGAGGATTCTTCCAGCATTTATGTTTTTCAGGTAATCAATATTGATTCAAGATATGACTAAAAAATGGTTGTTCTTCATCTCTAATCACCATCTATTTCGTCATGCAGATTTCCACAACGACTCAGTCTACTATTGATATTGCCTTTGTCTCTGGGATAAGAGAAGAAACTTCTGATGTGGAACAGCGTATAATGAGTCTTACAGGTTTATAATCCTTCTGGTTATTTCCAAGCATTTTTTTTCAGATCAGATTACATTTTCTGAACAATAAAGCTTCTGCACTTGTCTACTTCTGTGCCTTTGAGCTAAGTTCCCATCTTATTTTCTGTGTAGGTTCGCCACTCTCTAGTCTACTTGAAGAGAAACATATAGCATTTGATGCAAAGTTCAAGGAATGCTTCCACCTTTCTGAAAAGGTGTTACTCTACTCTTTTTTATTAATTTGAAACTTCAGATGCTAATGCAATAGCTGATTTTTAGCACATCAAAAGGTCTAGTTTAAATTGTAGTTATTATATTTTATTAATCTGTGTATATATATATATATATATATATATATATTTGACCAGAGACTGCTTACTACTTAACTGTGGCTTGTGCATATTCATTCTAAATGTCACTTCCTCTGATGTACAGCTTGATTCTGAAATTTTGATGGTTGGTAAAGCTGCAATTGGGAACATGCTTGGTGGCATTGGTTACTTCTATGGTCAATCAAAAATTCAGGCTCCTATAAGTTCTCAGGTGATTTTCATTTTTCTTTGTTTTGTTCTGACGCTTCAAATTACTTCATAGAGAGTCTAATATTTTTCAGCTGCAGGCTAAAAGTGAAGATGAGTTCTTGTTATATTGGCCAGCTGAACTGTACACAGCAGTTCCAAGCCGGCCAGTATTTCCTAGAGGCTTTTTGTGGGACGAAGGTTTCCATCAATTGTTGGTCTGGTTCGTTGTTATCTTCAGTAGGCTGAAAACATTTCTTGATATATGTTTCTTTAAAAGATTGTTCTTATGTGGGATGGTTTCAGGCGCTGGGATTTCCGTATAACCTTGGAGATCCTTGGGAACTGGTTAGACTTGATGAACATAGATGGATGGATACCGCGTGAGCAAATCTTGGGAGATGAAGCTCTGAGGTTGTTATACTAACCTCAATAGAGTCATCACTATTGTTTTGTTGTTGTTTATTAATAACTCTTTAAGTGTTTTTGCTTGCTGCAGTAAGATTCCAAAGGAGTACGTTGTTCAGATCCCAAGTAATGGCAATCCACCTACACTACTTTTGGTGATACGCGGTAAGAACCTTGTCGTCAAAGATTGATAGTGCCTTCACCTTGCTACATGCTTTCAGATTGAGAAAATGAGAACAAGGTTTACACAATCGAATTAAGATATAATGTTGTTTTTTTCCAGACCTGATAAATGGGATACGGGCAGAGAAATTTAACAAGGAAGAAAGAGATGAAATCTTGTCATTCCTTGACTTAGCTTTTGTTCGGCTAGATGCATGGTTTCAGTGGTTCAATACCTCCCAGAAAGGTAACAACATGGAGGAGTCACAATGAGTATAGTAGCAACCCTCTACTTACATGAACTATTTCGTATATGATTTGTTCCTTATAACATGATTAAACACCAGGGAAGGAGATGGGAAGTTACTATTGGCATGGCAGAGACAGTTTAACAAATCTGCAACTAAACCCTCAGGTTCAGTTTCTTGAATCTCAGTAGAAATGTTAACCAATATATTATTTTTAGCCCTCAGCAGACTTTGGTAGATACCTTAGCTTAGGTTTCACAAATTATTGCAGTCTCTTTCCTCGGGTTTTGATGACTATCCTCGAGCTTCACACCCAACTGAAGATGAGAAGCATGTAGACCTCAGGTGCTGGATGTATCTTGCAGCAGATTGCATGAACTCCATCATAGAGTTTCTTGGGGAAAAAGACAGACATGTAACGGTTAGAAAAAAACATGACAAGAAAATAAACTACACATTCTCTCTAATGTGTTCATCTCGTGTTTTTCTTGGAACTGAATCATGCAGGTGGATTACAGCTCAACTGTCAAGCTGCTCTCAGATTTCAATCTCCTGAATCAGGTTTGTATTCTTATAACTTGGCTACACCTTTATCACTTACTTAAAACTATTAAAGATTGGATCTCCCTCATTTTACAGATGCACTATGACCATGATCTTGGGGCTTACCTCGACTTTGGTAATCATACAGAAGATGTAAGGAAATTTTAATTTATAATCTCACAGATAAGCCTGCCTGAATATCAACCTTCTTGATAGAAAAATTTGTGGATTTTGTCCTTTTTAAAAAAATTTGATTCACCAGGTTCGGTTAGTCTGGAAAGAGGTAACTGGAGACGATGGTCGTGTATCACGAGAGCTTGTAAGGGAGACATTTGGGAAGCCAGAGCTAAGACTGGTTCCTCATATTGGTTACGTCAGCTTCTTTCCCTTCATGTTTAGAATCATCCCACCTGTGAGTAATATGTTTAGCATTAGTATCTAATATACTTTGTGGACAACTAAAACTAAACCTTCACATGTGTTTTGTTGCATGATGAAAGGCTTCTTCAATCCTCGAGAAACAACTCGATCTCATTTCAAACAGGAGCGTCGTATGGAGTGACTATGGATTACTTTCACTTGGCAAAACTAGGTGAGCCGAACATATACCTGAGAAACTTCACTCTTCCGTGAGTACATGAGCACTCACTCATTTGTCATCATGCAGTTCTTTGTACATGAAGTATAACACTGAGCATGAAGCACCATATTGGAGAGGTGCAATATGGATGAACATGAACTACATGATTCTTTCTTCCCTGCACCATTACTCTATAGGTTACATTTCTCATCCCCTCACTTCACAAACAAAAAAAACTGTATATGACCAATCAAAACTTCTGCAGCGGATGGACCTTACATGGACAAGGCAAGAACCATTTACGAGGAACTAAGAAGCAACCTGATAAGGTACGCATGCTTTTTGTAAGTTACAATTGGAGCTGAAGATGTCTATGTGGCCTTACCTATATTGTGTTGTTGATGCAGGAACGTGGTAAGAAACTATGATGAGACTGGATATATATGGGAGCACTACGACCAAACAAAAGGAACTGGAGAAGGTGGACGTGTCTTCACCGGCTGGTCTGCTCTTATCCTCTTAATCATGTCCGAAGAGTACCCTCTATTTTAGTAATCGAATTTGATTACCAACCTTTGTAACTTTGAGCGTCGAATCTTATCGCGCATGTTTGTGAAACAAAATAAGGAAGCTTCTTCCAAAGACTTAAATCAAAATAATTCACAAGATTTTATAGCTCAGCTACTAGGTACATGTTAAAGTCTAAAGCTAGCCTTGTTGTGGCTGAGCATAATAATGTGCGTGTCCAACCAGACGATAGGACAGGAACCGAGGAACGGAGAGCATTTTAAGGTGTCTAGGACTCAAGAGTCATCATGAATTCCAAATCCCTCATGTCTCGCTTCAATACGTTAATCCCAAGCCTTCCTATGGCTTCTGTCTCTGTTGCAGTACCTTTTTACAAAGTACCAAACAGTTTTGTAATGAATTGGTAAAAAAAAAAAGAAGAAACGACCAAAGATGTGGCGTCTCATACCTCCTTCACAAGATCACACGCAGGGTCGTGGTGGTCCGACCAAGTCTGAGAAGTCGAAACAGGTAGAACAATGTTTGGTTAGATGTAGAAATTACAAATCAAAATGTTGACCTATTCTTCAGCTACAGGATATCTTGAAATGCGTTTGACATGTTCTACACTAAATGATTTGAACTTTGAGGTTCACATGCCGCATGATTTTTGCAAAAGCAATGTGTTACATCAAAAAAATAAATTATACTTTTTAATTCAACGATGCAAAACAAAACAGAGAGTTATATTGTCAAAGACCCTTGGTATTTCAGTATTTCTTTTTGAAAAATGTGTTAAATTTTAAAATAAATAATTACCTTTTTACCTAATGCGGAACCAAACAACTGAAACAAGGTTAAGTTGTAAAAATACTTAATGCTCACAAAACACAGCTCTGCTGTTTCCCACTGTACTACTAGCATAGAAGATGGAGCAACTAGTGAGCATGGGTTTCCCCAGCGACTTAGCCGCCGAAGCTTTAACCGCCACCGGCGGAGACTCCATTCAGAAAGCCACCGACTGGATTCTCTCCCACCGCCCTCCTGAGATAGTAAGATAGAAAGAAGAGGAATCTCAGTCAAAAGATGATCAAGGGGAGGATAAGATCACCTGAAGAGCTTGAATCCACGGAGGTAAGGAGAGAGTAAAGGTGAGGAGAAGAGCAGAATCAGAGAGAGAGAAGAAGGGAGAAGAAAGTAGAGAAGTTTGTTGTTTTGTTCATTAATGATTTCTGATACGCCAAACGGCTACAAATACTGTGACTGGTTTAGTGTAAAGACTGGTCCAACGGTTTACAAACCAAACCGGGATCTTTTGATTAAAGTAAAAAGCGTATTATATATAGAATAAGGTAACATCCTATGACAATACTCCCCTGTTGAGAAGATCCTTGTCCTCAAGGATGGAATTCAGGGTATTTGGCAATGAAATCTTGGTAGAACTCCCATGTGGCCTGCTCAACTGTCTCCCCTTTCCACTGAACCTTAATCTTCGTTGCAGCCTTGTTCTGTCTTTTTATCATCTTGGTTTCCAGAATAGCTTCAGGCTCTTTGTTGGTACCTATATCCATCAAGTACTGAGGTAGCACAGGACCAGAGGAAGGTGGGTTGGGACATAACTTCAGCTGGCTAACGTGAAAGACATTGTGTATGGCAGCAGTTGATGGAAGTTCCAGTTTATAAGCCACTTTACCCACTCGATCAATCACGCGAAAGGGACCATAGAAGCGAGGAGAGAGCTTGTGTGGTACCTTACGGTTCTTCAATGAGTGTTGTCTGTAGGGCTGTAGCTTCAAGTAGACATGATTCCCCACTTGAAATTCTCTGTGAGAACGATGCTTATCCGCAGTTTGTTTCATGCGGTTCTGAGCACGGGACAAATGAAACTTCAGCATAGCAATGAGTTCCTCCCTTTTCTGTAAGCTTCTATCAATGACAGCAGAAGAGCTCTCCCCAGGTAAGTACGGTAAGTGGATGGGAGGGGGCTGTCCGTATAACACCTCATATGGGGTACTCTTGATAGCAGTGTGAAAGGTGGTGTTGTACCACCACTCAGCCAAGGGTAGCCATTTGCTCCAGGTGTGAGGCGCTTCGGAAGTCATGCACCTTAAGTATGTCTCCAAGGTTTTATTAGTAGCTTCTGTCTGGCCATCGGTTTGGGGGTGGTAGGCCGTGGAGAACTTCAACTCCACTCCCTGAACCTTGAACAGCTCTCGCCACACTTCACTGAGGAAAGTAGGGTCCCGATCACTCACAATATCCCTTGGCATGCCATGAAGTTTGAACACATTGTCCAAGTACAGCTGAGCTACTTCCAGCGCCGTGTATGGATGAGAGAGAGAGAGAAAGTGAGCGTTCTTGCTCATCCTATCAACCACAACCAATATGCAGTGTTTACCGGAAGAGGGAGGAAGACCCTCAATGAAGTCCAAGCTTATAGATTCCCAAACCCCTTGAGGTATCGGTAATGGTTGAAGTAGGCCAGGTTTCGCAGCTAGATCATACTTGTTCTTCTGACAAACAGAGCAGTTTCTGACGTATTCTTGAACCTCTGCGCTCATGCGAGGCCAGTAGAACAAAGATTTCATCCTCTGCAGAGTTGCATCTCTCCCAGAATGCCCCCCGACTACTGAGTCATGAAGCCACTTAAAGACCAACAGCTTAGCTTCAGCACTGTTTCCAACAACTAGTTTGCCTTTGCGCCTTAACTCTCCACTGCTGAAGGAGTAATGAGGATGCGAGCTCTTATCAGACTCCAGATCAGCAATAATCTTTCGCAGGTGGGGATCAGAGTGCCACAGAAGGCGTATAGAATCATAGAACTCATGGTTTGCCTGCGACAGAGCAAGCTGCAGTAACTGCGAACCCGTAACTCTTGACAGAGCGTCAGCTGCGAAATTTTCTTTCCCTTTCTTGTAGAGTATCTCGAAGTTGTATCCCATAAGTTTTGACAGCCACATGTGTTGGAAAGGTGTCCACACTTTCTGCTCCACTAAGTGCTTCAGAGATTTTTGATCAGTCTTGATAATGAAAGGCCTGTGAGCCAAATAAGCGTTCCATGTCTGCACAGCATGCACGATTGCTAACATCTCTTTCTCGTAAACAGACAGAGCCTGATGCCGTGGTCCCAAAGCTCTGCTAATGTAGCAAATAGGATGGTTATCTTGCATCAACACAGCTCCGACTCCGGTATTAGATGCATCTGTCTCCACCACAAAGGTTCTTTCGAAGTTTGGGAGTGCTAAAACAGGCGATGAAGTTAAGGCTTCCTTCAGCTTTGTCAGGGCTTCGGTAGCTTCAACTGACCAGAGAAACCCATCTTTCTTGAGTAGGGTGGTGAGAGGCCGTGCGATCAGACTGTAGCCACGTATAAACCTTCGATAATAGTTGGCGAGTCCGAGGAAGCTTCGTAGCTGCTTCTGGTTTGTTGGTGTTGGCCATTTCGCGATCGCTTCTATCTTCTTAGGGTCTGTGCTCACACCGTCAACAGAGATATAGTGACCCAAGTATTCAATCACTGTTGCTCCGAAAGTGCATTTCGATTCCTTCAAGAACAATTTCTGCTGCCTGAGGATCATGAAGGTTTCCTCCAAGTGTCTCAGGTGAGTGGACCAGGAAGGGCTGTAAATTAGGATATCGTCGAAGAAAACCAGAAGGAATTTTCGAACGATGTCCTTGAAGATGTGATTCATCATCCCCTGAAACGTGCAAGGAGCGTTTGTGAGGCCGAAAGGCATCACAAGGTATTCAAAATGACCAGCATGGGTTTTGAACGCCGTCTTGTGAATGTCCTGCGGTGACATCCGGAGTTGATGGAAGCCCGAGCGGAGATCCAGCTTGGAGAAGTACCTAGAACCGCCCAATTCATCGAGTAAATCATCCAGAAGGGGAATAGGATACTTGTCCTTAATAGTGAGCTTGTTAAGGCCCCTATAGTCCACGCAAAGGCGCCAAGACCCATCCTTCTTCTTCACCAGCACAATGGGGGAGGCGTATGGACTGGAGCTGTACTGAATGATGCCCCGAGACATCATTTCTTGAACCATCTTGTCGATGACATCCTTCTGCAGCGAGGAGTAGCGATAGGGTCTTTGGTTCACTGGGTTTGCACCTGCCTCAAGTGGTATTGTATGATCAAATCCTTCTCTGAAAGGAGGCAAAGATGTTGGTTCCTCAAACAAATCTGCATAGGCTTCCAAGAGTGGTTTGAGTTCCAGTTCCCTAGTGACTTCAACCTTCCCTGCTGAGATGTGAGAAAGCATCGCCTCTGGACCGAAACTATCATCAGTATGTGTGTCTGAGACTTCTCTGACTTGTAACATAGCAATCTGAGGTCCTTGCAACAGTAGCTTGTTCAAGCTTTCCCCTTTTATCAGCTTGCAACCTGACTTGATAACCCCCTTAAGCTTATGTCTAACTCCTTGTAAGTCAAACTCCATGGTGAGGTTGAAGAAATCCCACAGAATAGGGCCTAACGTAGATAGCCACTGAACTCCGAGCACCAAATCACAACTGTCTAGAGTCAGCGTCCTGATCTCCGTTTCGTATTCATATCCCTGTACCTTCCATACAAACCTCGAACACTTATAGCCAGCCACTAAGTTCCCACTCGCTGCAGCTACCACCATTGGTTTAATGGGTTCGAGGTGACATCCCAATTCTTTGGCGCTATTCAAGTCGAGGAAGTTGTGGGTGCTACCCGGATCAATCAGAATATGTATCCTCTGCTTCTTTTCTCCGTAATAACCCACCACTCTCATGCAGTTGAAGCTCGATGACCCACTGAGAGCATTGAGTGAGATGGTAGGAGTCTTATCTGAAGCTTCAGTTGTGTTTTCCTCCATAGTCAGTTCCACAGATTCTTCTTCTTCATCAGAGTTATCTTCTTCTCCATCCAGTAAAAACACTTGACCCTTCCTGTGTTTGAGATGGTGGCCTGGAGTGTAGGCCTCATCGCAAAACATACACAAACCCCTGTTCCTCATGTCTTGCATCTCCTCGTAAGAGTACTTCTTAGGTGTCTTTTCTGTCGGTCCCCTAGAGTTAAAACTTGGCTTGAATGCCTGTTGTTTGGGGGTTTCCGGCGGTTTTGGGGAGGACAGAGAGGAGGATGACTTGTATGTTGTAGGTATGTTGAGTTTCTGGAAGTTGTTGAAAGGCATTCGAGTTTGTTTCACCGGAGTACACGACAAAGCTGATTCGTGGAGTTTAGCTATGCGAGCCGCATCCGTCACCGTTTCCACGTTGAACTGTCTAGCGTGTAAGGCCAGATGCTGATTCATATTGGTGAGGAAGATGCTGAGAGCGTGGGCTGGTGATAACGTCAATCTCGAAAGAGCGCAATCGAACTTATCATGGTACGTTTCAACAAGGTCATTTCCTTGTTTGAGACTGACTAGCTCTGCTAGCGGGTCGTCAAACAACGTCGTGAACCTAGCTGAAATAGCAATCACGTACTCAGGCCAAGAGGGATATATATCGTACTGTCCCTTGATGTAGTTGCAGTGCCACTGTCGCGCCTTGCCAGACATGTGCATAGAAGCTAAGCGGACCTTGGTCTCCGGTGGTGTGTTGTCGATCATAAAGAACTGTTCACACGCGAAGATCCAGTCTTGCAGCATAGAACCATCGAACGAAGGGAACCCAATCTTAGTTAGCCTTGTGGATAGAATATTAACCGGCGCTGGCTCCCTATCGATGTTCCCGTCTGTAACTACGACCTCCGATCGGACTAGATCTGGCGGTTCCGGGGGTCGCGTTTGTCCAGGAGTGGGTAAGAGACCCGGGGAGGCAGCAAAACCAGTTGACTGAGATGATCCTGGTTCCGACGAACGCATCCGAGCAGGTCCCTGGGAGAAGCACTTGAGGATCGTTGCTTCCAACCCATTGAACCTTGTGTTGATCTCGTCAAACCGACCATCCAACTCAGATCGTAAGTTACCCATGAGTTTGTCCGTTCGCTGCATCTGCTCGTCGGTTTGTTTACTCTGCAACGTACGCAACTCATCGATTTGCTTCCCAAGCTCGGACACCGTGTGTTGTCTCGTCTCCATGATCGCGCGCTCTGATACCAGTGAGATAGTAAGATAGAAAGAAGAGGAATCTCAGTCAAAAGATGATCAAGGGGAGGATAAGATCACCTGAAGAGCTTGAATCCACGGAGGTAAGGAGAGAGTAAAGGTGAGGAGAAGAGCAGAATCAGAGAGAGAGAAGAAGGGAGAAGAAAGTAGAGAAGTTTGTTGTTTTGTTCATTAATGATTTCTGATACGCCAAACGGCTACAAATACTGTGACTGGTTTAGTGTAAAGACTGGTCCAACGGTTTACAAACCAAACCGGGATCTTTTGATTAAAGTAAAAAGCGTATTATATATAGAATATATAGAATAAGGTAACATCCTATGACACCTCCCCACCAAACCACCACCGCCACGTCACAACCCAAACTCGACCGTTTCCTCCGCCCCAATTCCAGTGATTCCAACAAACGCCCCAAGCTCTCACCACCACCACCACCCTCCACCCATCGCCACCACCAGCCTCTATCTGAGCGTATGCGTCCTCGCACTCTCGACGACGTCGTAGGCCAAGACCACCTCCTCTCTCCCTCTTCCCTCCTCCGCTCCGCCGTCGTCTCCAACCGCCTCCCTTCCATCATCTTCTGGGGTCCACCTGGCACAGGCAAAACCTCAATCGCCAAATCTCTCATCAACTCCTGCAACGATCCTTCTCAGTATCGCTTCCTCTCCTTGTCTGCAGTTACTAGCGGCGTCAAAGATGTGAGAGACGCCGTGGAAACTGCCAAGAAGCTTAACCTAGAAGGTAAGAAGAGGACTGTTTTGTTTATGGATGAAGTTCATCGCTTTAACAAGTCACAGCAAGATTCCTTCTTGCCTGTTATTGAAGATGGTAGTATCCTCTTCATTGGTGCCACTACTGAGAACCCTTCTTTTCATTTGATCACTCCTTTGCTCTCTCGTTGCAGAGTTCTCACTCTTAATCCATTGAAACCTATTCATGTTGAGACTCTTCTTAGACGAGCTGTAGATGATTCCGTTAGAGGACTCTCTAGTAACGTTGAGGTTAATGATTCTGTTATGGAGTTCTTGGCTAACAACTGCGATGGTGATGCACGTGTTGCGTTGAATGCCTTGGAAATCTCAGCTACAATGGCTACTGCTCGAAGGGGAGATGATGATGATGTTGTTGCTGCTGTGTCTCTTGATGATGCTAAAGAGGCTCTTCAGAGCAAACATTTGGCTTATGATAAAGCAGGGGATCAACATTACAATCTCATAAGCGCGCTTCACAAGTCTATGCGAGGAGGAGATGCTAACGCTGCAATCTACTGGCTGGCTAGAATGCTTGAAGGTGGTGAAGAGCCGCTTTACATTGCAAGGAGGCTTATAAGGTTTGCAAGCGAGGACGTTGGGCTTGCTGACCCTTCAGCTCTTACTCAGGCGGTTGCTTGCTATCAAGCTTCGCATTTCTTGGGTATGCCTGAGTGCAATGTAATTCTTGCACAATGCACTGCTTACTTGGCGCTGGCTCCTAAATCCATTGCTGTTTACAGAGCAATGGAAACTGCAAGGAAGGTCGTGAAGGACTCGGTTGGACAGAATGAAGGGGTGCCTCTACATCTGAGGAACGCTCCGACCAAGTTAATGAAGGAACTTGGGTACGGAAAAGAGTATATATATCCTCCTAATGACCCTTCTTCTGCAGCAGCTCAGACATATCTACCTACGTCTCTTCTGCATTATAAGTTCCTGGAATGGCCTGAAGGTGCTTCAGGTGATGGCCAAGATCAAGAACATAGGCTCTAACTTCTATTATTTCTTTCTTGTTGTTGCTCAAGTCTTAGTAGAGGCTACGGTATATTATATTTGTGGTTTCTTTCGTCTGCTGCTCCTAACGTTAGTAAACTTGAAAATGGTGGAAACAAAAGGGTAGAAAGAGGAACCCTTACTTATTATTCAAGAAAATTTGCATTGTTACCAATAACATAATCAATAGGAATCCTTAGACGTGGATGTAAGGAACAAAGAAAAGGTTGATTAGTTCTTCCACAGTTTCACTGGTCGAGGCTAAGGTCTCCCCATTGGACATTGTGTTTTGCAGCTAGATAATGGGCACCAACTGGACCACGACTTCCGTAAGGATAGAACTCTGGTATTGTCTTCTTTTCTTCTATCTCTTTGAGCAATGGAGTGAAAAGCGCCCAAGCAGCGTCAAGTTCGTCGCTTCTTATGAACAGCCTTCGTTCTCCTTCGATTGCATCCAGTAACAGCCTCTCATATGCATCTGGGATCTCCTTTGAATACCTTCAACAGCACAACAAAACAAAAAAGGGTAAATGAAACTATATAGAATAGGGCAATAGAGCTAAGGATTCCTTTTCTTTGTTTCTCAACTCACCTTGCTGAATAGAGAAGGTTCAAGTTACTCTGATCTAATCTCATTCCTAAACCAGGGACCTTGTTGTTGATTTTCAAGTAGATGCCTTCATCTGGTTGGACACGGATGACAAGCTCATTTGTGGTCCGGTCAAGATTAGTACCAGAGTTCCGGTTATATAAGTTTCCAGGCACATGTCTGAACTGCACTCTTATCTCCGCACTGTAACAATAAGTGTGTAAGTATATTACTAAACGTGTTGTAAGAAAATAAAAAACTTTCAAAAAGTTTTGGTTACCTCCGGGTGTGTAATGCTTTCCCAGCTTTCATTAGAAAAGGTACACCGTCCCATCTTGCATTGTCGATGAAGAGTGCAGCAGCTGCAAATGTCGGTGTCAGGCTATCTTTTGGGACAGTTTTATCATCAGTATAGCCTGGATAAGTGACTCCTCCTTTGGTGGTGCTCTTGTACTGTCCTATCACCACATCTTCAAGTTGTATCGGCCTCATTGAACGTAAAACCTTTACCTGAATACACACGAGGATTTCAGTATTACCGTCTTGAAGTCAACAAAACATATATATAAGAAAGGGAATGATGGAGAAGACCTTTTCATTTCTGATATCTTCTGCATCCAAACTAACAGGTGTTTCCATGGCGAAAAGAGCTAATATCTGAAGCAGATGATTCTGCATTATATCTCTTATTATTCCGTAATGGTCGAAGTACCTGAAGACATAGAGTGTCAAAACATGAGGCTTCAACGCTTGAGAGATATTAAAAGTCAGAGAGAGGACAAGAAGAATCACCCTCCACGTCCTTCAGTGCCGAAATCCTCTGAGAATATGAACTGCACGTTCTGTATGTACTGCCTTGACCATAGCGGTTCAAATATAAGGTTTGAGAATCGAAGAACCGACAAGTTCTCAACTAGTTCCTTTCCTAAGTAATGGTCTATCCTGTAAGAATAAACATTCCATATTAGCTAGCTAATCCAAAACCATTATCACAGATTCACAATAACGTAAGTACAATATCTCCACCTAAATATTTGGTCTTCCTCCAGGTACTGCTTAAGAGACTTTGTTAAAGCAGCCGAGGTTTTGGTATCTCTGCCAAAAGGTTTCTCGACAATGACCCTAGTCCATCCACTGACAGATGAAGCAGAAGAGCTTGCACATTTCACAGCATCAACAAAGATATTTGGAGGGATTGAAAGATAGAAAAGGCGGTTCGAGAGTCTTCCACCCTGTGAATAATAATGTGATATGGATAAGTACACCTAAGATAAAGAAGTAGGAATACCAAACTTTTCTAGTTTTTACTAATCTCACAGAAACAAATGTACTTTCCCCACATCAGTGTCCAGCAGTCCAGGTCCTATAAACTACATCATATCACCTAGCTAAGTAACGCATATAACCTGCCTAGTTGTAAGGGGAATCATGAAGAAGTAAATTAGCAGAGGATAAAACATCATCAAGTACCTCATGCTCCTTGAGCTTCTTGTCCAATGCAACAAAATGTTCCTGAGAATCATACTGACCCGTATGGTAAAAACATCTCTTGAGAAACTCTTCCATCTTTTCACCGCAGTTTTCCCTGAAAAAAAAATATCAGATGAAAGATGGCAGCTTAAACAAACCATCTCTGACAAAATACCAAAGTGAAAAGAACCCATAAAGACTAATCTATTGGTAGTTTTTCCCATCAGGAAGGTAGAATCATTCACCTCTTATCAATTCTACATGTCAAAGTTTTGCTGACCATGTCTCTAAGTTCAGCATCTGTCATCTTACTCCTTGCATAGCCGTATATTGTAAAATGCTGCAACCAAATAAAGAAAATCAAATGGTCTGCAGTTACCACATTCAATCAGTATAAAGAAAGGAAGGGGGTTCTTGTTTCACCTCAGGAAGACAGCCTTCATAGTAAAGTGCGAACAGAGCTGGGAATATTTTCTTCTTGGCAAGATCACCAGAGGCTCCCACCACCGTTATACTAACCGTTGACTGCTGTTCGCCGCCGTTAGACTCTATCACAAGCTTGTCTGTTTCTTGTGACGGAATCGATAAAAGTGCGTCTTTCTTCTCAGCCGAGCTTGACTTAGTAGTGATTACTGCGCCTAAAACCAATTGTAATCGCATCAAGAGTCGGAGAATAATACAGAAACCAAAGCCTATATATATAGTCAAAGTTTCAACCTTTATGCTAATCAAAGCAAACCCAATCGAGGAAAAAGTAAAGGGCACACGGAGAATCCAATCAAAACTTACCATCTCCCACTACGACAGAGCTCTGGACGAGCTTCCTCTGAGATCTAACACAGAGCTCATCGAGATTAAGCCCCTGAGGAGGAGAAGCGGAGAGGAATGAGAGTGAGCGTCGTGATGGGTCGCTGTTGATGAGGGAAGAATGATTCGAGAAGAAAGGAGAGGAGGAGAGAGACGTAGAAAACGATGACATGTTCGAATTGAGTTTAAGAAACAAAAACGTTGTAAATCTGACAAGTGCTGCGCTTACGAGAGATGTGAGGGAAGAAGAGTTTTAAGGACAGACAAATTAATGTTCGAAAGGTTGAGCCTTTTGATGTCTCCCAAAGGTTAAGAGTCTTCGGGCAAATCGGTGATTGTTTTTGTTGGTATGGTTAAGCGAAAGGCTGTCTTGCGAATGTATTTGATTATTCAATTCAACGAAATCACAAGTGGACTTAGCTTTCTCTTTTAGTAATGTTAAAAGGGTTTGCAACTATTTGATTCCCCTTTTAAGTTTTAACCTAATCATCTCATGTGATTGATTACTTGAGGATATATCATTTTTCATGGACAAATTTCTGTTGATGATGGATGTAATGTAATGAATACTATTCTTGTTACGTGAATAATATGTCCTACTGTGGTATTATTTAGGTGTTAGGAAGGCTTATACAGGGTTCCAGAATAAAGGAATAAGTTATGGCTTGAAGAATAAGATGAAATAAGTTGTAGATAAGCCATGATGTAATATGAGTGGTAAATGTTGGCAATGCCGGTCCAATAATTATTTAGATGCCCTAAGCAAAAAAGTTTATAAAAATTTATGTATAAAAAGTTTATTTTATTTTAGTTTTAAAATACATAGATGAGTACAAAAATGCAAAAAAAAAAAAAAAAACAAAGAAAAAAATAGGAAAACTAAACCAAAACCACAAGGTCCATAACCCAACTCACCAAAACTGAGTAGGTTTGAAACCAAACATCAATTAATGTAATATCAGCAACATGTTTTGTATGTCTTATCTTTTTCTTTTAACATTGGTTAAATTATCGATTATGTAATATATATTATATTAAATATGATAATCAACTATTTGTAGTATATGCTAATATGATGAGTTTGGGGTAAAATAATTATTATCTAACAATACATTTATTCAAAAAAATTATTATGAAAACTTCTATAAATAAGGATAAATTCTTTACAAATATTATTATTATTATCAAAAGAATTATAAATTATATTTACATACAGATACTAACAAAATATTTTAATATGAAAAAACTAAAGTAAAAATATGATTTAAGCAGTCCTGTAGATGGATTTGTCCTCTTGACCGACCTAAATATTAGATGTGTAAATCTAGGTAAAAATATAAACTTTAATTTAATGATTTTTTATTTGGCTCAATAATTTCAAGATCAAATTTGACAATATGACTGTTTCATGATCGAATGTGTTTCAATCATCAGTTCGATTAACCAAACTTCGAATAAATTGAACTTATTGAAATAAAGACGTGAAATAATTTAAGATTTGAGTAAATTTAAGAAAATCTAATATTTGAGTAAATCATGTTATAAGTTTTATGAGTTTGTTACAAATTTTATGGAATTATACAAAATTTCAGAGTTTTTGAGAAAAATATAAAATTTTATTTAAAGTAATTTTTTTCTTTAAGGTGATATTTTATTTTAAAAATTAATATAATTTGATATTTTATTATTTTATGAAATATGTAAAATATATAAAAGTTTTTCAAAGTTGATTTTCAAAAAAAAAAAATTATTTCAAACAGTTTGATTTTTTTTTTGAAGAATTTTCATAGTTTTTGAAAAAAATTTAAAATTTTTATTTAAAGTGATATTTTTATTTTTAAATTAATATAATTTGATATTTTGTCATTTTATTAAATATATAAGTATATAAAAGTTTTTAAAAATCAATTTTCAAATCATTTTTTTCATTTCAAACATTTTTATTTTTAAATGTGAAGATTTTTTTTTTTTTGAAAAAGTTTCAAATACCATCATAGGATGTGGTATTTTGATTCGCTGTTTTTTCACTATGAAATACCATTCAAATTCCACAAAATCTCATTTGATTTATTTTGTTGACAAATCTAATAAGCTTGGATTTCAATAAACTAGAATTTGGAAGAACTTATACAAATGACTAATCCAATAAGTTTAGATTTCACATTGAATTTATGAATTCTAAATACAATAAAGAAGGGATTTGAAAAAAAAATGAAATCCTCTCAGTCAAATACAATAAACATATAGCCCCAAAAATACATACATGAAATATGATTTTTTCAGTCAAATAAAATAGGGTAATTTTTACTATAGTTTTATAAGTTTTTGTCACGAAAAAAACTCCAAATAAGAAATGACCAAAAATAGATTTCATTAAAGAACAAAAAACTTCTATCTATTATTTTGTAGATATATAAATATAAATATTTATTTAAATAAAATAAAAACAAAAAGATAATTTTGTATAGTTTTCGAATTATATGTTTTCAGGTAGGAACTTTTTATAATCATTTTCATTTTGTTTTCTAATTTTCTTTTTTCTTTTTTAATAATTTTAAAATTTTTATTTTATTTTTTTAGTATTTATATATATATTTTTAAAATTATAAAATACATATTCAAAACCTCACTCTTCATTTCTAAACCCTAAAACCTTGATTGATAGAGCATTAACATAAATATTATGCTTATTATTATTCAATCAATAATTTTTTTAAAAAATATTTAGAAAAGTATTTACAAGATGTTAATGTTATCCAAATACGCTTTGCTCAATTCTCTCATATAAAGTTTTTGGTAGAACATTTACATATAAAAATTAAAAAATTATATATAATTAATCTATTTTATTTAGTAATATCAAAATTATATTTATATCTAAAAATAAGTTTTACTTTTTAAAAATAATATTTTCAATTAATTTTTTTTTTGATCAAAAAAAACATTTATATATTATAATTGAAAATATTTCAATTAAAATATTTTAACCTCTTAAAATAACAATATTTCACACTTAAAATATAATATAATTTATATAATTAAATATGATTCATTATTTTTAATAACAAAAATATAAAATAATATATATCTATATATTATACAATAAATATATTTATATAGAAATAAATAAATTATATATAATATATTAATTTTTATGATAATTTTAATACATAAATCAATTATTGGTTTATCAATCATATTATTAAATACATAAATGAGAATATACAACTTGCAACATACTGTTTTTAATAGAATATTGTTACTGTTTTATCATAAGTTCTAAAGCCTAAATCTAAATTAGTATTTATATATATTTAATCTTTAATAATAAAAATTATTCATTTTCTTTGGTGAAAAGAACCTAAAAATAATTTTCTTAGAGAATTTCTCATGTTAAAAAAAGGGAATTCCTCAATAAAATATAATAATAAAATTATAGAGCTCGTGGGTATCTTATTAGAGCATATTCTAAGGCCTTTTTCATCACAGTTTTGATGTTCTCGGCCCACCAGAAATAATATTAAGAAAATATTGTTTCTCACTGTTGCCTCCAATTTTCTCTCTTCCCTCTCCGCCTCGCTCCGTCGTCACCGGCAAGAACGTTCTGTATCACCTGATTTAGCTCCACGAACTTCTCTTCTACCAATCCAATCTTCGATATTCTATTGCGGCTTTCTCTGCCGCCATCTTAATTCTTAGCGGTACAGGCTCGCAGCTCTAGGCATATGACTCTTCCGCTCGGGAAGCTCACAATCCTCATCGGCGCAGGTCCGTTCATTACTGGGTTTTCGTTTATATTACTCAACTATTGCTTCTTCGGTGCTCGAATGGGTTCATAGAGTGGGACTTTGCAATTGGAGGATTATAAATTAGGGTTTTTGATAAAGCACTTTAATTTCCTCGGTAGAATGATCACTCTGCTTGAGTGGGTATCAATCACCGCATCTTCATCAGCATAAATTTCAAAACTTTTCATTTTTTTTGTTGAGGGATAATGTTTACTGTGCCATGCTAGAGGAGTAGACAGTTCAACAAGTTTATTTGCGAGTGGAAGTACCTTTACTGTATCAGATTAAACTTAGACTTAATGCTCATCTAACTCGCGTCTTTACCTTTTAGGTCTTGTTGGGTCAGTGCTTGCCAAAGAAGGGAGCTTACCTGATGTATCCAATTTGGTCTCAGGTGCTTTTAAGGTATCTTAGCTTCTGTGCATATCGCATACTATTCTCTCACCCATCTTCTGACGTAAAAACTGTTCCTTTTCTGTATACAACGAAATGTGGCGACTCTTCATGTGTATGATGTTGTCTGGAAATATGGTTTATTTCTCTTGACAGATTGTATTTAGACAACTGAAACAAGGAGAACCTGCCAAATCAGCTACCAAGCCTCACAATGATACACTTACAGCCCAGGTTTGTTTGACAGAAATCTACTTACTGGCGAGGATAAGTCGTTGGATAAGAAAGACTTTTGTGGAGGACTTAGATTTACTTGTCAAATCTCTAATTTTCTTGCAGATTAATAGTCTTAGGCATGAACTGCAGTTGCTGGCTTCAAACAGACCTATAACTATAATTTCAACAGGAGGATCAGGTCCTTTATAGTTTATATGTTGAAATTTTTTAATTCCTTTCTGCTCTAATCTTCTGCATTAAAAATCTGTTACAAATGAGCGATTTGGTTAGGTTATTATGTTGATCCGAAACAAAGACAGTAGAACCTTTTTCAACCTCTTCATTTGCTTTTAATTTTTCCGGCTTGTGCTCTTATCAGTGGCATTTTCTTCCCAGCATTAACAAGTCATTTCATTAATGTGACCTCATTTTTTCTTTCCTGTTAATGGTAGCTTAAAAGCAAATAGTTAACAGTTTTCTTTGATTCCCAGGTGGTAGAAAGTATGGTTTCATCATTATTATTGGGGTGATAGGCTATGGATATGTATGGTGGAAGGTAATAATACTTCACCATGTTTGAGCTACTTAAAATAGTTACATGCTCGTAAAATAGTTACATGCTCGTTTGAAGTGCTGTTGGCTAGTCAAGGCTTCGTATTTTTTTGGAAAAACAATTCATTTGGTTCTCCTTGCCAATTAATTTGACCTGGCTCATTTCTTTTTGTAGTTTCTTTTTCATTATTGTAAAATGACTTATTATGCAACATTCTCAGGTCTGGAAGCTTCCAGATTTTATGTTTGCAACAAGGCGCAGCTTATCAGATGCGTGTAATAATGTTGGCACCCAGATCGATGGTTTTTATTCATCCCTCTCGGTAAGTTCTTACTTCTCACATTCTCTTGATTTGACCACTGATGTTTCCTTTTGTTTGATAATCCATCCACTTGATGTAGTACAACTTTTTTTCTTTCTAATTAAGTTGAAGAACATCAATGTTTTTGCCTTATGTTGTTTGTATTAACATTTCATGACAGGGTACAAAACGGGAGTTAATTTCAGAAATTGACAGAATGGATCGTACTTTGGATGGAAATATAGAAATTATAAAAGAAACAGATCGAGAGGTATGTTAGATTGAATGTATACGAATACGTATGTTAGATTAAGGCTTTCAGATGATTCTACCTTCTTCATTTGACAGTTTCTCAAAATTGTTAGGTGGCTGAACTACGAGACGGTACAGCAAATATGAAGGATGAGGTTAGATCTGTTTTCGAGGCTGTTGAATCTCTGGTGAGATTATTTAGTAATTGCATATATGTACACCAGTTTGTTCTCTCTTTAAAAAGGAAAAAAAGAGATGATCTTGTGATCTCCATAATTTCAGGCTAGCAAAGTCTCTCGAATTGAGGGAAATCAGGTATCATTTTATCACGGTTGTAGTTGGAGAATTTGTTTGTTTTTTTGCTCATCAGGCGTTGTGTGTTGATTGAATCTTTGCCATCCAAAAAAGGATCTCACGCTTAAAGGAGTTGGAGCTCTGCATGCCCAGTGTCGGGAGCACAAAAGAATTCAAGAGTCTAATAAGGTATGATAAGCCTTCTCCAATGTGCAGTGCATTTTAGAGAAATGGCTACATTTTCTCCTCTTATTATGTTTTAGGCTTTGCCATCAACTTCTTCAGTGCCAGCTCTTGAGGCAGCTCCTGTGACACCATCGTCAAGGGTAAACAACTAACTCGTTTTTACTTTTCTGGTCTCACAATGCATTCCAACTGTTCACCGCGTTCTTGGGATTGTACCTATCCTTTTTATGTTCTATAACTTATTTCAATCTGGTGATTTGATGTAAAGCAGGCTCTGTCTTTGCCTCCTGCTTCTCCACGTGAATCCCCCTCAACCCCTGGTGGATCTCAACAGGTATGTTCTATTGCAAACCAATGTCGTCCATTAGAAACTAAATTTCATTGTACATAGTGCTGACTTTTTTTTTGGACAGTCACATGGTCCACTTCAGCATACTCAGTCTATGTTTGGTTTGAAGGATATCAGCGAAGGATCTAGCAGCCGTGAGTCTTTATCCAGTGGAACACATTCTGGAGAAGCCATGGGAGACACAACAAGTTCAGGCCTGTTTAGTATGTTCTCATTGCCAAGAATAGGGAGGACTCGTAGTGCGGTCAACTCGAGTAGACCCCAATAGTGGCTTGTCATTACTATAGAGAGAGAGAGAGAAAGTTTGATCATTTCAAATATTATGATGATAAATAAATAAAAAATGGGCAAGTGCTAGTAGAAGAGGGTTTGAATACAAACTGCTTTGTCTATACTGGGTTCCTTAGTGGAGAAATGTCAAATGGTGCATAAATTTTGTACGGGCTGCAGCTAATATATATTATGTCACCATTAAACAGTTCCCCTTTTGTAAGTCAGTTATATAAAGAAGCCGTCTCTAGGCTGGTCCATTTTGAAAATTACATTGTTTTTACCAGAGCCTTCTTCTCTATATATATTCTCTAAATCTTTTTTTTTAAATCTTTCTTTCTCTGATTCTTGTTGAAGACAATGTCTGATTCTTGTTGAAGACAATGTAACAGATACGTTACGTATCTCAATATTAACCGCTCAAGATAGCTACGTATCTTAATATTAACGGCTCAAGATGTCAATATAAACGTCTCTCCCCTGTATAAAATTATATATGAAAACACAACTCTTACATGATATTAAGACTATACTGATTGTCAAAAAAATATTTCGTCCTTCACACGAAAAGAAAATCTCTTCTTTATTTTCTCTCTATTTATTCATTTACAATGAGTCAATGACCACTAATGTTGAACAAATTGATGCTAATCAAGCATTTCTCCATGTCAACATGAACAATGTAACCAAACTTAACACCACCAACTTCGTGATATGTAGGTTCCAAGTTCATGCTTTACTCGACAGCTATGGTCGGATATATCAATGGATCTACACCAGCACCGGAACAGATGGTGATCACCATCAATGACGTTCCAACCTTTAACCTTGACTTGTATCACCAAAATAGCCTTATCTACAGTGGTCTCATCGGCACACTCTCTCCATCAATCTAAGCTCTCATCACAAACACCAAAACGTCACACAGTGTCTGGAAATCACTCAATGTCTAGGACAACCTCCTTTGAGACCACCAGAGTATGCAATTTCAGAAAATCTTGTCTAATTTCCAGAAATGAAGCAGATGATGAGCTTGTTGGAAAGAAATAAGCTATGAAATTTTTAACGAAGAGACAAAGCTTTTTTATTCTTATTTTATGTAGTTCTAGCAATTCAATTATAAAAGCATAGGCAGATTCAGAATATAATTTATTTTGGAGCACAATATATATATATATATATATATATATATCTTATTATATAAAGCTTGGTTCTCAAAGTTGCTAATTAACATGATCGCAACACATGACAATTAAATATTTAAGATTATAACATGTGTTAATATATTTCATAGTTAAAAATATATCTACTAAAATAATAACAAAAACGAATTTGTTATTTGGTTCTTCAAAGTTGCTAACTAACATGATCGCGGAACATGATAATTATGTATTTAAGATTATAACATGAGTTAATATATCTGATAGGTAAAAGTATATATACTACAATAATAACAAAAATGAATTTCTTAAAATTAATTATTAATATTATTTAATTGTAATTTTACCTTTTTAAAATCCTAAACAAAATATTATGGCAAAATATTATTCGATAATAATTTTCCTTCTAATATCATGACATGTGTTTAAATACAAAAGATAATTGCAAAATATTATTTAATAGTAATTTTCCTTCTAATATTGTGACATGTGTTTAAATATATAATGATTAAAAATATAAATAATAAGATAACAAAAAAGAATTTTTAAAATGATTTAATTGTAAAAAATATTTTTCAAATCATTTAATAGTAATTTTTTTAGAAATTTTACTTTTTCAAATCCTAAACAAATAAAAAGAATTGTATAATAATTTATTTATATACTAATTTTGCTTTTCTAAAATCTTAGTGAAAATATAATTATAAAAGATTATATTGTGATTAGTTCTTCAAAATTGATAATTAACATGATCGTGACATATGAAAGTTATATATTTAAAAATGTGATATGTGTTAAACTATCCCATTAATAAAAAATTATATACTAAGTTAATAAAAAAGATTTTTGTTAAAAATTAGTTGTAAATATTATTTAATGGTAATTTCTATTTTTATTCTTAAACAAATATAATTATAAAATATTATTTGATAGTAATTTTCTTTTTAATATTGTGACATGTTTAAAATATTTCACGAATAAAAATATATATACTAAGAAATTAAAAGAATTTATGACAAGGTTACTAATAACTCGCCTAGACAACATGATTATTGAAGCATAAATTCTAACATAAAGTTATGTGGGAAAATAGATTTTTATTCCTAGAATAAGTCTCATACCAACAAATGCAAGTAAGTTTTTCAAACTGAAAATACCTCAATTCTCTATACGAGTTTGCTATGCAATGACTATTAACAAGAGTTAAAAGGTCAAAGCTTAAAAAGTTGGTATATATTTGCCAAGTCCAATCTTACAATTGTACTACTATCAAGAGTCACTACAACTACAGAGCTTGAGAATTTTAAAACAAAACGATAATAGTGTTTTACAAAATATTATATATCAAGAAGTTTTCAATAATATATGATATATAGAAAAAGGAAAACTCTAGAAAAAGAGGTTAAACTCACATCATTGGTATTAAAGTAAACAAATTTAATGTCTAACAATATATTTGATATTTAGCTGACTATTAATAATACATATTAGTTAGTGTTGTGTAACATTAGTATTTTGAATTGTGTTATTTTTAACTACAATTATATTATTTTGAAAAATAATTAGAAGTGAAATATCTACTAAAAATAAAATAAAAACTAATATACTATTTACAACACCATGATTATTTAAACAGAAATACTAATCAAATTTTATGTAAGAAAACAGATTTTATTACTAAAATAAGTCATCAATATATACTGAAAAATCAAAGAACTAATGTATTTTTTTTATATGTTTGTGAAATTAAAACATCAAATAAAATCCGTGCAACGCACGGGATATCTAGTATTAAATATAATTTGGTAAACTAAGTTAGATTATATTTTTAATACATTATTTCTTACAAGTTTATATCCTATTTTTAATTGAATCAAATAAAAGAGAAAATTATTTTATAGTGGTAAATATTCTTTTTAACCAATATCATAAAATTATATTTTGCACATAATAATTTTATTATAAAAACTATTTCATTCTAGTTATAATTTAATTTAAGTATCGAGAGAAATACAAACTTAATAAAATAATTGCTAAACTGAAAATTAAATAAAAATAAGCAAAATATAATTGTTATTTTGGAAAAATATAACATTAAAAAGAGTAAATATCTTTTCTACCAGGTAACAAAAATAAATAGAAAATGAGAACTTATCTTTATGAAAAGATAGTCAAGCTATAAAAATGTGTGTTAGAAATAATCAAAAAAACATATAGACAAATTACCCTTGTCAGAAACTACCCTAGTCTAAATCACTCTCCTCGTATTTCGATTTTTGAGATAAGTTCTGAAGCAGAAGAAAACACTGTCGAAAAGAAATAAAAAACGTATAAGATGTCAACAAAGACATTAAACTATATCAATGAAGACATTCTGCTCTTTTTTCTTTATGTAGTATGCGTGCCTCAATTACTACTCATAACTTATGTGGAGCAGGAGCTGTTAAGCTTTCTACACAAATAATGTAAATGGGTCAAATCGGGTATTATAATTTACCAATAATGCAATTGTGTAGAATCACTATCTATATAATTTTATGCATGTTCAATCCAGATTTTGGTATGGTTTTGGTTTGATCTTTTCTTGTATGTTAGTTTATACAAATTAAATACCATATTGAAACCATATCTAATTTGATTTGGTTTGGTTTATATATAATCAGTTTTTTGTTTATTCAGTTTTATACCAAATAATCATAAATATATTTATATTTTATAACAAATTTAGATTATATGATTAGAAATAAAATTTATTAAAACATAAATATATATATTCCTTAATCTAACTTTTAAATATAATATTTTTGTTTTATTAATTATTAAAATAAAAGTAATAAAATAATAATATCATAATATTATTATATAACTATATTTTAGCACAAATAGTTATCAATACAAATAAAAATTTATCATTTCTTTATTTGATGAAAATAACAAAATCAAAATAAGTTTTTTAACTTAAAACAATTATTAAATTAAATATTTTTATTATAATATCATATTAATAAAATAAATTATGTATATATTATCAATTTTATTATAAAATTTATATATAAGTATGCTAAAATTTATATATAAGTATGCTAATACTTTCAATTAATCGGTTTTTAGTTTTTTGTTTTGATCGGTTTATATACCGAACCATATTCATATACTACGGTAAAAATAACATCCATTTGGTTTATTAGGTACTACCAAATCAAAACCAATTTTTTTTTACTTCAGTTTGGTTTTAATTGGTTTAGTTTTACCGGATTGAACATCCCTAAAAATTCACTACACCATTCTAAAAATCGAAAGAAACATACGTAATTTTTTTGATACTGAATTTCAGCCAAGCAATACATGTAACATGTCATCAGGTTACATGATCATCCAAGTGCCATAAACATTTTTAGTGAAACATGTGATGGTTGAGTCGTGGTTCATCATTGGTCGGTCTTCGGTTTCGTTCTATGTAGGCGGTGTCATCTTGCGATGTGATGGAGTCTCGGGCTTACTAGGGTTGGCCGTGATTGTACCGTTCCCTGTCGGATATAACCATCAGATTAGGACTGGTTTTCAACTATTGTGGGTTTGTGCTTTGTATCTTTCTTTTGCTTAGCTTCGTTTAGTTCTTGTTGTCCTAGTTAATTGTCCACTACTAGTTTCTTTTTATCCTTATGTCAAAATTAAAAATGATAATAAAATTTTACATTCTTACCAAAAAAAAACATTTTAGTGAAACCGAAGGTTCCAACGCACGATACATTCTAATCTATATAATAATATTACAGTTTTCTTCTTTCTAAGGAGGTCCACATATGCAGTTTGTGGGTCCCACCTCTTTTTCTGTCGTGTGAGCTTTGCGTGGGCTTCAAATTAATTTGTTGTGTTTTGAGCTTTTTGGTCTGTAATTGGTTTGGCTCACCTACAAATTTATCTACAATGAGGCTTTATGAGCCTATTATCACTAATTGTTGATTATATTTAGGGTTTTTAGTGATTTAAACCTCCAACTATTTTTAAATCGGATAAAAAACCTCCAACTAAAATTTTATGTTTTTAAACCTCCAACTATTAAACCGTTAATGTCGTTAACCTTCCGTTAACAAAATCGTTTTTTCTTAACGGAAACCCGTTAAATCAAAACGCAGCGTTTCATATAATCACAAAACGACACGAAATTCTTATAATCAATAGATATTTTATTGATTTAAACCCCCAACTTATATTTAAAAATAATATTGTTAGATCTTTTTTCCACCTTGACGGTCCATAAAGGTCCATTGCCTAATTATAAATAATACACATACGAGTCACACAGATAAACAACTTCGAAATTGGTGAAAAAGTCATAGAACTTGTAATATTCAAGAGATCATCTTTTAAAAAATTTACAGAATTCCAAAATAATAAAGCCCCTCAACATGTGGTTATTCATAATATCCCTGAAACATAACATATGCAAGTACCGCAAACGGAAAAAATCATCGATACCACATTAAAAACAAAATAATACAAATTTAGGAAATTAAATAATTACATTACTCACATACTTCATGAGTTAGGGAACAAATTAATACCAAACCGAACAAATTTTATAAATTTCTATAGTTATTAATTTTTTTTTAACATTTTATTACAATTCTTTGTTTTTGAAATTATCTTTGGGTAAAATAAGAAAAAATAATTCAATTTATTGTTCATATAAATTTTATATCTTTTTTCTTACACTATTTGACTATATACTAATTACTATCTAAGTTAAAACTAACCAGCCCCATAAACCTCAGTTTTAAAACATGAAAGTGCTAATAATGCTAATGGTCAATCAAATCATTATGAAGATAAGATATGAAAATATCAACACATATGAATTAGCTGGTTATTTTTAGATCAACCTAATCAAACTGTGTCACTTCCAGTGTTCAATTCATCACTATTATATACAACACAGAAAACACAAGTAAAATAAAAAACAAACGAAAAAATTCCTTACACAAAACTATATATGAACAAAGCTAGATTGACCACACGACTCAGTCAGGATTAGACTTGTTGTATAGGACAATGTTGGTCAGTCTAGGACAATGTTGTTGAATCCGGACATAGCAGTTGAGCTTGTGGGACTAAACTGGGCAAGTCCCAGACAAGGCAGTTGGACTTGTCATTCGAAATCAGCTTGTTAATGTATGGACTGGCTGATATACATTGGGGTGAGATTTGATTATTGAGCCAAACGTATACTGATAGGCCAATCAAATGGCAGGAACAGTTATCTGGCAGTTACTGGATTTATGAACTGCTCGGCGGTTATCAAGATCAGTTATCGAGCAGTTATGGAACGGTTACCCAGATCAGTTACCGGGTGGTTATTGGGCGGAATTGAACCGTTGGGGCAGTTAAGACAGCAGTTCGAGAACGGTTCAGGACAGTTTCTTAACCGCTTAGAAAAACTGTCACTTGGCGGCTGGGGAGAGAGAGAAAAGGAGATAGAGAACCGAGAGACAGTTCTGGAGACGATTACTGGAGAAAGACTGATCATAACAGAGCGATCGATGGCTGGAAAGCCAACCCGAGTTTTAGTTGGTGGGCATGAGTCTATCTGTTCGGATAGAGAGTGGTTCTGGTCCGTACGTGATCAGTTCGAGTCTGTTGATCCATGGAGGAGGCAGTTATAGTCGATGGTGATCAATTAGAAGCCAAGAGAATGGCTTGTCGGCGTAGGTTGCACAGATCGTAGCCGTGTACTGGCTGGATCGCGTGGATACTGAAAGATCGGCAGTTATGCTTGATTGGGGACCGAATCTTAACCCCGGGAAGACGATTCCAACTGGGTATGCGGATAACTGGAAGGATCGTGTGCGTGCACGAATCGAGAACCCATGGAGTGGCGGTTATGATGGTTTACGCGGGTCTGAGTTCGATCGCGAGGCTGTGGGATCGAGACTGTGGGATCGAGTAACGGTTGTACTGAAGTGAGCGATGCGATGATCCGATTGGTGGGTATGGTCCGTCTACGGATGGTGTTGAATGCTATGACTGGAGTGTGAGTGTGCTGTGAACGCAATGGCTTATGTTATCGGTCTGTACTACTAAACTGAAGGAAGGATCGGATACTGAACTTTGGACGATCCGATCCATGGAGGAAGGCGACACTGACGATAGTGGTTTGGTCGGATGGATGGATGCGATCAAGACCGGCGATTTACTGAAGAGAAACAACTGGATGTAGGCGATTGACTGTTGGTGGTTATCATCAGACCAAGTAATATTACTGACTGTTTTGAGGGCTGTTGGGCCAAGTAGCGTACTGTCTGATTATGGAGTGATCAGAAACTGGTTTTGGAACGTTGAGTATGGCTAGCGTACTGATTATTCTGGACGGCTCGAAAGGAATGAGCCGTCTCTCCGGTTTATTTAGTCATGTGGGGATAGTTGGTTGAGTGACTAAGGAACAAGGGGATTCAGTTAAATATTTGACTGAGCTGGCTGGATAAGACGGAAGGGAAAGCATGAAGGCAGCAAGGACGGACTGCATGGATAGACTGAAGCCAGCACTGAGGCAGTAATGTACATGTTATTATGCTACGATTGTTAGTAAATTTCTAAGTTGCTGGATTAGACATAGTGAACCTTGTGTACTGGACCGAACCTCGTAAAAGAAAAATGGATAAAAATCCTAAGTTGGGGAAAAATTGGGTATGGACCATGTCTGGTCGAGGAAGGCATCCCACGGACATACCGGCGGTAAAAGGAAATCCCGGTCGGGTCCCTTCACTATGCCCCTAGTATTAATAGTTTATTAGCTATAAAACAAAGTAGCCCCACTGCTCATACAACTGAGAAACGTAAGTCACAAGCCTTTCACATATACATTGTTTGTGAGCCGTTGAATCAAACAAAGGCACCAAGAAAATGGGAAGTCTCTAGAACTTGCAAGTCTTAAATACTGAATAGGAAACCTAACGTAGTTTTGAGGAAGAAGCCGTTCTTGTGAAACCAATGATACTTTAACCCAAATTATTGTTGAGAATTTTGCTGATTCCCAATATCCTCTCACCTGTTTCATCAACCAAAAGTTATGAACATTAGCATACCAAAAGATGATAATACCCAGAATAGCAAGAAGATTTTGATTCAGAAACACACCTAAGTCGTCAACTTCCAGTAGTGAAGCTTCCAGATTCTTCTCCCTTGTCTCGAGCTCTGCGCGGAAATGTCTGATGATGTTCAGAGTATCTTGAATGCTTTGTTTCACGTTAGTCACTTGATCAGAGACTGAGCAAGATTCTGGTTGCTTGCGCTTCAAGTTAGTGTTGACTCTGTTTGAAGCTCTAATACGTTCTCTCTGCCCATCTATTTCTACTCCTGGAGTCTCTTCCACAGTCATTGCAAGTAGAGAAGTCTCACAAGCTCTCTTCTTACGAGTTATTATGTTTCCTTTTCCCTTGTTTTCAATCTGAAACGTAACACAGGAGTCAATTTTAGCTTCTCTAATAAGTTCAACTACATGCAAAGTTGGGTGTTGGTGGGTTTTTATTTACCTTAGAGTGGAACTTAAATATAGGGTTTGCATCTTCACATATCAACTCCAACACGAATGAGTCATTCACTTTGACTCCATTTGCTTTGCACATCTCTCTCCAACCTTTTCTTATATAAAACCATTCACCTCCGGATTTCCCTGTCATATGTAGATAAGATGGCCACTTTCTTCCATGATTGTCCTGCAGAGTTATCTCCCCAGACTTCTTAATGCCACTCTCAGGCAAGAAACCCGATGAAAGCATTGAAATATACTGAAACAAGTTTCAAATTTAGTATCTTCCTAATCAAAGTTTCATGACAACTAAGATGAAAAGTTAATCTGAAACAAAGTTCTTGTACTTACTAGTTGCCCTCTCTTGAAACGGTTGGGTGTAAACTTTAGTGTCAGAAATCGAGGAGTGTTCTTCTCTTTGCTGCAGTCTCCTACAGAACATATCTTCACTGCATCTGCTTCAGGGCATTCATCTTCTTCTTCTATGTCTTCATGACCATTGCCTGACAACAAAAGCACAGGCCTTTCCCCACCTTCTGAAAGTTTGAAGTTACAGATGTCACCTTGGCTTAACCCATTAGCTGAGCAAAAGTTAGCCCAGCCTCGTCTGATGTAAAACACACCACTTGAGATGTTTCTTGAAAGAATCAGTGTCCATTTTCTTCCTTTCTCATTAGCTAAATATATCTCACACGGTTTGTTTTGCTCATCAAAATACATAAACTTAAAATCTTTAGAAAGATCCTGAACCAAAAAAAACAAACATCAACCAATCAAATCCTTGGTGGAACACATCAGCATCTTACTCATAGTATCGAATCCAAGTAAAAGGGTCAAAAGAGGAGTCTAGTCTAGTAGTGTTACCAGATGATCTTTGATGAGGCTAGAAGATGTGACACGAGCTCTAAGGAAACAAGAGTAGCCTCCTGATGAAGAATCTGCTTCAGGTTTCTTATTCTTTTCCACCAAAACGTCCCCTAACTCACAACACATTTCACAACCAAACCAAACCAAACCAGACTAAACCAAAACACATCAAACAACTTACATGCATCATCATCATCACTATCTTCGTCTTCTACATCATCGGACTCATCAGATTCATAAGTGAAGGTAGGAGATGCGTGTTGTATGTGACTGGAAACAGCAGCTACATGAAAAATCTCGTCCCCATTGTGTCTGAAAACCAAGACGTTTCCGTCACTAAACTCATTAACGGCGGCGAACTCTTCCCAGCCGCCGGCGAGCCTGTTGCCGTCCAGTTTCACTTCCCAAATTTTGTCCGACGCGCCTGATATTAGCAAAACTTTCGTGTGATCACGTAAGAACTCATCATCAAGCGTCTGCAACAACCAGAGGAACAAAATAACAGTTTTTAAACGATGACAACAAAACACAGAAGATTTAACAAAAGATCATATGTGTTTTTACAAGAAGTGGTTTGTGTCCTGTAAGAAATTTCCAGTGAAACAGAGAGGGTTTTGGAGAAACAACCATTGTTCAGAGCAGAGAGAGAAAGCAAAGAGGCAAGCTCTGTTTTCTAATATATTTTTTTCTTTCTATGCTCTTCCTTAAAAGGATGACGTTACACTGTTTTAATATATGTATACACATATAATTACGTTACAAAAAGTATATCGAATCTATAAAAATCTACAAAATGATGGGAATCTTTCACATTTGTAAGACATATCATCTTTTTTCTTACACAGTTTTTACTTGTCCATCCATCAAACTAAAATACCCATCATCACCTATCAAAGCTACACTCCATATAGGCCTGCGAATTTGACTCAATACCCGCAAAACCCGCCCGTTTGATCTGCTGTGAGGAATATATTTGAAAAATATATGGGCAGGGTGCTGATACGGGTTGAGTATACTTTAGGGGGGGGGAGCACCTACGGATCGGTCAAATTTAAATCACGCATGCATAACAATCCGTTAGATAGCCCCTTTTAGTTTGTTTGTCACAAAAATAGCTTTTATATGTATTTATACTCCTAGGGTTAACTAATTTGGACTTTAGGGTTTAGAGTAAAGGGGTGGGTTTGGGGTTAAGGTTTCAAATTTCAAAAAAAAATAAAAAAAAATCAAAATTTCAAAAAAAAAAAGTCTATTTTGGTCATTTTATTTTTTGAGGGCTATTTTTGTGACAAAAACTTAAAAATGACTATTTAAGAGAATTGCCCATCCGCAAATCTAAAAGAAAAAAAAAAAAAAAAGATTTTCTAAACATTTTAAGAAGTGATTTGTCATGTATAATCACTATATTGATTTTGAAAAAAAAATGATGACATGACATACTAGCAGGAATGATATATTTGAACCTAATTATAACATTAAATTTACATTTAATGTTAATTTATATTTTTAATAAAAATGATAATAACTTATAAATTATCATTAATATAAAATAAATAATATAATAATAAAACATAAATATAATAACATTTTAACATTTTCAGAATTTTCAGAATTTTATTAAATTATATTTTATAGTTATATAATTTTTATTACTAAAACGATTTTTCAAAATCTTATGTAATTCTTTAAAAATTGTAATTTTATAATTTTAATATCATTAGTTTCTTTTTAATATCTATAAATTTATAAAAATAAATATTTTGTTTTACGTTAAGATAATTATATACTTAATAAAATTTTATCTTCATTTTTAAAAATTTGATTTAAAATTTTCGGGGGTTTCTTCATGTTCCACTGGTTTTTGTTTTCGATTTTGTATCTCCCCAACGAATATCTATTGAAAAAAAGATTTCAGTGTTATAAAAAAATAAGGAAAATCTTCAACATATTTCTGTATTGAATCGATACAAACAAAATAATTTAGTATTTCTGTAGATGAGATTTGGGTTTAGAAGACCCAATAGCATCCTTTGTTTTTTAAGACAGTTTTTCATTATTAAAAAAAGAAAAAAGAAAAAAGAAATTTGAAAACATAGGTTTCTTGTAACTTCAAACATTCAGGTAATCGATGGATTACTTTGATCAATAATAGGGCTTCAATAATATAAGTTAATTCACTGAAAAAGAAAAAGACGAAGAGTTTAGTTTTCAAAGAACAAATTTTAGAGTAACAGTAAAAATGTATGTTGACTTCAGTGATAGCCCATGCTTAAAGGCCTCACTCAAATTTAAGAAATGTGTTCATTTCTCTTATTAAAACATAAACATTTATTTAGATATGACTTGTTTTTATCATCTATATTATTAAAACAGAAGTACAATTTAGAATTAACCCTAAGATTTACAACTTATTTACATATTTATGCCACTGGAGTAATAATTAAACCTAAATTTAAGCAGTTATTGTTTTTTCCTAATTTGACAAATACTGTCGTAAATCTAATACACAATCAATTTAGTTTAATTATTTTACTAACATATAGTAATATTAAAATTTTATGTCGCCAAATAAAACTCTATTGTAAGTTGTTTTCAAAAACTAGATGGACCATCATCTCAATACACCTTTAGTTTTACATATCTCGACCATTACAACTTCACAATACACAAATTCATAAACAACAAATGTAAACACTAAATTAAATAGCAATCACTCAACACTGCTATCGGTTCAAATCGTGCACTCCAACACAAAAGGAGTATGTTTAAAGTTTCTGCCTTATTTTTTCTGTTTTCTCATTTTTATTTACATTTTTTATATAAAATTTGTATTTACATTTTAAGATTTGCTAACCTCCTACAAACTATTCTTCCTATTAAAACTGAATCTCTTTGCAGATGTCCACCCACGTAACTCTTCTTTATTCACACGTACTCCCTCCGTTTCGCAAAGAGTGTCGTTTTGAGGTTGTATTTTTGATTCATAAAGAGTGTCGTTTTCTATTTTCAATGCATAATTTATTAATTTTATTTTCCAATTTTATTTTTTTATTGGTTGAAATATGGTTAGGTGTATGGGTAATGATGTTTTTATATGGAAAATATGTAAAATTAAATGTTTTCTTAATTTGTGTGCAAAAAACTAAAATGACACTTAATATGAAACAAAGAAAGTATATGTTTTGCATTTAAAAAATGTTTATCAAATTTATTATTCTTTATCTGTGTTTTAAAGCATTAAGTACTATATACTACTCACATTTTGGTTACCCTTATTATAACTATCAAGGAAAAATATCCCTCCACACAATCTTCAAAATCATAACTCACGATTTTATTGTTACAAGACTTTGCTATTTATTTGAAATCGTAAATAATAAACATAATCAATTTTTATCATAAAAAATATTTAAGAATATTCCTATTTATTAAAAACTCAATCATTTGTTAGTTAAATCGTAATTTTTCTATATATTTGGGACTAAACTATTTTTTATAATCTATCTTATCAATAAATTATATTCTAAATGGAATCATGTACGATAGATTTAGTCTTTAGGTAATACTTTCTATAATCTTGCTAAGCAAAAATTATATTCACAACGGTATCTTCAGTACTATTGATTAAGGCAGACGACTAAATATAGGGAACATATACCTCAACTATTTCGATTGATTCATTACATAGATTATAAAATTTATGAAAAAAAATTATTTATAAAGACATAAAAACAAATATTCGTACGGTTTCACGGGGCAACCACCAACATTTACGTTTAAATTGTAAATATATGTATACCATTTATACAAACACAAAAATTTACTTATAAAAAAAAAGTAAAAGCAAACACCCGCTCGTCCGAGCGGGTCAAGCTCTAGTTTATATTATTAAAACTGAAGTATCTTTTGGAACTGTTTGGAAACAGGAATAGTAGAATAAATGAAAATTGTTTGGAAACAAGGATAGCAGAATATATGAGAATTGTTTGGAAACGTGGATAGCATATTAAATACTTTCTTCTATTTACACATTTAGTCATTAAATTTCTTTCTTATTTACAAATTATGCCATTTCATTTAAAATCAAATATCTAAACCAAATATCTAAATATATAAATTAATTAATTAAAATCAAATATCTAAATTAATTGTTATTGATAATCTGATTATATCAAATACAATATAAAACAATTTTAAATATAGTATTACCTTATTTAGTTTAGTAAAATATAAAAATTTCAAAAATTCAATTATCGAGAAAATAAAATATTATAAAATTAATAATAATTTATTGAAAGCTAATGCAAAAAAAAGGTATTTGTATGTTGTTTTATTTTAAAATAAATTTACAAAAAACAATAAGTTAATATATAAATAGTACAATCACATCAAATTGCATCAAGTTATAAAATTTTAATATAACGTTATGTACAAATAAAAAAAAATATTATCAAACATCTATACTATAAAATAATATATTTTAATATGTATGTAAATTATAAAACATACAAAATACATAATTTTTTTTTATAAAACCAACGGTTTATGAATTTACGTTAAACATAAGTTAAATCAAACACCCGCGCGGGGGGCGGGTCAAGTTCTAGTTTATATATTAAAGCGCAAGTCGCATGGCGAATCAAATGCTAACACATGGAAAAGTTTTGAAAAATAAAATTAAAATTTAGGTTAAAGCAAAAAAACACAAAGCAACCCACCTATTTCTACTTTTTGTTCATGGAAGTTACAGCAATTTAATAACTGTTTGTCTTTTTAGCCAAAAATCTGTTTATACCTTTTTCATCACAAACAAAAAAGTATTTATCTATCTATTTTTATTCACACAAAAATACAAATTAGGGTATATAAACTAATTTTGTGTCTATATTTTTCATTTACATAAATCAACTAATTCGTATGTTTGGTTTCAGCGACCAATATGAATACTCAAGATTTGGAAAAGAATATAAACGCAGCAGCATTTAAATTGCAATACCAAGAGCCAAAATGCAATGGTAAACAATTATTATATTTTAAAAGCATCATCTCAATCTTAATTTTCCTACTCTCCTATCATTTTTGCTTTGATGTGAAACATAGAAAATATCTTTTCAAGCTGAAAGCGCTTTTGCATCTTCTTCCAAAGTTCTATAAGTCAGCCCTAAATGATATTTTAAACAGTAAGTTAAATAATTTTGAAACATAATTCCTTTCTTTTGGACAGCTCAATTAGTTCTTTAAGATTCATTATAAACTCAAATATTGTAATTAAGCAAAAGTGTATAAACCTAAACATAGTAGATGAAAATATATAGCCTAACTTCAGAACTTTAATTAACACATGAATATCACAAAGCAGTAGCTCAAATACTGGACAATTCTTTACAGTTCTCTAACATATTTGATACTAGAAATAAAGTAAGAAATCCAATATCAGCTTTCAGGTAACTCATAAAACTATTAATATATTATAGTTACATTAAGTATCATTATGGATTTATTTTTGTTATTATATGAATATCGTTTATAAAACAATATACTAATACATTTTCTTTGATATTTTAGTTATACAAAAATAAATTCTCAGGATAGAACCGTAAGTACCAAGATTATGAAGCAATATTTTCTATGTATATAGAGTTTTTGATTAAAATACTCATTTATTTTGATTAAAAATTATGATAAAATAACTTAAAACACAATAAAATTGATTCATGCGTAGCACGGAAGTAACACTAGTAAGATTTTAAATTAAATACATTAATTTACTATAAAATATTTATAAAAATAATATTATACTATTATCTATGTCTCCAAATAACATAATAATTAATATTGCGTCCAAATAATATAAAATACTATAATTAACTAAAATATTTAAATAATTAACTAAAATATTTAATTAAACTTTGATATTAAATTAAATAATATATATAAATAAATTGAAATCAAATAAATTATATAATTAAAATTTAGGGCTTTTCAAAATCAACCTACAATTTCAATTTATCCCCAAAACTAACATTTTGTCGTTACTATTCACACATGAAATTTTCAAACCTTTTTTATGTTTTTGATTTATTTATAAAATTGTCATCATTAATTTATTTCGAAAAAACCTATTACACTCTAAATATTTTTTGTTATTTATAACAATATCATTATCATCAATTTTTTATCTACCATGAACCACCATATTTTAGCTCTTATAACTTCTACAATTCAATTTTAACCACTTTTTTCTCTTTCTAAATTAAAAAATCTTCATTTCCTTTTCATTTTCATCTAAAAAACTCATATAATTTTCATTTTCATAAGCACAACTTTTATATTTTTGAGTTTATTCAGTTGTGATTTGTTAAAATTGATTTTTTTTTTCATATTTAGAGTTTGACCGGTGAAAAATGGTAAAAACGAGCTTTACACTAAAAAAATAATTATTTATCATTTTTTAGATATGTATTGTAATAGTAGACTGTTTTATATGTCTATGTACAAGTGTAAACTTATGACCCAGTTTACTTGTCAACGTACATATTAATTTTGCAATTGACAAAAAAAAAAAAAAATATTGTAAAAAAGACTTTCAGGGAAGTTTTGTAATATAATCTTTTGTCTTTTGACTGAGTATCCTTTTCTGTTTAGCATATTTTTTTCGCTAGGGCGGTTTTGATCTGATTTCTAATCTCTATTGAAGCAGCTTATCACGTTTTCTTCCTCCTTGAGTGAGTTTTCTTGAACCCGATATTGGATTAATAAAGGTTCCGATTTTCATCGGACTTTGCTTCTCCGGCTTCTCCTCCGGCGATAACGGTGGCTCTCTGTAAATCAATTTTCAATCATAACTCTTCTTTTTCCACTGAATCCACCAAGTTCTATGAGGGTACCTTAAATTCGCACTTGCTTTCAGTCCTTAGTGGGGCGCAAAAAAGATCTCCAACTAAAATCTACTGGAGACGACGGTGTGTGTTTTCAAGCTTAGCCGGCGAAGTTGGTTAAAGACAGAGAAAGGCGGCCAAGGGGAAGCTGCTAAGAACGAAATCATTGAAGAATGTGGTAAAAGGTGAGGTTGAAAACATGGAGAGGATCGTCTACAGCGGAGCAACGCGGCAGAGGAGCAACAGACGTCGAGATCTGCATGAAGACCAAGTATGTCAACACGTGTCAAGAGGCTGCAACTTGCTTACTACGTGTTTGCTTGAGTTGAAAGCTGAGTCGGTTTCTTTTATGATGGACTTTATATTTATATGTTAGGTTATTGGGTCTCGATATAAACTGATTTCGTTGTACCTTTGCCCATTGGACTTTAAGCTAATAAAAGCTTTGTCCACAAAAAAAAATTAAAATTCCAAGACTCTAGTGAATTTGTCTATATTTGGAACTTGTCATTCGTTAAAAGGATAAGAAGCTCCAAGCCAAAATTAAGTATATTATTTTTGTTTTTTTATATTAAATGACATACCCATGAATATAATATTGTTTGTTTCAAAATTGTTTTATTTGGTTTTATTTGGTTTGATCACAAAGATGTAGTCAGGTGGCTAAAGCGTCTTGAAAATTTTTTAAGAGTTGTGAGTTTAAAATTTTCTTCCTAGATTATTTATTTTTGTGGTTATGTAGCATAGATTTCTAATTCTCTTTACGAGCAACCAGATGTGTCTCACACTGAGTTTGTTGATGGTGTGGTGTAGAGCCATTTGTCCAAATTGGATATTTTGAAAATTTAAATAGAAACTAGTGATGATGATGTGGAGCTACCAAATGAGAGTCTCAAAGCCAAAAGAACAATTCTCTACATAACTTTCCTCTCGGCCAATTGGGGGTTTAGAGAGCACGTTGAACGCATGGCTATTTTTAGAGGAGTCATCAATGAGCATATATACAGGAAACTTGATCCTCGTTGATATACTTTGACCCTTTTCAAGAAGGAAACAGTACCTTCTTCTCATTCATGGCTATCCAAAGATGACCCCTGGGGAGCTTTTCATGTTGCCTTCCGTTTCACAAATGTAATGACAAAGATACATACATCTGTTCCACTAGTTTAGAACGTGTCTTTGGCTCTAAGTCTTATAGGATCAAGCACGCCTTGGAGTTCATTAAATGTTTTTAATAAACAATGGTCAATTGATATCGAAAATGCAAGCAAGGTTGTATTATTAAGGTGTTTTCAAGTCTCAGTTCACATTTTTCATTCTGTCTTTACTCTTTAATCTTGCATTCAGACCTGACTTCACAATTCATAACCTCGTATAAAACAAACACAAAGTTAATAGAAATTTTGATGATGTTTCACATGGATTGAAGAATTATATATGTGACGTCTTAAATCGCCTACAATAGTGCCAACATGTTTAATGGTGTTTGTTTCTGAAATTTGGAGCACTTTCAAAGGGAGCTCTTATGTGAGTTTTTAAGGGGTGGTGCCTAAAAAAAAATAAAAACTCACCCCTTAGGGCATGTTTATTGGCGGGTTCTTAGGACGGGTTCTTAGCGTAAGTTAAGAACCGTCTCTTAACTTTAACTAAAAAGTTAAGAGACGGTTCTTAAATAAGAGATTTAAGAGCCGTCTCTTAACTTTTTCTTAGTTAAAATTAAGAAACGGTTCTTATATTACGCTAAGAACTATGTTCTAAGAACCCGCCAATAAACATGGCCTTAAATCTCTTATGTAAGAGCTGAGTTCTTATACTGTTCATGGGTCCCACGACACGTGGCGGCCCACAATTGGATATATATTTTTTTTTAATGTAACAAAACAGAAAAAAAAAAACTAAGAGCCCCTAATGGGCTCTTAGGGTTAATCTTGCTCTTAATAGTAATTGTAAGTAACACAGTAATATTCAAAAAAAAAAACTGTATCCTTTGTAAATAAATCTGTTAATTAATTAGGCATGTAGTTAAAACCAAACCAAATCAAGTTTAGTTACATAAGTGTGAACCAATTTTCTTATAAGCTGAAACCTTTTAAGACTACAGTAACTTACTATATATTGGAGCCTGAGGGTGAAAAATACAGAAGACTGGTCCCCAGAAACTTAAGACCCCCACTCAATACCCCCAAGACGTGACCTATTTGAATATAACCCCATCTTTCTATTTTTAGCAATGATGTCCCATTCCAATTACGTCTTGACATGGACCATGTCTGTCTATTTTTAGAAGCTTAATCCGACGGTTCTTATTCCCCTCAGTGACATCGTCTTATAATCGATCATCCGATTCAGCCTCACGCCTAATGGACCACATCACCAATAGTACTTCGCAACATAGCTGTCGTGTAGGGTTTCACGTGGCATTTATTTGCTCTACAGTTTGTATCACAACTTTGCAAGTTGATGTTTGGTCCCCATCGATCAATGATGATCATCACCGTTTCTTTAGCATCATCGAAGAATATAGCATTTTTGTATTTTGAGAACTCATTATATTTGATTTTGAGAACTTATCGACGTTATCGTAACGGTTGGATCTCATCGATGGGGTATTTCTCCTTGTTGGGTCTTGTGTGTGCTCCAAGGCATAAATTCCCAAAGCGAAAAAGAGTATTCCAAGTGCTTCTCTCTTTCATATTAACCATATTTTTACTTCTCTCTTTCATATTAACCATATTTTTACAATATATATAGGGCAATTCTCTTAAATAGTCATTTTTAAGTTTTTGTCACAAAAATAACCTTCAAAAAATAAAATGACCAAAATAGACTTTTTTTTTTTTTTTTGAAATTTTGATTTTTTTTATTTTTTTTTTGAAATTTGAAACCCTAACCCCAAACCCACCCCTTAACTCTAAACCCTAAAGTGCAAATTAGTTAACCCTAGGGGTATAAATGCATATAAATGAATTTTTAGCTTCTAAAAAAACATTTAGGTCATTTTCTTCCTTAAAAACTATTTTTGTGACAAACAAACTAAAATAGGCTATCTAAAGGAATTTCTCATATATATATATATGCTTTAGATGCTGAAATCTATTCGTCGACACGAGATAACTTAGGCCATGATTATTGCAGAGTTCTTAGGACGGAGTTTTTAATATAATATAAAAACCGTTTTTTAATTTTAACTAAAAAAAACTTAAAAACATTTATATTTTATTTAAAAATCGTTTCTTAAGCATGCCCTTATCTTACAAGACCTCACGTCTTATCATTAAAATAGAGTATGCCTTACAGGGTTTTTTTTTTTTTCCTCCAGGTAAATGCCTTCGAGGGACTCCAAGAGTGATGACTATTTTCTTGAGATTTTTTTAAAAAAACAGTACAACTGTTTTGTCTCATACTTTGTAAATCCATCACATATTATGGATAAGGAATATTTGAAGTTTTCTGGGTATTTTTGTATTTTTTAAAAGTTAAAAGAAACACGAAGGCATAATAGATCATTGGTATGACATCAGCAACTAATTAAATAGTTGAATGTACTTTAGTTTCTCTGGTTTAGTGCACAACATCTTTATCAGTTGTCGTCATCTTACATTGAACTGTATGACCAGATCTGATAAGAAGTGAATACGTACTTGGCTTACTCTCTTGTCCTCTAGATACCCTCTTGAATTCTAATCAATTTTAATTGTCGTAAGTTAACCAGTAATTCTTTATTTTACCTAAATTAAAGCAAAACAAACTATCATAAACTGGAGCCCTACTTTATTAGGGATTATGGAACCACATACAAATTTGCTTGAAATGCTTCTAAGATCAAACAAGTGATGATTCAACTTGCAAATCAGAGAAAGGAAGCTTTTATAACCAAACAGAATATATAATGGTATGTTTAGTTTTTCTAATTGAATCATACCTTTGTCTCCATCACCTACTTACCGGTCAAAATAAAGCAATTACGTTTGCAGACAAAAGGCACTAAGAGTTTTGGTCATACATTATCTCTTACATCGGACGAACCCTAAGATAACCAAAATATACTATAACCTATATTCAAAACTATGTTTATTTTATCCATTTTTGTTTTCTTCAATTGTTTTTTTTTTGTCTTAGACTCTTAAATTAAATTATGAGACTGTTATCAATTTTTATAGAAGTAATATAGCATCAAAAATAAATTGCATTGTCAATAGGAAAAATATGGTTTTTGCAACAGACTATGCTGGTGAAAATGGTGTTAATACCAGAAGAATGGTCAACATTTACTACACATATGGATGATTTTCGACGATGTAAGAAATTTTTCTCTAATTTATTGATCAAACATATATCAAACGCATAAAATATATAGGCGGACAAACTTGCACGCGTGATGCTAGAAATTCTCTTTCTGTTTTGTTATATGTTGATTCAGTGCCTCTGGTTTGATTATCTGAATCAATAGAAGCTAGTAGTTAGCAAGTTATTCTTGCCAAAACAAAGGGAAAAGAAATCATCTAACGGTAGGAATTTAGATATCATCGCAACATAAATGAAACACAAAAAGGTATGTTTTACTTGACATTTTTCACCAATCGCAAGGGTAGTTCAGTAAGTTGAGAAAATCGTACGAGGCTTCACCTAGTTAAGGTTAGGTCACATGATTCGATGAACTCCATTATAAAGAAAAACAAATACTCTGTTTCATATTAGTTATCATTTTAGGTTTATGCACATAAATTAAAAAAACATTTAGTTTTACATATTTTAAAAATAAAAATATTATTACCGATACACCTAACCATATATCAACCAATAGAATAGAGAATATTACCAATAAATTTTGCATTGAAAACCGAAAACGATAGTTATTTTGAAACAAAATTTTTACTCCAGAACGACAAATAATTTGAAACGGATGGAGTATAAAATAAATAACAAATCAGGTGGATTTATCAAATCTTACCATCCACGAATAGACACGTGTTGAATATCATTCATTGCCCTACACTATCAGTTTAGGGTTGCCATCAACTCATAATCCCACGCGGTATCTCTCCTCCCATCATACGATTCTCCACCGTTGATTTAATCTCTCATTTTCAACAATCACTCATCCATTAAATATCGCTGTCTCTCTCAACATATTAATTAAAGCTTTTAATATAATGGTTTTTAAATGTTAGGGTTTTTATGTAGGAATTTCAATTAATTCTTAACAACTCGTGATCAAAGTAAAAAAAAAGAATGCAACTTTCTTTAACTGGGCCAAAATCACATTTGTCTAAACTAAAGATTTAAACTGAAACCACAACTAGTGTTTGGTGAGATTAGTGGAACACTTTCTCTTACCATTTATATATAAACAAAGAAAGTCCCGATTCTCTAAAGTTTGAAAATATCTAAGCATCGATAAAGTAATTAACATTCTATGTTTTGCAAGATTTGCATAAATCCTATGTGATGTTTTGTAACTTGTGAGTAGTAGTACAATAATTGAGGGAGTATAGATAAAAGAGAATATAGTGAAAAGATTCAACTAGTGAAGCTGACATGTTAATGTACTTGAAGATATATAGATACATTGTACAAAGGTATACATGTACACATTTTAAAAAAGTTAGAAAATAAGAGAAAAAAATAGAAAGAAAAAAAGGAGAGAGAGAGAGGCTAATCACAGTGCACGACTAGGGCTGGGCACGGATCGGATATCCGGGTTTTTGAAGGTATTTGTGATTTGCTTCGTATGTTACGGATAACTAATTTTTCGATTTGCTTTGCTTCGGAAAAATACGGATATCCTGAAAAACGGATATCCGGAAAATAAATAAATATTTGCGGATATTTACGAATACTTACGGATATCTTATCCGTTTTGATTTATACAAATAATCTTAAAAATTCGATACAAATTTATTTTGTAAAGTATTTCTTTAGTATAATATATAAACTAAAATTAAAAGAATTAGTGAATCTACATATTTTGTAAATTTTTTAAACTTTGTTAATAATCATAATAGCACAAAACTTAAGAAAAAGTTATAATTTTCATAATTTTTTCTCTTCTTTTTATGTAATACTTTTATATAAGTAATAATATAAATAAAATTTATCAAATCATATGTAGAATAATTATAATTTTATAATTTTATACATTTAAAACTTTAAATATAATCAAGATATACATGTATTTATACATTGCCGGATCGGAGCGGATATTCGCTTTCCAAAATTTTAATATTTGTGATTTGCTTCGATTTTAACGGATATCGATTTTTAGTATTTGCTTTGCTTCGAAAGGTTGCGGATATTCGAAATTTTCGGATCGAATCGAATCGAATAACGAATCGAATCAAATTTAACGGATAAAATGCCCACCCCTAAATCACACATATATATATAAGGAATTGCAAAGGGAGAGTGAGAGAGAAGGAAAGAAGAGGAGAAATGGGAAGAGGGAGAGTAGAATTGAAGAGGATAGAGAACAAGATCAATAGGCAAGTGACGTTTGCAAAGAGAAGGAATGGTCTTTTGAAGAAAGCATACGAGCTTTCGGTTCTATGTGATGCTGAGGTTGCTCTCATCATCTTCTCTAATCGAGGCAAACTGTACGAGTTTTGCAGTAGTTCCAGGTATTCTATATATATCCCTTTTTTTTAATCTATTTGTTTGATTTTTATAAGTAAACAAAAAGAAGTTACATATGTTGTAGTGTCATCTGATGTGTTGTTGTATCGTACGTTTTCTTTCATCCTTTAAAAGAAAAGCAAAGAGGAAGGGAATACCCATTTCTGATCATTTTAATAGATTAATTAAATAGCTTTTTATATCTGTTTTTTTTTTTTTTGAGATTCTTCTATAATTATTTGATACATCGAATTTTAGATGTGTCTCAGAAGAGGCATTTGATAATCTTATAGGAAATTAGGGTTGATTTCTCTGGTAGTGATATCAGTTAATTAGTGTTTTTTGTTTAATAATTTATTCACTTCTAAAAGAGTTCTGCCACATTTTGATTCTCCAATCAAATCAAATCGTTCATCAGTTTCGCAGTTTTGGGTTCTTAATTAAGATAGATCTTCTCTGAAATGACTCCCAGATTTATTTGTAAACACTAGGATTAATCACCAAATTTTTCATTGATTTTGATAATTAATGACTAATTACTGAGCAATTTGTTGGTGTGATGCAGCATGATCCGGACACTGGAGAGATACCAGAAGTGCAACTATGGACCTCCAGAGCCCAATGTACCTTCAAGAGAGGCCTTAGCAGTTGTACCCCCCTCCTTCTCTTTCTTACCTTTTTCTGCTTAGTCAAAGTCATGAGTTCCTTTGGTTAATTCAAATCCAGTTATGGTAACTTTTTGGTAAGCAGGAACTTAGTAGCCAACAAGAGTATCTCAAGCTTAAGGAGCGTTACGATGCCTTACAAAGAACCCAAAGGTATAACTAAATATCAGCTCCTTAATTAAGCCACTGGTTGAGTATTTTCTTTACAAATTTGTGATGACTTTAATTTTATCTTGAAATTGTAGGAACCTATTGGGAGAAGATCTAGGACCTCTTAGTACAAAAGAGCTTGAGTTACTTGAGAGACAGCTTGACTCTTCTTTGAAGCAGATCAGAGCTCTCCGGGTACTAGTTTAATTTCTCTCAACATATATGCTACTATATATACACACTATGATGAGGTCTATATTAATTAGGTATATCAAATTTTCAGACACAGTTCATGCTCGACCAGCTCAATGATCTCCAAAGTAAGGTAACAAAAAAAAAGGGGAATGAAGCAAATGAAATATATACACTAAAAATATTAGCTAGCTAGCTCACTCTCTTATACATGAATATTTGGAGCAGGAACGCATGTTGAATGAGACAAATAAAACTCTCAGACTAAGGGTAATATATACTAATCATTCACAATAATGCGTATTGGTTTGGTAATTATTTAAGTATTAATTAATCAACTAACAAGTACTTATATACGTGCCAGTTAGCTGATGGATATCAGATGCCACTCCAACTCAACCCGACCCAAGAAGATCATCATGTTGACTACGGTCGTCATGATCAACAACAACAACAACAAAACTCTCATCATGCTTTCTTCCAGCCTTTGGAATGCGAACCCATTCTTCAAATGGGGTAACTAACTCACTCTTTTATGTGATCAATCAATTTTTATCTCTAGTTTGTGCTGTGTAAAATATTTTCTTTTTAGCATATCTAAAGTAAAACTTTCCTTAACGATTCGATGTAGCAGGTATCAGGGGCAGCAAGATCATGGAATGGAAGCAGGACCAAGTGAGAATAATTACATGTTGGGTTGGTTACCTTATGACACCAACTCTATTTGAATCTTTCTTCAATTTTTTTGACATTTTATATGAAAACTCTCTTCCCTTCTTAGGCTACATGATGATTACCTCGCTCTCTATATCTCTGTCTTGTGTGCATTTGTGTGTGTGTAATGTTTATTATGCCCTTCTACAATTAAATAATTTTTTGAACACATTATTCCCAATTTCTCCAACACTGTCACACCAAAATCTTGAGTACATGTATATATAGATGTTCCCTTCTGGCTTTCTATAGTTGAAGTTTGTGTTAAGTAGAGTATATGCTTCCAGCTCCAAAATCTTTCTAATTACAATTTTGTGTTATGTAGTAAGGGTAAGATTTTCTGTAAATATATATATTCTAACGATGAACTATAGTGTATAGTAGACAGAAAGTATAACTCACACTAGCTTATCCAGAGGCCCTTGTATGTATGCAAACCAACAAGAGGTTGTTATCTATAAATGGAGTAATAGCTTTTTTGTTTGTTCATTATTCTATATCCCACTCTATTTTAGAGTAAATTATAGAGTGGTTTGGAGATGCTCTAAGGAGAAACCAATTGGTTAATTTATCTATATATAGGCCCATACATAATATTCTTTTGGGCTAGTTCTTTATGTAAGGCCTAAGGAGGACCCATATTCCACGAACTTATAAAAAAATTCATTAACCGACCTTAGCCAAACCAAAATAGAAGAAAAGAAATTGATTTCAAAAAGAGAGCTAACTGCTAAGAGAATTTACAAGTATATATTAGAATGTTCGTACACTCGGTTAAAGTGTTCATGACTAGTGAAAATTTGAAAGAGTTTACAGTATATATTACTTATCAATTATCAATAACCTTTCAACAATTGTCGATTAAATATTTATTAATCATCAACAACCTCTCAAGAAAGTTGTTAATCACTTAATTAAATTCACTATCACAATTCTTTTTTTAACCCTAAAGAGGTGGATTGAATAGACAGTCTATAAAGTGCAGATTCATTATTAACTTTTCTTATTTGATGTAACAAGTTGGAGACACAACATGTTTTTCCTTTTAAAAACTCTTGTTATTTGATTTCAAACTGGTCGTAAAAGACAAATAACTTAAAATAAAATAAAATGAAGAAAAAGCACAAAAAAGAAAACGACTTCTCTGGCATGATTGAAAAAAAAAATTACAGAAAAGAAAAGAAAAAGTTAGATAAGATTATGTGGTGGAAGATAAGGCACTACACGTCACCACGGGACCCACACTTCCACCTCCATTCTTCTGATTCCAACATCCCCCAAACTCGCCTCACCGCCGCGTCTTCACACGCGCTCTTTCTTTGGCTCCGATTGGTGACATGTAGTATTGAATTTGAGTTGCAGTATATACTGCAGATCGATGTAACTTGCAGTAAAATTTGTGTGGTAAAAACTGTAAATTGATATGGTAAGTTTGCAGTGAAAATAAAAATTATCATTTTATTAAAACTGATGACTGGTAACATTTTTGATGTATAAGTTGCAGTTTAGTTTTTTGATAAGATAATTAAAGATATAAACATATAGATAATGAATACTTATTAAAATACAGAAAATATTAACTTATTTAAAAATAAATAAAATAATAATTTTTATTTTAATAAATATAAAATAAACTGTGATAAAAATGCAATATGTATTATTTTTTAGAGTTATAATTACTAAGAACATTATTTATTCGAAAGATAATAATAAAATAAATTAGAAAAAATAACAGAAGCAAAAATTAACTAAAAAGTCTGGAACAATAAAAAGATTTATGGATGTTCATTCCCAATCATATTCGTAATCTCATCTCATATGTTATTCGTATATTGACCGTTAGTTGTTATTTCTTCTTCTTCAATAATTTAACCGTTTGAATAATTCAGAAAAATAGGAGTTAGAAAGTATAAAAATCTTTGACTAGCACAAAAGTAGGTAGAGTTACGTTGTATAATATTGCTAAAATTTTGGAACCATAATTAAAATTTGAATTTACAAAGAAAAATACTTACTAACGTAACCATTATTAATCATTGACACTAGTATTTGATTTTTTAAGTTTCATAAAGATATTGCTAAATTTTTGGATTTAAAACCATATAACTATTGTGTGGGTTTAAAACTATAAATAAAATATTTGAAAATAAAATTACTCTTACGTATAGTTTTCTAAAGTAATTTTCTAACACATCTTCTACAACATGGGTTTTTCTTTGATGTTGCATTAAGTTTTGAGTTGTCAAATTAACAAAGGGTATAACTCAAAAATATAACTCAACTATAACACATACTAACTCAATCTTAAAATCAAAAAATTAAATTTAATGCATGATTGGTAACATTTTTGAGTTATCAATGATGTAAACTCCTAACTCAAACAAAATCAATAATACCACATGTTACCAATCAAACCCTTTATTGTTTATTAATTTTTCGTTGCTTTTCTCGTTATCCAAACCCAAGAATTCATCTTTTTTTTTTTGCAGAGATTTTATAAAAGATTTTTAATTAAAAAAATATATAAAAAGGTGATCCTTTTGCAGAGAAGATTCAATTCCCTTGTCTCTAGGGGAACGCATTATCTTCTCCATTACTCCTCCTTTCGGCGGATCTATTATCCTTTCACCCTCACATGATGAGAAGAAGACAACGAGATCAAGAGCCTAGTAGGGCTTTCTACGATCTATCGGCTCTTGTTCTGACTCTCCTCCGCTCTCCTCCGATGCCCATTTCTCTCCCCGATCACTTCCCCGATTCACCGGTGAGAACCCGTCCTCGCTTTTCGTCGTCGCTTTCCATATCTCCGTCGGGATTCGCGTCGCTGCTTCTCGGCGTATCCGTGGCTCTTATGCTCTGTGGATCTGTGACTTTCTTCATCGGCTTCCTCCTGCTTCCTTGGGTTCTGGCTCTCATCGTTGTTTTCTATGTCGCCGGGATCGTTTCCGCCATTTCCATGGCCGGTAAAGCTCTTCTCTGCTACGTCTTGCCGCCGCCTTCGTCCCATAGAAAGGAGGTTTCTGGTAATTTTCATTTGAATAAAAAAGCTCGAAAATGATGATTGCATTGGGTTTACTAGTTCTTTCCAGATCTTGAATTTTAGGGATTTTAGAAATTTAGGGTTAAACGCTTTTCTTGAAATTCAACAAAAGGGTAAATCAGATTAGTCTTTTGTGCCGTAATTCATTTTCCCATGAAATTAAAGCTATAGCCAATTCATGTTCGTGGTTAAAATGTTTGTTTGTTTTTCTGATATAATCAATTTGTAGAATGGAAGCTGTTATGAAGAGATGCTATTCATCATCCCTGAAGCAGAGCGAGCAGAGCAGAAAGGAAAAGGAGAATCCAGATTAGAGTTGGTTTTGGTGAAATCATGTGGATATTGAGGAGAGTTCTTTTAACTTTCGAAAAGATTTGTCTATTAGAGATAGAGAAGCCTTCTTATTTTGTGCCTTTTTTCATGGATGGGTTATATTATTATGTAACATTGGATCTCTTACAAAAAAGAATACAAAAGAGATTATAGGATCTACATTTGTTTTCGGTTTTGTTTCTTTTATCCTACTAACCGTAAACACATTTGTTTGTAGTTGATAAAAGGTGTCAGGTCCCGATCATATAACCTTGAAATATGCAGCTTGGATTTTACAGAATTAAACCGTGTTAAAATCAAAATTGTTTTGGTTCATGAGATTCGAAAATTAACAAAACCAAAACACATTAAAAAAAAAAAAAAAGGATTTTACCCGGCTCGATCAATTTCTCTGGACTCTGATAGATAAAAGAAGAAGAAATGGTGGAGGTGCCGTGAATAATTCAAGAAGCGGTCAATCGTTGTTACTTGTTACGTGTCCAACTACCTAAAAGAAAAAAAGAAGAGAAGTATAAACAACAAACATCTTTCAATGGGAGATAGGTAGCGAGAGCGGCGGAGAGGGAAGAGAAGCAAAGGTTTTGTGAATGGAGTCGAGTGAGGATGTGGAGGTTCTGAGCAGAGCTATCGAGAAACTTATTGATGAGAAGAAGAATAGAGAAATTGCTGGTGAATCCTTTATTGAAGACGATGACGATCAGCTTTTGCTCTCTAGGATTATCTCTCAGGTACCTTTCTTTTTCCCTTCCCTCCTTCTCTTTTGGTTTAAATTGATTATTAATCTGATCTTTGCCCAGCGATCAACTTTTCTTAGTACCAGATTGAATATGATGATGTTTGAATCATTGACTTTTGGGACAAGAAAAAAAAAAACTAAACTAAACAAGTATGTGTAGTAATTGTGCTGCTGTGATGCGTCCTTTCATCACAGTTACAAAACGAAGCTCCAACTCGCTGTGGTTGGATCATTAACAAAACGTAGATATGCTAAGTTTTTGTTTATATAAACTCAGTTGGAATCACCAAATCCGTTCCAAAAAGTAGTTGAGACTACCAAGGAAGAAGAAGAATCATCGCTAGACTCTTTACCATCCAAAGGAAAAGACGAGGGGAAGAGACAACTGGAAGAGAGTCTAGAGGAAATAGCCAAAGACATCAAGGAGGTGAAGAGGCAGAACAAACTAACCCACATACTGCTCTCTGCTTTGATCCTCCTGACCTTGACTTGGCAGCTCTCTGAGTACTCAATGATTTACATGATGAAAGAGAGATTAACCCACCCAATCAGGTCCATCGGAGGTATGTTTTCTGGGATGTTCAAAGGTAAGTTCCGTCCAATCCAGAACAAACTCTCCAACGCCAGGGAAGAAGACAATCATCACAATGGGAATGGAACAAACACCGGAGTTCATATACAAGTGCCTGAGCTGTTGCGAGACTTTGGGCTTGACGATGATGATGAATGATAATAGCTTTCTTTTACATTTGCAATTTGGAAACAAGGGTCACACACTCATTATTTGTTATTGTTTGTAAGAAAATTCTCAATATGAAAAAGGGTTCCAACAGAGAACCATATTTCATTCAAACAACCTTTTCTTTTTATCCTTAATACGCAGTTACTGAATCATGGATCAATGCCCGAAAACAAATGGGAGTCATACCAACCAAAGTAACAAGAAAGCTCCATTGATTGAAAATAAAGACAAGACAGCAAAAGCCTCAGTTCCCAAATCTAAAAAAAAACAAAACATGAATTTAACCCCCAAACTTTCCATCAGTCTCTGTTGGCTTGAAACAATGGTTCATATACCCATGCCACTACATTCCTCAAGCATAGTTCAACCTGAATATGTCGTTGAACACGTAGTAGTTTCCCTGGTTCGATACTAAATGGAACATCTGGGGGGGGGGGGGGGGGGCACAAAAGAAAGCTCTGTTAGGATATTAATATAGGCAAGGAAACAATATCTACGATTCAAAACATGAGAGATACAAACGTAGCTCACTACGAGTATGTCAAATTGGCATGAAAGCATCCCACTAGGCTTGATACATAGCATTTACATTCTACTTAGCTGATGTTCATACAAAAGTACAAAACTGATAACGAAGACACAAGTAACACCTTGAAATCAAGACCTAAGAGTCGAATGATGCCAGGCATCACTTACAACCCTAGTTAAGAGTCTTCACCATTAAAAAGAGAAACAAAAGTGTCTAGCAGCAGAGAGATACACACAATGTCTAGCAGCAGATGATACACACACTACAGAGTTAGATTACATCTAACGCAATCAATTGGGGGAAAAACCTCTTGACCTCAGACCTAATCACAGATCTATCACTCAATGCATCACAGAGGGTCTGAAACATCGTGTCAATTCCAAATCAGTCAAGCTCAAGCTTCTAGTGCCCTAATAACATATCAATCTAAAACCCTAGAGACCCCATCGTAACACGATCGACAACAACGATTACGTGAATACACTCAAATCAAAGTTACATAGATCGAGAGGGGAAGGCGATCTCGGGAAAAACAACCTGGCTGAACTTGAGAGCGTGCTGTTCTCCAGCGAGCTGAAGATTTCCGGAGACGAAGACGAGCATGCCGTTGGCAGGACCAGAGGGCTGACAATCGACGGTGGTGATGTTGTGCTTGCACTGCTGGAAAGGAAGACTGGTGAGCTTGGCGACGATGTTCTGAGAGCCCTGGATCTTTTGCCCTTCGAATGTCAACATGGATCCTTCCTGGTAGAGAGAGACCAACCCCGCACGATTCGAATCGAAGGTGGTGTAGTAGTGCTCGACGAAAGCCTTCGCTACTGCGTCTGGATCCATCTCTCTCTATCGTCCTCCTCTCCGATCCTCTTCTCTCTCTGTCTGCGTCGTGCTTTCGAGATTGTAGAGAGAGAAACAAAGGATGAAACCGAGAGGGTGAGATAATGATACTGAAAATTTCCAGTAGATCGAAGACAAACCGATACTGAATGAAAAAAAGGCCCTCAAGTATCCATTAGTGGGCCTCTAACCTCGTAATTTTGGGCCCAATATTTACCAATCAGCGATGTAGAGGTTTCAAGACGCGTAAATAGGTGAACCGGTAGGGGCATCATTATCTGCGGTCTCTTAACCGAAGTTTTTAATTTATGATTTGATATTTTTTATTTTATTTTTTTTATTTTATTTTTTTGTTTTTTATATTTTTCGGTTAAAAACTAAGAAAAGCTAATAAGCGTCTCTTATCCAAAACTAAAAACTCCAGTTAAGAGACCGGAGATAACGATGGTCTAAACCCATGATCTTCCAGGTCGGATGTTATAAAAAACACAATAACAAATAGAAATTAGTAAGTCTGACAGTTTTCCCCGATATCCGAATCCAAATTTATTTTAAAAAATTCGAACCGAAATCTGAAATAATTGTACATATGTATACTTAATTTTATATTTTTAGTTTACTTTTCTCATTTTCAAAATATTTATATTGATGTTGTATATGACTCAAAATAAGATAATATACATATAGTCTCGTAGAAAAAGTGATTTATTATTCACTTAAAATGTATGTCAAACTTTTAAAACAACAACTAAACTAATATATTTCTATTTTAAAGTTTTGTTTCCAAATTATTAATTGGCCAAATTATTAAAATTTTAAAAATTAGTTAAGTTAATTATAAACTTTTAGATACAAAAAAACATTAGCAATAAAACATTTGAAATTTTTGGAATTTAAAATATCTGAATCTGATCATAATAACTGAATCCAAACTAAAAATATTTAAATCCGATCAGATATGAAAAATACATAACGTTTATAAATCTTTTTACTTATATATCTAAAAATTTGGAATATCCAAAAACTTGGAATAACCATTCAAACCTAAATGATCTATGTCTAGAAATTAGTAAAAGGTGGTGACGTGTGAAAAAAACAATGGGATGCTGCTCTGTTTAGTCTTGACTATTTCTTTTTAGAAAAAATTACATTCTTACTTACTTTTAACTTGTCTATTTACATATAGACATATTTTCAGCATGTGAAGTATTTTCTACTTATAAATTGTCCAAAAACTTCTTATATCTTAACAAATTAAAAATATGTTTTTTGATTACATTTAATCCCTCTCTCTTATTTTCTTGTTTCATGTTCATTATTTTTTTTTTTTTTCCTTCTGTATCTGAAAATTATTTTTTCCATGTCTATTAATTATGAGCCATACCATATCATCCAACATCTTTTAAAGGTTATTATTGATCAAGTATCTTTCTCTATTTTGATATTTCTCTTCTTCTTATGTTGAAATTATTGTTTATGTTGATCAAAAAGTTTAATTTTTCGGATTCATGAATAAGTTTAAAACTTTTGGGTCTCAATTATCTCTGTCTTTTTCATATCACCCTAAACTTGTTTACGATCTAGTCATTCTCGGTGTTGTTAATTCTGGGTTCGGTAGATCCGATGTTGCTGATGTCTGAAAAGCTCCAATCCTCTCGGGTCGTTCATTTGCAATGCATCGCTCAAGGTTTTCAGACGAACTGTCGCTTTGTTTCGACAAAAACAATGAAAGGTTTCATCTTTCTTCACTAAATCTCTTTTTCGATATTACAAATCTTAAATCTTACTTTATTTATAACTTCACTTTTCCGCTTGTCCAGATACTGACGAGTCTTCCCAGACAAATTCACACAAACCTTGATTCTGATATTCGTTCTCCATCACAGGACCTTGACCACACGATCTCTAACTGTGAGCATGCAAATTCTATCCTTGACCACACGCTCACTAACCTTAAACACATGACATCTTTCTTCTTCATTTTTTATAACATCTTTCTTCTTCTCTAGTTACATTAGAGTTTTTTCAGCCTGATTGCTAATTTCTTGAATAGCTTTTTTAACTGACAGATTTTCAAAGGAACATTTGAACATCTACTCCAAACCAAACATAAACATGTATAACCCTTGTCTAACCACATGTATGTAACCACAAAATCCACATATGTTAGTCTCATGCCCCGACCACGCTAGTTTAGGTTGCACATGACAATGCTAAATTGCATTTATACATGACCACACTTAAATTATTGTCACATGACTACGCGTTCTTGACCACAAAACTCATCTCTCATATCAAAATTATCTACCATTAATCTAACGGACTTGTTAGATTTCAAACATCCATAAACCTACCTAATATTAGTTAGAAAAAATCGTAACTAGTTATTTAAAGCCAACAAAACCAGATCTTTTTAGTCATGATTTCTCATTAATTGTGAGGGTATTTTGGTCATGAAAAACCACACCTCATATATAAAGTACACCTCATTAACAAAGTACCTAATAGTGTAAGAGAACAAACATAAAATATGTCTATGTGTAAAATTCTCTTCTTTTTATTAATTAAAGCAAGTGTATATGTCATTTGACTAACAATTTGAGCTTTGAGTTATTTTCTAGAATTTTTATTGTATTTTTTATTTTTGAAGTGTGTATTATTATAGTTTTGATACTGACCAAACATTTGTTGCCACTCTACCAACTACTGCACCCCTCATCTCATAATCTTTTTTTTGTCGAATAATATCTAAAATTCTAACACACCTTTTATATTTTATTTTATTTTCTCTAATTGGATGCTGAGAAATGAGACCATATATGTCTTAGTTCCTTCTTTATGGGTCCCCACTTAACCTTTTTTCTTTTCTTTGTTTTTTTTTTTGCCGCAACCGTTTATTTATTTAACAGTATCGGATTAACTTATTTTACCAATTATTTGATAGGTGTATTAAATTATTAAATTACGGTAATAGTAATAACTAGTGAAGTATTAAGAGAAACAATTTAAAAGTCTTATTGAATCAAGAATTTGAGAAGATTTCATTTTTTTTAAATTTTCTCTTATTGTATTATGATTCATAAATTTTATGTGGAATTCAAGTTTATTAAATCACTCATTTTTATAAGTTCCCACAAATTTCATTTTATCAACAAAATTTATCAAATGGGATTTGATGGGTTTTAGAAGATATTTTATAGTAAAAAAACTATGAATCCAAATACCATCTACTATGATGGTATTTGAAACTTTTTTAAGAAAATAAAAAAATTTACTTCATATTTTAAAAGAAAATCAAACTGTTTCAAATTAAAAAAAAATATTTGAAAAGAAATTATTATTTTTATATATTTTATATATTTCATAAACGATAAATATATATAATTATAAAAAATATATCAAATTATATTAATTTTATAAAAAATAAAATATTACTTTAAATAAATTTTTTTTTTTCAAAAACTCGGAAAATTCTTCAAAAACCCATAAAATATTTTACAAATCTTTTTATAAGATTTACTCACTAAAGATTATTAGCAGAGTAAACAAATCCCAGTTTGGTATAGGATCAAGTTTTTTAACAGTACCACGGATTTTAGGAATGAGTTTCTAGAATTATTTGTTTTAAATTATTCAAAAAAAAAAGAAATATTCGTATTTAGTACAAGTTGGAAAAGAAAAATAGAAAGATAACAGGGGGGAGAGAGGAAGCCGACATTTGTCTTCCACCATATTCAACTCATCTTTCCCAACGACAGATTCTTCTTCTTCTTCTTCTTCTTCTTCTTCTTCTTCTCCTCTAATTCTTAGTTCCTTCTTCCTCCATTAGATATCCACTCAAGTTTCCCTTTTCACTTTCACACCTTCTCCTCGCTCCCTTATTGCCTCTCTCTTTACTTCTTTCTGTCATCATCATCATCATCACCTTACTCGAGCTATAGAATTTATCTGTTTACTGTTTTGGAATCTCACTGTGGTTTTTTTTTTTTTGGTTTTGGCTGTTTCTCTTTTATCTGTCGTTATCTTTGAGTAAGTAAAAAGTTTTTTTTGATCTCTCAATTTGATTGATCCTTTGGGTAGTCTAATCTGACACGTTTTCCTGTGTCTTTGGTTTCTTCTTCTCTTTTCTTGTTTCTGGGAGAGACAACAATGATAATTTCTTCCCTCGAATGACCTGTGATTCTTCTCCTCTCCTTGTGGACGGTTTGGTTCTAGGTGTCTCTGAGCTCTCGAGCTGGTTGTTTTCTTTTGGTCGTGTGTTTACAAGTGGTGGATGAGTCTCTATCATGTGGTAGGGTTTTGTCTGAAGATTGGGCAGCTCTTCTGGATGCTATGCTGCTGGTTCCTTTCCTGGTTCGTTGATGACAAGTCTCCTCTTCCCGTTGGTTCTGTCGGTGATCCTGACAAGACTAAGACGATGAAGAAGAAGAATAATCATAAGATGTGCTTCTTCTGGAACAAGATCTCCACCAGCGGACTCAAGATCCCGGCGTTCTCTCATCATCTTTTTGGCTCCGTTAGATTCGGCAAGACTTGGTGGAGGAAGGTTGTTGTTGCTTGGGTCATCTCTTGGGTTCTCTTCTCCTTCTGGACCTTCTGCTACTTTAGCTCTCAAGCTATGGACAAGAGGAAAGAGACGCTAGCTAGTATGTGCGATGAGAGAGCTCGTATGCTTCAAGATCAGTTCAATGTTAGCATGAATCATGTTCAAGCCATGTCTATCTTGATCTCCACCTTTCACCATGCCAAGGTTCCTTCTACCATCGATCAGGTATCGATCTAACACTTGTGGTAGCTTGATTTCTATCTTCTTGATTATTAGTGAACAGTGTACTAACATGAAGAACTTTTTTTTTTGTAGAGGACGTTCTCAGAGTACACTGATAGAACTTCCTTTGAGAGACCTCTGACGAGCGGGGTCGCATATGCTGTGAGAGTGCTCCACTCAGAGAGGGAAGATTTTGAGAGGCAGAAAGGTTGGACTATTAGGAGGATGGATTCACTTGAACAGAACCAAGTCCACAAGGATGACTATGACACAGAAGCTTTTGAACCATCCCCTGTTCAAGACGAGTATGCTCCTGTCATCTTTGCTCAAGACACGGTTTCCCACGTGATTTCTCTCGATATGCTGTCCGGGAAAGTAAGCTCTTCTTGCTTGTTCTAATCTGGGCTTGTTCACATTCAGCTATGCTTACTGGCTTTAAAACTGCTGTGATCATTATAGTGTTATAGTTTGGAGCAATGTTGAAACTGAGCGCTGAGTCAATCTCACTGACTTCTTATTGACAGGAAGATCGTGAAAACGTGTTGCGGGCCAGGAAATCAGGTAAAGGGGTTTTGACAGCTCCTTTCCCACTGATAAAGACAAATAGACTTGGGGTGATCTTGACGTTTGCTGTATACAAGAGAGATCTTCCTTCTAATGCAACGCCAAAAGAGAGAATTGAAGCTACTAACGGGTTTGTAGCATAGATGTGTGAATAAATAAATGTAGTTAGAATAAGATATATAGACTTCAGTTTATCTTATTTGATTTCCCTGAAGGTATCTTGGTGGAGTGTTTGACATTGAGACCCTGGTGGAAAACTTGCTTCAGCAGCTGGCTAGCAAGCAGACGATTCTTGTCAATGTATACGATACCACCAATGAGTCTAAGCCCATTAGCATGTACGGTTCAGATGTGTCGGCTGATGGGTTGGAACATGTTAGTCCACTAAACTTTGGCGATCCATTTAGAAAGCATGAAATGCGTTGCAGGTACTTGGGGGACAATTCAACATATCTGCTACTTCTTCTTGTTTTGCAAGAATCCAGGTGCTAACATTCGGTTGTGAGCTTCATCCTCTTTGCAGGTTTAAGCATAAACCACCATGGCCAGTGTTATCCATGGTGACATCTTTCTGTATCCTTGTGATTGCTTTGCTTGTTGCATATATATTCTATGCAACCCTGAGTCGAATACACAAAGTTGAAGAAGATTGTCATAAAATGGAGCTGCTCAAGAAAAAGGCTGAAGCAGCTGATGTTGCCAAGTCACAGGTACATAAAATTGATAACTTTCCACTGTGTTAGTTAACTTTTCTACGTTAGAGGGAGGGGTTGTAAATCTAACTTCTTTTGTGCAGTTCCTTGCCACTGTATCACATGAAATCAGAACTCCAATGAATGGTGTTCTTGGTGAGTATCAAACTCCTTATCTTCACCTCTCTTCCATGAATATTATTACTCAAGAAAAAAAACTGAACTAAATATCTTACACTTTCGATCTCATGTTGACTTTGATTTGGGTTGTAGGAATGCTCCATATGCTTATGGACACAGAGTTAGATGTAACACAACAGGATTATGTTAGGACCGCACAGGCAAGTGGGAAAGCTTTAGTCTCACTTATAAACGAGGTTTTGGACCAAGCAAAGATCGAATCTGGAAAGCTTGAGCTTGAGGAGGTGCGGTTTGATTTGAGAGGAATATTAGATGATGTTCTCTCACTCTTCTCTGGCAAGTCCCAAGAAAAAGGGCTAGAGGTAACACACAAATGATCTTCATGATTTGCAAAGCAAGGTTTGTTTGTAACTTGTAAGTGTTGCTGATGAACGCAGTTGGCAGTATACATATCTGACTGTGTTCCAGAAATGTTAATTGGGGATCCTGGACGGTTTCGACAAATACTCACAAATCTTATGGGTAATTCCATTAAGGTAATGTGATAGATATACTTTGCTTATCATTCCATGCATCCTAGTTGATGATAGCTGATCAGTTATAAATATTCTGACAGTTCACTGAGAAAGGACACATCTTTGTAACTGTTCATTTGGTGGAGGAGCTACCAGACTCTAGTGATGTATCTACAGAAAATACACTGAGCGGGCTTCCAGTTGTAGACCGGAAGAAAAGCTGGCAAAAATTCAAAGCTTTGAGCTCCAATGGACATCGGAGCTTAGCATTAGCTCCATCTGAAATCAAACTAATCGTCTCAGTTGAGGATACTGGAGCAGGGATCCCTGTAGAAGCACAGTCACGCATTTTTACACCTTTCATGCAAGTTGGACCATCCATATCCAGGACGCATGGAGGCACAGGGATTGGGCTTAGCATAAGCAAATGTCTTGTTGGACTGATGAAGGGAGAAATTGGATTCTCGAGTACTCCCAAGGTTGGGTCCACGTTCACATTTACTGCGGTATTTGCCAATGGCATGCATTCAACTGAAAGAAAGAGTGAACTGCATAACAATAATCATCAGCCCATTTTCTCGGAGTTTGAGGGAATGAAAGCTGTGCTTGTGGACCATAGGTCTGCTAGAGCGCAAGTCTCGTGGTATCATTTTCAGCGCTTAGGAATTCGTGTTGAAGTAGTTCCATGTGTTGGCCAGGCTCTGCGTTTCATGAAGACTTGCAGTACCACTGTGAATATGATACTCATAGAGCAAGAAGTTTGGAATAAAGAAGCAGATGTGTTCATTAAGGACCTTCTTGTCCATTCTCCTAAATTGTTTTTGTTAGCAAATTCAATAGACTCCTCAATATCAGATACTTTAAGCAACATTATAGACCCTCCAATGCTGATAGTGAAGCCATTAAGGGCGAGTATGCTAGCAGCAACATTGCAGAGAGGATTGGGTATTGGGAACAGGGAAACTCCTCAACAAAAGGGACCTCCTGCTTTGATTCTCAGGAATCTTCTCCTTGGCAGAAAAATATTAATTGTGGATGATAACAACGTAAACCTCAGAGTAGCAGCGGGAGCTTTGAAAAAATATGGAGCTGATGTGGTCTGCGCTGAGAGCGGGGTAAAGGCAGTCTCATTGCTTAAGCCACCTCACGAGTTTGATGCATGCTTCATGGACATTCAGATGCCTGAAATGGATGGGTATGTATGTCTGACTGTTACAGCAGTTTGTGATATGTAATAAGAACTTGAGATGTCTTTCTGCAGGTTTGAGGCTACGAGGAGAATACGGGATATGGAAGAGGAAATGAACAAGAGAATCAAGACTGGGGAGGCTTTGACAGTAGAGGAAAGTAAAAGATCAAGATGGCATCTTCCGGTATTAGCAATGACTGCAGACGTGATTCAAGCAACGCATGAGGAATGTCTAAAGTGTGGAATGGATGGGTATGTATCAAAACCCTTTGAAGCAGAGCAGCTGTACCGGGAAGTTTCTCGCTTTTTCAATTCGCCTTCAGATATAGGGAATGGGATGGAAGAAGAACTTGTAAGGAACATAAAAACTCGCGTCTCCTCTGCATCTTGAAGTAGTAGTAAGCCCATACATACAATTCTCTATCTTCCACATCTCAGTTTCCAGTAATCATCTTTTCTGAACTTTCTTTTTAGGAAACCAAAGAAAGAAACAGTTTGAAGATGATTGTGGGCAAAAGAGTGTGTATATAGAAAGGCCTGTGTGACCAGATAGTGGGCAAGGCAAGAAGTTAGACCAGATTCCACTGTAAAGTTTTTTTTCTTTTCTCTTCTCTGGTCTGGGAGACCAAAACTTTGTAGATGAGTTGCAGCTAGAATCAATAGATTCTGGCTTGCTTTGGACAGGAGGGAAGAGATGCATAGGATGTGTGTGAATGAATTTAGGATTCTTATATTAGAACAGTGCAGCTTCTTCGTTATCAGTGTCCAAGATAGAGGGAGTGGACGTTTACTACTTATATACAATACGGCTTGTGATGTAAAGTTGAAGATAACTTACTTTCTCTTTTCTTCTTTTCACTGACATGGATCTGTCATCTGCCTCAAATTGTTCTTACAACTAACTAAACTCGTGTACTCGCTCTCTCGTTTTGTTTCTTTGTTTACAACAAGCAAGTATAAACACACACTTCTTTCTTCGTTGTAATATCATGCGATCTCTATTTGTTGCACATTGCCCTTTGTTTCTTTGCAATAGGATTATTGGACTTTGATTTTTCTTGATCCGATCTGAAGCATGCAGTAATGTATGGTATTAGAATTTGATCATTCACGTCATGTGATATTTCGTATCATGCCATCTCTAGATCGACTATCAGTTATGACTTGGCCAACCAGGTCGAACAAAATGTCAATGTTGATCAACAAGCGAAAGGATTAGTCAGACTCAACACGCCAATAGGGAGATACCATGCGCGTTGGTTGTTGAAACTCGAGACAGTCTTCACATCAACCATTTTTTAAACAAATCCACTCCACAAAAGTCAAAAGTTGTCGTGAACAATTCTACTCCAAATAGACAATTAAGCAAGAATGTTTTTGAAAAACGAAATTGCGTATTCAATACTCAAAGGTGGAATATGAAACAAAAAATGATGGACAACAAATCATTACTAATAATTTGTGTTCACCACTATATCAATTGGACGGTATATACTAATACGAATTGTACATGAGCATTCGAGTACCGGATCGGGTTTAGATTGGGTTCAGATCGAATATTTCGGATCTTGATTATTTCGGGTATGTAAAAATTGATACTGATCGGATATTTTTAAAATTCGGATCAGATTCGGTTTGGTACTTGTCGGTTCAAGATAATTTTGGATATATCCGAAGTAACCGTAGAAAAATCGGTTTCGGTTCGGGTTTAGCTATTTTTATCCGAACATATCCAAAATAGATGTTTTTTACTCGAATTATCTGAATATTTGAATCAATTATAAGATAGGAAGACCAAAAAAATCAAAACCTTAAAACTAAAGAAAAGCAGATTTAAACAAACTCACTAGAAAATAAAATCATCATTCGATAAACTAAAATAATAACAAATCTAGCATTCCAAACAAAAAATAGTCTATCACTTAAAGTCTCAAAAAAAAAGCAAATAAACTTGAAATTCAAAAGAAAATGCATAAGAATATAACACATAACAACTTCAGGTTCTCTAATGTTTTCCGTTCCTTCTCTTCCAAGTTGATAAATACATTTAACTCTATAATAGTCAAACAATCACATAAATTTTAAAATTCATACTTTAAAGTTTAGACATTGTAATTTGTAAACAAACATTCTACATAAAAGTAAGCAAGGTTATCTTATAGTCGAGAAACATGAGAAAACATGTAAGCAAGTTATCTTCTAGTCCATATTGAGGCGAGTATCAAACTCTAGAAACATAAGCAAATTATGTTAGAAATTAAGAGTCAAATATTTTTGGATAGTTTTTCGGATCTTGGATAATACCCAATCCGACCCGGTATCTGAATCATAAATGAAAGCATATTCAATCGGGTATTTTACCATATTTAAATCTAATTCAAAACTCGAGATTTTGGATTGGTACCGGTTTGGATCTTCGGATCTGAAAAATATTCATAGACCTAGTAAGAATAGTTAAAAAAAAAAAAAAAAAAAAACTAGTAAGAATGGACTGAATAGTTAGAGAAAAGGAAAACATTGAGAGGGTGGGTATCATGAAATACTAGTTTCATCATTTTTTTCTTATATTAAATTGGTATGGTTAAATGGAAGTGACATGATTGAGCAAAGCAAAGCATCATAGTTGATGGGATGGCAAAAATGAATCAACCTCCACGCTTTACGACTACTTTAGATACACCGTGTGGAATGATTTTGAAAAACCTAATAATTACACTAAAAGAAAAAGATAACCCCAGGGCAAAATATGCACATGTAATCAATTACATCCGATTCTACTCATTTTTCTCCCTTTTACAACTTGCACATGAAATGACTTTCTTACTACAGCAACAAACGTAGTAGTGTAACTTATTTTTCAGTCTTGTTCTAACAATGGCACAACCAAAATAGTCATATGCAAGATATCTAAACAAAGAATTTACACAAAAAAAACAAAAACTAAACAAAGAATTGTTGAATGTTTTTTCGTGATAATAATATTGGGTTCCATATGCAGTTATTTTATCAAACAACTAAATAAAGAATTTACACAAAAAACAAAAAATTAAATAAAGAATCGTTGAATGTTTTTTCCGTGATAATAACATTGGGTTCCATATGCAGTTATATAATATTTCTTCCTTTTTAATATATGATGTTTTAAAATTATATATATAGATTAAAAAAATATTTTACTTTTTATGTTTTCTAAAAAATTATTAATTATTTATCTAACGATAATTCAATAAATAATAAATAAATATATAGTTTCATTAATTATAAATCATTAGCTGTTAATAAACTTTACATGGAAATTTAAAAATGTCATATTTAAAACAATTTTTTTAAAAAATATAATGTACTGAAGAATCAAATTAAAGGAAAAAAAAGATATAAAAAATATTCAATTTTACCATTTTTCAAATTTACTATAATGAATAATTATTTTCATAAATATTTTAAATTTGTGATAAGAAAACATTAAACTAATTTTCTAAATATTTATAAAATATTTATAAATACGATTTCACTTTTTAATACAAAAAGATGGTAATACTCAATAAAGTTCAAACTCAAAAATATTAATATATTTTTGATTGAAACTATTTTTTAAATAATATTTAATTTGTAATATTTTTAGTAATTTCTCAAAAGATAAATAAAAAAGTAAGAGGGTAAAAGAAGAAATGTAAAGAGATGCTTGAATAATTGTGAAGAAATATAATCATAAGAGGGGGCCAACTGACATGGAAAAAGAGGAAGCAAAAGAAAAAAAGACAAGTCAAGGCAGAGACGAAGAATTGGGTTTTAAGAAGAGAGAGAGAGAGAGATGCGATGGTGGGAGGAGTTTAAGCTTCTTTTCCTTCTTCTTCCTTTTCTGTTTTACCCTCAAATCGTTTTTAATGAATATCTACTGCTACTCCTGACTTCTGCCATTGATTATTCTCTCTCTCTCTCTCTCACAAACACTCTCTCTTTGGTCTCCTTTGACGGGGCATGGAAGAAGAGCTTGCCATGCTCAGACAGCTCATCGGTCAGCTTCAAGAGCTCTTGCACAACGGCTCTCCTCCTCCTCCTTCGCCTCCCTCCTCTTCGTCTTCTTCTTCTCCGTCGTTTTTAGTTCTACACAACCCTCAGTATCAGAACCGGTGAGTATCCCTCTCTCTGGTTTTCTTTCGTTCCTATTGAGGCAAATTCGAAACCTCGTAATGTGTTTCGCTTAGGGCTACTTATGCTTCAACTTCAATTGCTCCCATCTCTCTGATTATTCCTTTTTTTTTGTTGTTGAATTAGCTGAAAGATGTGATATTGATCTGTCAATTGATTCCAATTTCGTCATAGATGGAATCTTTTTTTTTTGCCATTGTGTTTATAAAAAAAAAACTATCTTCACTCATATCATTCGAATCTTGTGCTGTCTCTATTACAGATGCTTTCTTTACTTAGATCTTCTTGTGTAAATGTTGGTTGGTCTCATTCTGCTAATGATTATTATGAATCCTCACTTGAGAGGCCTTCCCTTTGTATTTTGACGACGAGCTTCACTTCTTTAAGCATCTAACTGTACATATGTGTTTATTTGCCTCTTTTCCTGAATAATTAGTTACATGTTTAGTGTTCTTCTTTTTCACCATAATGGCAGATGGTGTTTACCCTTAATTGACGACACTTCTTCTGATTGTGATAATACTGTAATGGCTGCTGGAAAGAGGCCCCGGATCTTCAAGATGTTAGAGACTGTCAAGCACCCTTTCAAACGTTCTCGAAAACAGAAGAATCAAGGAAAATCCTGCACCGAAGTGGATGATGGCATCAATGGAAACATGGATCAAGAACTCTGGCAGGAGTTTCCCCAAGATCTCTTTGAAGCTGTTGTTTCCAGACTACCTGTTGCTACACTCTTCCAGTTCCGTGCTGTTTGCCGCAAATGGAATTCTCTCATTGATTCAGATAGCTTCACCAAATACTGCACCGACCTTCCTCAGACTGTTCCATGGTTCTACACCATAACCCACGAGAATGTCAACTCGGGACAAGTCTACGACCCTTCTTCCAAGAAATGGCGACATCCGGTTATCCCTGCGTTGCCCAAGAAGAGTATTGTCTTGCCAATGGCTTCTGCAGGAGGTCTAGTGTGCTTCCTCGACATTGGTCACCGGAACTTCTACGTGAGCAACCCGCTGACCAAGTCTTTCAGAGAGTTGCCAGCTAGGTCGTTTAAGGTATGGTCTCGCGTTGCAGTAGGAATGACTCTGAATGGAAACTCCACCAGCGATGGGTATAAGGTCTTGTGGGTTGGATGCGAAGGAGAGTATGAAGTCTATGATTCCCTGAGAAATGTATGGACAAAACGAGGGACCATCCCATCCAACATAAAGCTCCCAGTATTGCTCAACTTTAAGTCACAACCAGTGGCTACCCGCAGCACACTTTACTTCATGTTAACAGACCCCGAAGGGATACTGTCCTACGACATGGTCTCAGGGAAATGGAAGCAGTACATCATACCCTGTCCACCACACCTGAGCGATCACACGCTAGCGGAGTGCGGAGAAAGGTTGATGCTGGTGGGTCTTCTGACTAAAAACGCAGCCACATGCGTTTGCATATGGGAGCTGCAGAAGATGACGCTGCTGTGGAAGGAGGTTGACAGAATGCCAAACGTATGGTGCTTGGAGTTTTATGGAAAGCACATAAGGATGAATTGTCTAGGCAACAAAGGTTGTCTGATATTGTTGTCCTTGAGGTCCAGACAGATGAACCGTCTGATCACATACAATGCTGTTACTAAGGAGTGGACCAAGGTCCCTGGCTGTACCGTTCCTCGTGGGAGAAAGAGACTTTGGATCGCTTGCGGAACAGCGTTTCATCCCTCACCTACGGCTAGGGCTTGATCTTCTCTCTTCTCTTGGTTCAGTTTACATACGGTTCATACTCGGTTGGTTTTTGATTATTGGGACTGTAATTGTAATATAAAAAACATGTGGTATTGTAACAAGTAACTTGGGTTGTATGATCTATATAACAACAAGGGCATCTAGATTTAAGAAAACATTTAACGTTTGGATATAAAGAAAACATTCTCATAACAAAAGTATGTAGTAAACAGAAAGTTTTAACACATTGTACAGTACAAGGGAAAAAGAGACAAGTAAGAAGAAGAAACTGCTTCCTCTAGCTTGAATGATGATTTGGTTTATGCCATGCCTCCGCTAGTTGCAGTCCTGATGATCTGAAAGAGAGCTGTGACAAAGCCATCATGTAAGAAGGTTAGTAAATGTATATGAAGACAATACATATACACATTGGTATACAATCAAATGATTCAGACTCCTCCAGATCATGGTTTGTAAGTGGATCTGGAAACTAAAGTCAACACTTGGATGCTTTGAACATTATAATCAAGAAGCCAAATCTCTAGAAGAAGCTAAATAGATAGGGAATATAGAGAAGAGGAAATAGACTCACAAGAGCCAATGACAACGAAGACAAAGAAACCGAGGAGGATGGGTCCAACAGGGTAATCCTTGCCCTTCTTGGTGGTGGTCTCAGGAACAAAACCTCTTTTAGTGATGTTCTTGTCAAACTTCTCTATCTTCCTGTCTGCTAGTCTCTTTGAAGTTGTCTGCAATTATCAAAATCAATCAGTCTTCTACATTATTATTGCCCATTTAGTAACGGTTCTTTCTGGATCAAACATATTCCAAATCAAAATCTATTTCATTAACATACAACACAAAAAAAACATCCAATTTGGGTAGGATTCAGCCATGCATATAACAATCAAGCAACAATAGTGCAGATTTTTAAAAAATTAACTAAAAATTTCGAAAACGGATCAACGTATGTCTGTCATGATTAGGATTGATATTAGCTAATTGAATACGATTAACAGATTAAAGACATCATTTTGTGGTAATGATTCATAGATCTTGAATTAGATCAGACGTAGAATAGAAACATGAATCTGATCATATGATAAATGAATTCATAGGCAAAGAAAAGATCGAATGATCATACCATGATTACGCCGGAGAAGATAACGCTTTTTGATCGCGAGCTGAAGGGAATGAGAAAAACTTTTTTTTTTTTGTTTTTGTATTATTTATTAGTATTATGTAGTTGCTCGTATTCAATTTTACCACCACCTTAAAAAGGGATCGACATTTGCTATTATCACAACGTACATCGTCACAGCCCATTTCTGATTGGGTAGAAAGACGTGTTATGTCTACGTGGCTGTAAATAAGTGGATGGTTTTCTAAGAATGGAGAAAGCTCGAGATTCAAGACTCGTTTGGACAGATAGCAGACGTGTCATGTCAAATACTGAAAATCTTGAGAACGTGTAGCATCTACATTTTCATTTTTTTTTCCTATAACAAATCTAATAATAATACTAAGAAACATTAACAACAAAGATTCAACTGTATATTAGGGTTGTGAGATTCATTTTAAAAGATTCAACTGTATATCAAACATTCACACAACCAACCAATTAATATAACATTTGAATCATTCTTAATAATGTTTGCTAGCACATACTCCTTCCGTTTCATATTAATTATCATTGATGAGAAATTTTTTGTTTCAAAATAATTATCGTTTTAAAATTTCAATGTAAAATTCATTAATAAAATTCTCTATTAATAAAATTCTTTATTTTATTTTTTATTGATTGAAATATAATTAAGTATATAGATAATTGTGTTTTTATTTTGGAAATATACAAAATTATATGTTTTAAATATGTGTGCATAAACTTAGAACGACAAGTAGTATGAAACGGATGGAGTATTATTTTTTGACATTTTATGCTAATAAAAAACGAATTTTGTGCCTGGAATATACATATATTTTGTTTTAGCAGAAAATTTTAAAAACCAAAAGAAGAAAAGAAAAAAAAAAAGAAAAAGAAATGCCGACAAAACAAGAAAAAGCAAAGGCAAAGCAAAACAGTTGAGAAAAAAATACTAAAAGAAAAAAAAAAGGAAGAAGAAATAGAAAGGACTCCTGAGGAAGCTTATTATACTATTTCCCCCCAGGCGATTGTGTCCTCCTCCTCCTCCTCTCTTCCTCCTACCATTCTTCACTTGTCGCTATTAGTCAACACGATTCCTTCTCCCGATCGGTTACCTCCGGCGACGGTCTCTTACTCTGTTTTTTCTCAACTACTTGGGGTTACGACGGTCAGATTCTTTTCTTTGTCCTGTAAGATTTGAGCTTTCAGGGTGAATTAATAGCTCCTTTGTTTGGTCTAAGATAATTTGATTGTAACATTGTTAACCTTTCTTTAAATTTTTATTTTAATCAATTGTCGTTGGTTAGATGAATTTTAATTGGCTTCGGGGGACCACTTGATAAAACCCTAAGCTGATCGGGATCCAAACCTAACTTACTGTCACTCTCTTTTACTACTATCTTGTTTGTTCTTACACAGATCCACTTGTTGTCTGTCTCTGCCGTTTTCTTTGACATAACCTTTTCATTCATTGTGTCAACTTTGTAGACCCTTTGATTAAAGCTTTTAGCTTTACCCTTTGGTTTGTTGGAAATTATTTAGGAAACAAAAAGAAAGTTTGCAGTTAAGATGGCTCCTAGGATTCCCTTTACATCGTGTGTCTTGTCAAGTTGCTTGATTGATACTTTATGGTCCAAGTTTAATAAATGCCACTTAGCTTTTTGTGTTATATGGAGTGAGAACAGAAGAAGGGAGCCATGAAAAGGAATACCCTTTCTTCTTGCCCTCTTTGTTGTTATGGTTAAAACATACAAAGCTTTCTCTTCCTCAGTAAGTTACCAAAAAATAAGCTGAGTGCTTGATAATTGACAAACCTTTTTCTTCTTGCTTATGTATTGCTAGTTGTAGGGTGTCTTCTATAAGGTATTTGTTTGGCTAGCCAGAGTTGTTTATATATTCAAATGATTGTCTACTCTTCTCTTATTTGATATATTTTTCTCTCTCTTCTGCCATCTTGTGGTTGTTGTTGCAGGATTTGGTACTCTGGCGTTGGTGGTAGGTCTATGATATCTATCTACATCTTGAATGGACTGCAACATGAGATCTCCGTTTCTGTGGGACTTGGAGAATTTGATCATGTCCAACCCGTCAGAGTCTGAAAATGACAAAAAGCAGCTACCTACTACCACTGAGTGGGAAACTGAGAAGGGTGAAGGAATTGAATCTATATTTCCCTGTTTCAATGGCCTCGACAGAGTCAGTAATTGCTCTACCACCAGTCTCTGGCACACTCCTGTATCAAGAAGCTCACACTCGACCTCTACCAACTCATCTTCTCCCCAAGCTAAACAATGTGTGCTTGCATCAGAAAGTTCCCCTGGAGATTCTTGCAGCAACATAGATCTTGTCCAGGCGAAGGCCTCTGTTGCCTCTACTGAATCTGACCTTTCTTTAAAACTAGGAAAGCGCACATACTCTGAAGAACTTTGGGGTAGAAACAATAATGACATTTCAGCGGTTTCTGTGAAGCTGTTGACTCCTCCTGTTGTTGCTCGGAAGAAATCCAAATCATGTGGTCAGAGCATGCAAGTCCCGCGTTGTCAGATTGATGGCTGTGAACTGGATCTCTCATCTGCTAAGGATTATCATCGTAAGCATAGAGTCTGCGAAAATCATTCAAAGTGCCCCAAAGTTACTGTGAGTGGCCTGGAACGTCGATTCTGCCAACAGTGCAGCAGGTAAAACTATAATGATGATTCATTCAATTTTCATATACCACTTTGCTGTTAAGTGCCTTCACGGTTGAGAACTGATATCTTTTGTAATTAACAGGTTCCATGCTGTGTCTGAATTTGATGAGACGAAAAGAAGCTGCCGCAAACGTCTTTCTCATCATAATGCGAGGCGTCGGAAGCCGCAAGGAGTATTTCCATTTAATCAAGATAGGGTGTACGGTAAGAACTGACATCACAGCTTGACAAAATTTGTGTTTCCTCAGGATCTTTCATCTGTCTACTCTCTTGTATGTCTCTGTCCCACACACAACTTCATTTCAGGGAAACCTAAAGTGAACTGTTTACTCCTGCAGATCGGAGACAGCATACAAATATGTTGTGGAACAGGTTGTCTCTAGATACAAGATCTGAAGAAAAGTTTTCATGGGATACCACTTATGATACAAAGCCTACACAGACAGAGAGCGGCTTTACTCTGAGCTTCCAGAGAGGTGATGGCTCTGAGAAGCAGTTATTTGCTAGTAGCAACCACTCTTTCTCTGCGTATCAAACCTCTGGCGGGTTCTCAGCAGGGAAGCCTAAGTTTCAACTTCATGGCGAAGGTTGGTTTCTGCACTTCTTTACTATATGTTGTTCTTGTTTTTTATATTACTAGTCCTTTGAAATTAGTAGAAGATATATGTTGTTTTGTTACCTCTAGTCCTTTGAAATAAGGTGAAATGTTTTGGCAGTTGTGGGAGAATACTCAGGAGTCCTCCATGAATCTCAAGATTTCCACCGTGCTCTCTCTCTTCTGTCAACTTCTTCTGATCACCTGGTCCAACCACATGCGCAGCCACTTCCTCTACTCTTTTCGTATGATGGTGTACCAAAATAGATGAGTTAGTAATGTGAACTTTGTAAAACCAGTTAGCTTTTGTTAGTGGATACTATCAGAACAGCTTCATACTGTCTGCATTTGTATACCGGCTTGTGCTGCTTTCTTATCTTTAACCTTGCGTCGTTACTAGTTTAGTAACAAAGTCAATTGTCGGCAAAACACTAAACAGTGAATATATGGTAAAGACTTTGCAAAGTATCTTGTCTTTATTTGTAGCATGATGTCTGATGGAATTCGCTTCTTACCTAGAGTTGCATACTTGTTCTCAAATTGAAAATGTAGAGAGATCTTCCCTAAAGCTTTCACTCCGAATTTTAGAATCGTAATATAAGTACCAAGCACCTGAACTAGAAACTACATTCATGATAAAATCTCAGTCAACTTTAGATAGTTGGTCGGTAAGGTAAGATGTTGCAAGTCGCGAATGCTTCCGGAGGCTCATAAAGATTTTACTAGAATTACTCTATCTAGCCATGGGCTATAGGGTGGTTGATGGTTGGTTTCTCTATTTATAGCCCTTGAAACACTTGAAACCTCAAAACTGTCAACCAAACATGTCTGAGAGAGCAACGAAGTTTGACATACAACAGAATCCAAGAAGAAATACAATACAACATGATCCAAGAAGAAGTTGACTTAATAGGTTTGGAAAACACAACCAGAGCAATGAAACGTTACACGTTTTATTATCTTATTCGAAAAGAAACTTCCCGTAAGATGCAAACTGACTTATAATGGAGTGACTTCGCATTCACTACTCATTCATATGAAAGGGGTAGGGAAACTGCCATGTATTGGCTGTGATTCAACCATGGGATGTTGTTTGGTACCATGTGAATCCGAAGACGTTGACAGAAGAGAGAGAGCACTGTAGAAATCTTGCGTTTCATGGAGGCCTCCTGAGTATTCTCCTACACCTGCCCAAAGATATAACTCACTTTCAACATCAGAAATCTACAAAAATACAAGATGACCAGTCAAGAAGTGAATGAATATGTCAAACCTTTGCCAGGGAGTTGAAAGTTGGACTTCCCTGCTGAGTACCCGCCTGAAGTTTGATACGCAGAGAAAGAGAGGTTGCTACTAGCAAACACCTGCTCCTCAGCGCCATTACCTCTCTGGAAGCTCAGAGTAAAACCACTTTCCATCTGCGTAGGCTTTGTATCATAAGTGGTACCCCATGCAAGCGTTTCTTCAGACCTCGTGTTAAGGGACAACCCATTCCATAACATATTCGTATGCTGTCTTCGATCTGGCAAAGAGTAAACTTATCACAATAGAGTTCCCTAAAAAATAGGTCAAGTTGGTTTGTAGGTTCTTACTGTACACCCTCTCGGGATTCAAAGGAAACACTCCTTGTGGCTTGCGACGCCTAGCATTATGATGCGAAAGGCGTTTACGGCAGCTACGTTTCTTCTCATCAAATTCAGAGACAGCATGCAACCTGTAAATTATAATAGAAATCAATTCTCTCAAGAAGCCATGAACATAAACACAATTAAGAACCATAATCACGGTTTTTTTTTACCTGCTACACTGTTGGCAGAATCGACGTTCCATGCCACCCACAGTAACTACTGGGCACTTAGAATGGTTTTGGCAGACTCTATGCTTGCGATGATAATCCTTAGCAGATGATAGATCCAGTTCACAACCATCAATCTGACAATGTGGGACTTGCACGCTCTGACCACATGATTTGGATTTCTTCAGAGCAACAACAGATGGAGGAGTCAACAGCTTCACAGAATTCGCTGAAATGTCATTATTGTTGTTTCTACCCCAAAACTCTTCAGAGTAACTCCGCTTTCCTAGTTTTAAAGAAAGGTCTGATTCAGTAGAGGCAACAGATACCTCGAGAGCTGTGGATGCCTTGACTTGGTCAAAATCTCCAGGGGAACTTTTGAGTATGGGAGATGATGAGTTGGTGGAGGTCAACTGTGAGCTTTTGGATACAGGAGTGTGCAGGGAACCGGTGGTGGAGCCAGTACTGACTTTGTCGAGGCCAGCAAAACAGGGAAATATAGATTCAATCCCTTCACCTTTCTCAATTTCCCAGTCAGTAGTAGTAAGCTGCTTTTTGTCATGTTCAGTCTTTGACAGGTTGGGCATGATCAAATGTTCCCAGTCCCACAACGGAGATACCATGTTGCAGTCCATTCAAGATGTGGGTTGATTTCATAGACCTACTAACACCAAGGGCAGATCAACAAATCCTGCAAAAACCACCACTAGGTTGCAGAAACTAGAGATAAAAGTTAGAGAAAGCTAGAAAGCTGAAAGAAAGAAGAAGAAAAACTTGTGAATTTTAAGAACCAGACACAGCTCATCAACGTTTTGTCACTCTCTAAAACTTCTATGACCATTAACTTGAGCAAGAGAAATGCTTTGTGTGTTTCACCCAGACCAGCAAAAAGGGCAAGAGAAAGGCCATGTATGACTTTTACACAAAGAAAGAAAAAAACTTAAAAGTGGCATTTAATAAACAGGACCCACAGTGCTGAAATCTGAGAGCCCAGAAAGAAAATGAGAAACTTGTCAAGAAACACAATGTAAACACGGAATACGAGAGCCATTCCTCCTATGTACTTTCAGGAAGGTTCCTAACTAAACTCAAGGCTAAGAAGCCCTCTACAGAGGATGTCAAGGCAGCGAAGAATGAATCAATCTGCAACATTAAAGACTGAAGTAATAAAGGAAAGTTGACAATGAGTTAGGTTTCAATCCCAATCACAGGTCCACCCCCCCATTAGTCCCCCAAACACCAATAAATTCATCTAACTAACCAAAGGGATGGGGCAAAAAAAAGAGTAATGGATGATACAAAACCAATTAGACAATGTAATGACAAGATGAAAACATGTATGGTTAATTCAACTCAGAATCGATTATTTTCTCGGACAAGAAGCATAAAGTTAACATTGTAATAATAGAAACCCCAAATCTCAGAATAGAAATTTATGTTCCTAGAATATTGGGAGGGAGGGGGTAAAGAGAAGAAACCTGAAGTAGAAAACAGAGTAAGAGACCGTCGCCGGAGGAAACCGATCGGAGTAACTAATAAGAGAGACAGTGGAGAATGGGAGGAGACGACATATAATCAATCAAATCGCCTCAGGGGAACCGCCCAATAACTCTCATCCTCACAGTCTTCTTTTCAACTTTTGTTCCTTTTTTGCTTTCCTCTTCATTATTCTCTACTTCTTCTTTTTTTACTGTTTCTTCCCTTTGCTCTTTTTTTTTTTTCTTAATTCCTTTCATTTTTTTTGTGTTATTATTTGCTTACGAAACTAGGTGGTTCGTCTACACATGCGGCCAAAAAAAATTCATAATTACTGATTAATACATGCATTAATAATTATAATATAATTAATTTAATTATAGTTTTCATTTTTATCTTTTTACTGTTTTATTAAGAGTCTTTTCGGATAACAACATAATACATATGAATTATCTTTTATATTAAAATATTTTTTAAAAATTCTAAATATATTTATTATTATAAATTTTAGTCATTTATCAAATAAATTTTAAATTTGTTTTTTATCTTTTTGGCTAATCTATATATTTTATTCATTAAAGATATAAACGATATTTGATATTAGTCATTCTAACTTTTAGCGTGAGAGTTCGAATGCGAAAAATTACTTTGCAAATAATTGTATAGAATTGAAATATTATTTCCATTTTTTCTGGTGTAGAGAAAAAATATTATATGTTAGAAAGTATTCTTTGAATACGTGAATGTGTCTATCTTCTAAAGTTTGATTGGTTTGGCTTCTACCATTCATAAACATTGCTTTTGTAAGAGTATAGTGATTGATGTTTAACAATAATCACAAAAATGTTATAAACCGTTTCATATTTAAAAAAAAAAAATCAAAATCAAAATCTTTCTCTTCTAACATGTACGGATAGTAGTGAGTGAATACATAAAAACTAAAAAATAAAAATAAAAATTACTTAAATGTAAAATGATTAAAATTTAAAATTAAATTAATGAATTATTATAAATATACTATGAGATTATAAATACATTATATATTTAGAATTTATATTGAGAGGTCTGGGACGGATCTGGATATTCGAGAAATTTAGGATACCCAGATTCGTTGGATCCATAATTTTAGTATCTGAATTTGGATTTGTGCGTTCTGGATATCCGGATTTTGGATATCCGTCTAGATATTATGATATTCGTGAGTATTTGGATTTGGATCCATAAAAATAATTTAAAAAATAAAAATATTATTTAAAATAAAAAATCTAAAAATATTACATAAATTAAATATTTTTACAAAATTTATGAATTTATTTATGCATATAATATTATTAAAATTAAAATATAATATTACAAAACTAATTTTATGTATAAATATCAATAAATTAACTACAATTATTAATAAAATTAAAATTTAAAATAATTTGGATCCGGATCTGGATATTTGGACCTAAAATCAAGATATCCGGATTCGGCAGATCCGTCTTTTCAATATCCGGATTCAGATTCAGACTGCACGAATATCATAAAATTTGGATAGGATTGGATCGGATCTCGGATCCCCGATAATAATTCTAGGCCTACTAATTAGTATCATAATTTATATAAATGTATTAATATTGTTAATCCCAATATATAAAAGAAATTTAACTAGAATATTGGAGCTATCCACGTAAGCAGTTTAATTCTTACCAATGAAAAATAGCCACATCACCAATATTGACACGTGTTTTTCTTCTCTAAAATGAAAAATTCGGTAAAATCATATGATGGCTGAAGCAAACCCTTTCCTCTCCTTCACCATCTGCAAGAAAATATCTTCACCAGTTACAAATTCTTTGCAACTTCTCCAATTTATTAACGACACTATATCGACTCTACACCTTCCCGTACTCCCTCACAAATCACCGACTCATACAACTTCCAAAATTCCAAATCTCCACGGCCTCTGATCTCTGTTAAGCCATTGTCCCTGTGGTGCAGGTAATTTACAAATCAATTCTCTGATTCTATAGCTCCTAAATTAAATCTAACCAGCATCAGAATGAGGTTTTACAATACTCTGATTCAATAAGACATCCCACAGGTACGATCTCCCACCAGTGCCCTTGAGAGAGAGTTGTCTGATGACATTCATAGCTAGGAAAGACAAGTGGTGAAGGTTAACAGTTGGATTAGCTGAAAATTCATGAGCAGAAAATTATAGGTTTCTACAAGCAGACGCCAAACAACATCACCGGAGGTATCTCCAAGTCAAAACCTTATTCCCGGAAAGACCCTCTCAAACATGCAGCCACCCAAGTTTTTGATGCTACGCAGCGGGAGGTGTTGATTTTGCACGGCCCCCTCGATGCCAACGGTACGGTTTACTTCTTTCTGTTTTTATTTGCGTATTCTTATGGTTTTCTTCCCTCCCCCTAATTTCTCATGGGCTCAGATGCATCAAAGTTTTCACTAGCCAAGATTTTGCCACAGCAGGTCGTTACCGTCTGGCTTGCGTGTCTGACCAACACCGCCGGCGAAGCTGTCCACGTTTGGTTTTAGTTTCAATTGGACGCATTTGAAAAGCTAATAAATTATTACCACATTCATAGTTTCAAATACAATTCTCTCTAATATTTCGATCTCCATGACCTTTGCTTGATTTCTCTTTATTTGCTTCTCCGGTAACAACAAAAGGTAAAGGGGGCGAGAAGAAGGCACATACCACCATGTAAGACTTTTAATTTTGTGTAGATACATACAATTTTAAGACTTGATTGATCTAATCTAAGTTTTTCTTTCTTTCTTTTTTTGTTATCATTCTCTCTACTATATAGGAGAAGCACTAGCAAGAGCCTAGCAACTCGACCAAGGGCAGTGTTTTGCATTTCTCAGCTTATATGTGTATTTTTCTTTCTTTTGTAAAATATTTGTGTTTGTTATGCAGATTCTAATGTCGTCGGTCAGATTTTTTTCCAATTCAGAGGAAATGATTTGGTACGTTTTTCTTTCTGAGTATTTTTCAGAATGGACAAGTGACGTACAGTAGCGTGTTCGGTGCACGAGTGCCTGAACAAGAAGAATACTGGCTTTCAAGAAGGCAAGGTTTGACAATTTTGAGGCAGATAATGCTAGGTCCATCGCAAGACAGATTGTGATACTTAGGAGACTTAATCATCCCAACATTATCAGACTACAAGGTTTGGTTACCTTAAAGCTGTCTTATGTAATAATGAAATTAGATCTTCGTAGGAAGAAAATGAATTATTTGAGGTAAGAGAGATGTCAGTTTTGTAAGTTTTTCTCTTGAATCAAAAGCTAATGGTATGACTTATCATTTAAGGAATTCAAGTATATATAGAGGTATAGGTCTTTAGAAATAACGGGGAAGTTAAATGTTTTGTGAGTCATAACATTCTAGCATGAATAAGGCAACGTTCTCATATATATTGCACACAAATCTTTGGCTTTATTCTTCTTGATTAGAAACCGATATAATTAGATTTTTGGTCATGGGTTCGAAGAGGTTCAGGCATTATGTAGATGCTTGTGCGCGTGAACTAAAAGTAGAAGTATGTGCATATGCATGTGCCAGGAAGGGGTTTGTGCATACAAGTATTGGGTTTGTTCTTCGCAGAAATTCTAACATAGTGGAGAAGAGATCACGAAAACAACGAGATTTGGTGGCTGATGGTCAAAAGGGTTTTGTAAGTTTGGAATCATTTTGGTCGTAGAAAAGAAACATGAGGCAAAGTAAGTTTATATTACGTTCTGCACTCCAAAGTTATTGTATGTTCACCCAGAAACTTAAAAAAGCACTAGAGAAGTGATGTACTACTATGAAAAGCTTGTTTAGTGTAACTCAATAATAATAACAATAATAATTAATAATGGTAAATAATAATTTTCTTTTGTTACAACATAGGACCACCAACAACCATGTCTTATTGCCAAAGATTTACAACAATGAAATTATTTTATTTGTTACATGATTGGCCTACAACTGCCTTTGGGGTTTTTCTAAAGAAATATCTACACACATTTTGGTTAGTAACATTGCTGTTATATAAGAGGTGTAAAATTGTGAATTTGTCACAAAACTAAAAACCTATTTATATAATAAATCTAAAATCTAAATTATATTTACTTCTGTGTAGGTGTATAGACGAATGATCTTATAAAAATATTCAAAGCTCCTATCTATACCACTAAAACTTTTTGATAAATAATATAATATCGATTTCGGTTAAGGCCAACTCTTTAAAAAAAGTTATAGACTACATATTTCAAATCTATCTATATGTGATATAACATTTTACATATTACGATACTTTAAACAGTTTACGCACATTTGTTAAAGCATACATAAGTACTAAGATAAAAAAACACATTGATTTTATTTATTGTACTACATACATATATACTGAAGAAAAAAATTTAGAATACATTATTCATAAACTCTTTTCATAAGAGGAATTCAAGAATCAAAAAGGTGGCTTATATAAAAAAATACTAAAATTTATGCAATGAATTATTCAATTTTAAATAGATTATATGTTAATTAACTAATCACAAGTATTTCGAATGATACATATGTTAATATTGTTCATTTATTACTGACTTTGGGGTATTTTCATTGCAACCGAATACGGGTCTTACTCTTGCGTATGTACAACTATAAAACTATTGCATATTAACAGAAATGTAAAATAGAATGTGTAAAGTTGTTTTTAGTTAAAAATAGAAATTAAAATCAGACGGCGGTGAGATTGAAACCGGCGAATGGGAAAGATGAGGAGTTGGTGGTGGAACAGACGTCAAAGGTGGTCATGGTTCCATCGACTCCGATGTGGCTCAAGTGCTTCACGTCCGTTGGAAACCCTATCTCCATCTCCGTCTCTCTTTCTTCCCTCTCCTCTTCGTAACCTGCTTATACAGAAGCAAAATGCATGTTAGTTGGAAATTGAGTCATGTGTAATGTGTCTCATTAGTTATTTCATCCCCAAATTCCGAAAACTAATATATTATATATACAGAGAGTTTTGTTGGTTCCTAAATTATTTTTTAAAAATATTAAATTCTATATCAAAATATTTAAATTCAGTGTCAGCCAGGTTATATTTCATATATATTATACATATTCATAAAACATTGCCAAATATTTAGAAAATGATGAACCTATATATGACTATTCCAAGGAATCATAATGATCATAAATCTCCATATAATTTACTCGATGTAATTAGCTTTATAAAACGAAATATGATCTGTCATCGTTAGTTATTTGTATGGATATATGAATTACTAGGTTGATACCCATATAATACCATACATTTGTTAGCTTATTAGTGTCAAAACACCTCTTTCGTTACGTTAAACCCTTAGATCTGATTGTTTAAAATGCATAAACTTTGCGCCAACAGCAAGAATGTCAATTTCTATAGGGAATATTAGATTGTAGTTGTTATCTTAAACACTATTTAGATTATTTGTTTCCAACACACAAAAGGGAGTAAACAAAAAAAAAAAAAAGTAGAAAATCTTGGGGAAAGCGAAATACTATTCTTCCTTTGAAACTATGATAGATTTTCTTTAACTTTTTTTTTTGAACTGGATTTTCTTTAACTTTTTTTCCACAAAAATAAAACAAAATACAAGATTTTTTTTTTTTTTTACCAAATGTTCTGCTCCCAGTAATAATAAAAATGAAAGAGAGTAGTACAAAAGAGGAGAAAATCATGGGGAAATCGATTCTTCATTTGAAACTATAACAGATTTTCTTTTACTTTTTATCCACTAAAATAAAATAAAATACAAGATTTTAAGTTTTTACCAAATGTTCTGCTCCCAGTAATAAT
>MU105666.1:949543-1038315 GCA_012274485.2 Sinapis alba | reverse complement strand
AAAAAAAAAAAAAAGTAGAAAATCTTGGGGAAAGCGAAATACTATTCTTCCTTTGAAACTATGATAGATTTTCTTTAACTTTTTTTTTTGAACTGGATTTTCTTTAACTTTTTTTCCACAAAAATAAAACAAAATACAAGATTTTTTTTTTTTTTTACCAAATGTTCTGCTCCCAGTAATAATAAAAATGAAAGAGAGTAGTACAAAAGAGGAGAAAATCATGGGGAAATCGATTCTTCATTTGAAACTATAACAGATTTTCTTTTACTTTTTATCCACTAAAATAAAATAAAATACAAGATTTTAAGTTTTTACCAAATGTTCTGCTCCCAGTAATAATAAGAATGAAAAAAAAAAGAGTAGTAAAGAAAGACATACGAATGAAGTAGTGAGAAAAACTCTTGAAGCTTCGAATAATTTTGTCTGAGATATTAGCACTGTCGTTGTTGTTGTTGTTGTCTATGTTCGTGTCTTCTTTTAGAAACAAGCCATTTTCATCAGTTTCTTTTCTCTCTAAGAAAACCAAAAAGGACCAAAGAGAAAGAGTTAGATCAGACCACAAAAAGGAACAAAGTGTAGGAGAAGGAAAGTACTCTTGATGAGCTGGTTTGGTTTCTTGTGTTGATCATGAGTATCAGCCACGGCGACGCTTGATTGCGTTGAACAACCCAACGAAAATGGCAATGCCACAAATCGTTGTATCCGATCTTTCATCTCTTTTCTGGGTTTGCTTCTTGCTACCTTCGAAAAATGTACGTGCTTTGTCCTATGGGGGTGTATAAGATATGTAAGTGTGTGTGAGTGTTTGAAATGATGGGAAAATGGGGATTTTGGTAAGGGTTTTATTTGCAGTTTCGTGGGTGTTTATGGCTTTGTAAGCAAGTTATAATCATTAATACGTTGAAGAATTTTGTAATTCCTAATCCAATAAAAGGGATTAGAGAGTGTCATTATTGAGTACATTTGGGGATGCTTTAGGTTGGCCAACAGTGCCACTTAACCTAATTTCTGGATTAAACATTCAGTATTACCCAATAATCTCCTTTATTCGTACTACTAATCAAATACAACCATAAATAAGCTTCCCACGACGATTACGTGACTTACGTCCTACTGTAACTAAAACAACTTTTTCATCTTTATAAATTACACACTATTAGGATTAGTGTTTTTCAATCGCTTCAAATTCGAAAAGGATGACCAGGTCAGATCAAGTCCGGTTCATACCTTGAGTTCTACTTAAATGGTGAGAAGTGGAAAACTAGCTATTAACCTTGCTCCAGCTATTCATTTGCATATAAGCCATCTTTAATATAATAATAATAACTGAAGAAGGAAGAGTTAGTTGGTGTAAATAAGGACGAATAAAATAAATGATGGCCTTACACCCGCTTAATTTACATAATCCAATTGGAGAATAGAGGAGAGGGAAGACCCTGTGATTCTACCATCACACCTACAAGAAGTATTTCATTCTTTCGTCTCTCCTCATCGCATTATACACTGCTTGAACCTGTCAAAACCAATCAACAACATTTTTATTTCTTATCACACACCAACCTTCAACTCCAATCTTCAACCCCTTTTGCTTTGTATGTCTGTGTGTGTGTGAAAGAGAGGGAAGAGGGACAAACCTGTTCGCTAGAGACAACTTGGATAGGGCCAATATTCACTGACACATATTTGCCTTTGCTTGATAATGTCTGCTTTACACAATCCTTTTGATGTCGGCCAAAAAAACAGATATACAGGATTAGTAGGATTCTTGCGTTCCCAGTATTATATAATTGCTTGAAAGACATTGTATATAAAGATATTCTTTTCTGATTCTTTATTGGAATTTGAAAGAACAAATAGTTAGCAAATAAGCTACTACTGCACAAGACTAAGCATATACACTAAAGCAAGCGAACAAATGTAAGGAGAGTAGGGTCTATACGGTTTTCACTTGTATACACGTTATGCTTGTACTAATATCAAGTCTGTGCATTCCAAAATTTAGTTTAGAAAACACCGACGAAGAGTTTTGTGCACGTAAAAAGAACAATATCTGTACAACCTCAAAAAGTAATCAAAGAAATGGTGTAAACAGTAACAAGTCCGATCCCATGAGTTCTATAGGCAATAATATACCATGACTCTAGATAGAGAAATATTGATTCTTCTACTTGAGCTATCAGGTTTCCATCTCAAGAAGAATCTCTTATCAACAAGATAACTTATTTGAGAGGGAAACAAGTTACCTGTGGAATTTGACGTTCAATAACAGACTCAACAGCAACGACCATAGCATGCACAAAGTCATCTCCACCAGTCCCTATTGCAGTAAACCCTCTCTCTGTTGGGTATGTATTCACCTGCCAAGTAAAACGCCAGCCTCATAATCAGCAAACATCTTAAACTTTAGTGAACCCATTCCAAATCTACAGCTCTACTAGACTCTGACCAAACGAGTACAAAGGTTGTCTGAAAGAGATACCTTTTGGTCGAGTTCGAGCCACTCTTTAGCAGAATCATCAGCAACAGTGCCTCCGATGATCACATTAGTAGTCTTCCCTACTCTCCCATCAGTCTTCGACACTTCTGCATCACATCAACATGAAACAAGTATCAATAAACTAATAATACTAAAACATGTCAATTAAAACTACAGATTCGTTTCACTCTTCATCACAGATCCAAGCATATCAAATCCAACAAAACCACTCTGAAACGAGTTACTATGAAGAAATCGCACCTGAAATCGCCTTGAGAACTGCTTCTTGAGGCGGACCTTGCTCTGATTGATCGTTGTTGGTGCAATTGAGACGAGGGAGCCGGTCGGGAACAGAGGCGTAACCACTGAAACTCAGTCTCTTCGGCGCAGGGAACAAAGCATGGACCGGAAGAGACGCCGGATAAGGAGGGAAGAAGAAGCATCTGCCTGCGGCGGAGGTCCGACGTGATTCCGAGAGGAAGACGGAGCGCAGAATCGTTTTGCAAGCCATTTTGTCGAGCTTCTCTCTGTTTGGAGACGATGAGTATAAAACGCTGCGTTTGATTATTTATAATTTAATCGTTCTTCGCGTTGCCGAGGGATGATAAGGTTTAAAGACACTTAGGCCCCTAAAGCTTTTTTCATTGTTTAACCATTTGGTCCATTTCTAGTTTAAGAAAACATAATCGCAACGTGAAAAACTGAGCTTATTCTTGTAGGAAGTTTGATTATCTTCTGTGAAACACAGAGAAGAAAATGTGTACACCTTGTGTGTGTTCGTACCACAAAACCAAAACATAGTTACTCTCTTCTCGGAAATCTACCAAGAAACAAACATCCTAATGTAAAAAAAATAAACAAAACAGTTTGATGGGCGTGTAAACGATCTGGTCGGCAAACAAAACCATACAGCCACTACAAACGTTAAGATCTCTTCAACTTTAGAACCGCTCTGTTTGGGAAATCGAAACTAGCAGGCAGCATTATTGTCCTCATGGAATGGCGTTTCATTACTCGGGATTTATCGAGCAGGAGGTGGAGGGCCAAGGGATTTAGCCATGCCAACCCAAGCAACAATCCCAAAGGCGAGAATGATCCAACCACATACATCGTAAGTGAAGTCATTGTTCTTCTTCTTATTCTTCTTCTTGCCACCACCCTGCAAAAGCAAGAATAATTTCTTTCACTTTCTGCTTACGTTCTTACAAAAAGTTGAGACTATACTGAGATAACTGTATGAAACAAGCACATTAAAGAAGTAACAAAACATGTGATAACTTACGCTAGCATTTGATGAAGCAGAAGGACCTCCTCCTCCTCCTCCTCCAGCTAGTGCCTGCTGTATCATTCCACCATGCTTATGTATCTCCTTATGCAGTTTCGGCCCCTATTCACATCGACCGAAAGGTTTCAGGTATCGAGAAATAAAACAAATCATTTAACCAAATGTCAACACGGTTCTCACCTTACTTTCTTTAATAAAACAATACTCTCCATGAATAATGTGACAATGACAAAACAAAGAGTTGACTCAGGAAAACCAAAAAGTTGAAAGAGGTACCTCTGTTGCAACTTCCATGGACTTGAGATACATCTCATTACCTGGATCCTGAGAAACAAAAAACAAAATAACAAAATAAGAAGTTGGTTGCCTGGCCTTAACAGTAGCTCATATTCAATTCAAAACCATAGTAACCCATTATGCACCTGACTTTCAGCTCTCTGGAAATATTCAGCAGCTTTATCAAAGAGAGCTTGGGCTTCATCAGAGTCTGGATTAAGAAACGCTTGGGAAGAGTAGGCGTTGCCAAGACACCAAAGCGCCTGATGCTTCCCTGGGTTTATTTTCAATACCTCTTCAAACTTGGAAAGAGCAACTACATAATAGACCAAACCCATTTTTGTTATTATTCTCTACGCAAAATATTTATATAAGACTTTTTTTTAAACAGGACTCATACCATCTAACATGATCTTTGCATCAGCAACACTCTGGAACTGAGAAAGTTCAAGCAATGCTCCACCCCACTTGAGCAAATTCTGTATTACATCAAATCGAATCAGAGAAACCTATATCAATCAATCTGACATCCCAAAATACATATCATCCTGAAAGATAGCAATAATTATATGTGGAAGCATATAGAAATCAAAACTAGTGCAAACCTCAGAATCGAGAGGATCCTTCAAGTACTGTTCCTCGCAAGCGTTTCGAGCGAGGTCGACCATCATAAGCCTATCGAAATCGGCGGGAGAGAAATCCATCGTGAGATGCAGGGCAAGAGAATTCAAATCTAGGGTTTGGTTCTGAATGCTTGCTGGATGAAGACGACCTGGAAACGATATACGTCTCCGAGGGTTTTAGCTGAATGTTTGTAACATGATTGGGCTTCTTAATGGACTTTCTTATAATGCCTTTTTGGGTCGAACTGGGCCTTTTGATGCTGTCTTTTGACAAACACTACATTCCATTTATTAAATTCGGAAGAAACCCCATCAATCCAATCTAATCTTAAATAAAAATAATTTGTTATGTGAGATGAGATATAACTCTACTTAAACATACTTCAGAATTTTTCTCCTAAACCTTTTTTGGAAGATGATGATGATTTACTGAAACGTTAAACAAGCCATCCATACGGATTTTACTTGAAACATGCAAAGTGATCTTTAAGATGGAATATCTTAATTAAGAGCATCTCTAATTCACCTCTATATTTGCTATTCGGAGGCAAATCTACTCAAACCAACAAGTAAGCTCTTGTAGCAATTTTTGAATATTTCATACACGGTTTATATATGTTGGTTACAATTTTACTTCTAGGAATAATACTGAGAGATTGGATTGTTGTTACTTAAACATTTGAGAAGAGGTCTGTCATGGGTCCCCACTTCCCACGAGAATACAAACAAAGGTTATCAAAGTCTTGACTCTTGACAAACAAATGTTTTGGACAAAAGAAATTAAACATTAATGAATCATTCTAGGTATCTCTTTTTAAATTCCAAAACCTAAAATCAAGTCACTGTTTGTTAATTGTAATTCTTTTTTTTTGACTAAAATTAATTGTAATTCTTTCAAATCGATTATAACACCAGCCTTAATAATGAAATGACCCCATGCAACACCATCAAACCATAAAATAGCAGAAACAAATAACCATAATTCGAAACCATCAAACGTTTAACAGAAAACAAACATAGAAAACGACAAAGATCCATCCGTCATAAGCAAAAAAGGGGATAATAAAGAGAGAGTACGCAGCGACAAGACTTTGTCCATCAGATTATAACAGACTCAGCCTTCCAACCGCCGGACCACTGTCCGTTTCAACGTCCACCGCTAGTGCAATCCCTGGAGAAATGCCCCGACTCGCCACAGGAGTAGCAGCTTCCTCCACCACCGCCACCTCCTCTGCCGCCACCACCGTATCCTCCACCACCTTGGGAACACTCTCTCGCCATGTGACCTGGCTCACCACACTTGTAGCAGTCGCCTCCACCTCCTCCTCGGCCACCACCACCACCACCTCTTCCTCCGTAACCTCCACGGCCTCCTCCACCTCTTCCTCCGTATCCATCTCCACCAAAGCCTCCACGTCCGCCGGATGAACCACGGCTGCTACCTTGGACAGGAGCGCCGTCGGGTCCGGACACCTCGATGGCCTTGGAACGGCCAGTGTTGTCGACCTCAACGAGGAACTCGACAGATTCTCCTTCAGCGAGGCTTCGGTATCCCTCAGATCTGATGGAGGACTGGTGAACGAAGAGATCTTCGCCGCCGTCTTCGGGAGTGATGAAACCGAATCCCTTCTCGGTAGCAAACCACTTGACCGTGCCTCTGCGCTTAGCACCGCCGTTGTCGTTTTCTCCACTCATCTCTCTTTCTCTCTTTCTCTCTTTCTCTCTTTCTCTATCTCTACGAAATGAAGCCCTAGATATCTCGCTCTTAACCCTCTCTTTATATACTTCTTTGTGCTAATGACATCACTGTCTAACTTGAAAAGCCCATTTATAGTGATGAGAAGTGGCCCAAAAAGGCCCAAACACACCTCGTCGTTTAGGGTTTCATGTCTCCCAGCTTATATATAAACTAAACTATATATCACTTGAAAACTCCGAATCTCTTCTCCGTCAGTTCTCGTCGTTGGCCGTCATGGTAAATGGGTTTAAGCACACTCATTAGTAACCAAGTTCTTAGCTTATAATATATGTTTCCATGCTTACCTTATTGTTTTCTCTACTCTGTTCAGGTGAAGTACTCCCAAGAACCGGACAACTCAACCAAATGTAAGAACACTTTCTTAACTCTTTATCTAACTTCAAACTGTTATTCAGTGGTTGGAATGTTTCGTTCGGTATGTTCTTTTAGCTTGCAAGGCGAGGGGAGCAGATCTCAGGGTCCACTTCAAGGTAAATTGCTTGTGCTTATATTGGACCTTGGAAATGAATCAGATTAGGGTTTTCTATTGGGGATGATTAGAGCAAAACCTGATTAGCAAAAAGCAGGACTCTGTTTTTGTACGTAACAGAGTTCACGTAAATGTCAGGAACATCGAATTGGTCATCGTGTTTGGGTGAACCTACGTTTCTTCTTATATCTGCTGGGTTCAGTTCATGATGGTACATTTAGCTTTTTGATCATTCAGTATTGTAGTTTGGACCATGGTTGCATTAGCATGAAGTAGCAACCATTTTAATTGGTTGTATCAATGTATAAATAGTTTGTAATATCACTTTCGTTTATTCAAATTATTATACATGTACTTGCTTTGCTATTTTGAAACCCTAAATATCTTCACTGCCTTGTACTATATGCTTAAGGTACATGGTATGTTGCTTATTTGGGTTAATCTTTTTTATTTAATTGTTGTTAACTGTGAACAGAACACTAGGGAAACAGCGCATGCCATAAGGAAGCTACCATTGAACAAGGCGAAAAGGTACTTGGAAGATGTGATAGCTCACAAACAAGCTATTCCCTTCACACGTTTCTGTCGTGGTGTTGGACGTACTGCTCAGGCAAAGAACAGGCATTCAAACGGTCAAGGTCGCTGGCCTGCCAAATCTGCTCAGTTTGTTCTTGATCTTCTCAAGAATGCTGAGAGTAATGCTGAGGTGACTTTGGACTCTTTACTGTCTACTCTTTTTTTTGTATTGATTTGGCTTAAGTTTACTAAAAAAACTGGTTTGCTGATTGTCAGGTCAAAGGTTTGGATGTTGATGCACTTTTCATTTCTCACATCCAAGTGAACCAAGCAGCAAAGCAGAGGCGGAGGACATACCGTGCTCATGGAAGAATCAATCGTAATGTTCTTTATCTTACTCCTTTTGTTTCCTTCGCATTGTGCTGACTCTTTTTTTTCATTTGCAGCTTACATGTCAAACCCATGCCACATTGAGTTGATATTGTCAGAGAAGGAAGAGCCTGTGAAGAAAGAGGTAATTGTTGATCTCAATGTCATAATAAAACATTAGTTTGATTTCTCATTGTCATATCTGGTTTAATAAATTGCAGCCGGAGACTCAGTTGGCTGCAAAGTCTAAGAAAGGAGCATCGTCTTGAGCCTAGGGGGAGTTAGCTTCCGTGTTGTGTGATACATTTTGTTCACTTTTCTTCCTGTAAGACAACGCTGCCGTTTTTAAAAACGTTAAAAGATAATGATTGATTGGATTTTGGATAATGGAAACGCTGATTTTATTTCCAAAATCGTGAAATAATGTGAATTTGATTAGAGCTTACAGAAATTAACGTACAAATAATTAATCCTTCATTCCTTTCCAAGTGACATCATTCGGACAATGATGAACGAGGTTACCGTAGTTGATCAATGTGACATACATCCATACATCTTTTCTAAAGAAACATAGAGGTTTTCTCTGAACTGATTTCTTGTCGGAATGATATCAACAGCTGGAGAAAACTAGCTGACGTGAACATACCACGTTATGACTTTTCATTAGCTGAAGTAGACGGCCTTTTGTATGTGGTCCAAGGCTTAAGAAATGGTGGTTCTTGCCTTTTCAATACTGAAGTATACAACCCGCAAACCAGCCAATGGAGCTTTATGGATGGTCCAGTAACGTTTACCATTAGCGGCAACGCCGCTTGAGATAGGAACAAGAAAATGGCAACAGTGGACATAAATAAACTAAAGTTTTTTAAATTCTTACATAATTGATGATGATCTTTTCAGCCAATGCATCCGGCATCATGATAATAGATAATGTCCTTTTACTTAACAATGGACATTTAGTACTTAGAGAAAAATCGTATTCCTTATTCATTTCTTAAACAATTACAAATGTTTCAACATTTTGAAAAATAAAGTTACATTACATCAAAACCTCTTCCGACATATCTTTAACAAAAATAATTCAAGAGTGATTTATTATTACTAGTCTTCTTCAACATCTCACTGAACCGATGCCTCTGACGTTAACGGCCCTCTGTTTCCCGCTGCTCGGTTTGATTTCACAAAATCGAGAATTTAATTGGGAAAAGATACTTTATACTCTCGGTAAGTACTCCATCCGTTTCATATTAGTTGTCGTTCTAGATTTATGCACACATATTAAAGAAACATTTAATTTTACATATTTTCAAAATAAAAACACTATTACCAATACACCTAACCATATATCAACTAATAGAAAAATAGAATATAAAATATCACCAATAAATTTTGCATTGAAAACCGAAAATTACACTTATTTTGAAACAAAAATTCTATTCCAGATCGACATCTAATTTGAAATGGAGGGAGTAATGTTTAATTTTACTCTTTTATATTCAATTATGATTATATATTCTATATGAACTCTATCTTCCAAATTTGCAGATATAATAGATGAATTGATATGACTACAATTTCATCAGTCTGGACATTGTTCTCCAACCAGGTTTGTTATTATTGTTCTGTCTCTTTGTTTTTTGTCCATCTCAAATTAATATCTTTCTTGGTATATACGTCTCTGTGTATATTTATTTACTTATTTCAGTTTTATTTTTATTTGGGATGAAAAGGGTCAACAAGTTAGAAGAAGAAGAAAAAATCAAATCGCTATGTGTGGTTTGGGATAGAACTTTACAAAAATGTGGATGAGGAATCTAATCAGAGTTCAATAACGTGTACGGATAAAGACGCAATTAAAATCAAGTCTGTGTATTTAATTATGTTTCATTTTATAAAAAAGGCAAGTGGGAACAAATGTCGTTGTCCATGACCTTATGGTCGAGGTAACGGGATGGTTTTTTTAAAAAAAAATCAACCTGAAAGACAGGAATTTTTAAATCCGGTTATAAGAATGATTTGAACCAAATTTTTAAGTTATTTACAAAACTAGTTTCGTCCATCCACTAAATTTGGTCAGTTTCGCTAATCCAATTTTAAAATTTTTAGAAATCGATTACTCTTCTCTACTTTTAATGATGACCACGGTAAAGTGAAATTTTCCTCACTGTCTCGGATGCCAAAACTTCAAATGTCGTCTCCAGAGTAACTAGTTCTCAACCGTCTCTTCGGGGTTTATAACAATCACTACTAATAAATGCACATACAAAATAGAAGAGAGGTTAGAAAGCATATACCGACTGAAAATCGCTCCAAACCACTGCACAACCTCTTACAATGCCAACCACTCAGTAACACTGAGAGCGATGAAGCCTCTAAGCTAAGAGCGGAGAAACAAAAAGGCAGGCACGGTACAGCCGCAACAAATCAAAACTTGATTATCACTCCAAGGCCTACAAAAAGCGTTTGAATGCAACCCTAACATGAACACAACAATGCTCACGACACTGGGAAGTGTTACCTTGTGATCAAGGTAACGAAATGACTTTTAAATACCAACTCGTTCAAGTTTGATCTACCTGCAGCGTCAAATCAAATCACACATATTGATATAAATCTTTGTTTTTGACTTATTTGAATATAAAAAATGAATTGCATCTTCACTTAGAAATTATTTTTTATCTTTTATAGACATTGAATACCCCAAAATTAATAAAAAGAATATCTAATGATTGAAATTGGTCTATCACTAAGTTATGAAATTAATATTTTGTTTTTCTTTTCCAACAAATTTAATATAAGTTACATTTTCTTGCAATCTTATGCAAGATTTGATGAACTCCTAGGATGCTTCTCTGGATGGATAGGATAAATCCTTGTATAAGCGAATCAAAGACTCAAGTCTACCAAGGTTTATGGATTGAATAGTGACACAATAGACTGCGGAAAGGCTCCTTGATATTCCTAGGCAATATATCAGATATAACACACCAAACTAAGGTCCTTAGACACTGGATATTACACACCAGCAGACTGGATATTACACACCAGCAGACTGGATATTACACACTAGACACTCACACTCTCGACAAACAAGAAGAGAGAAGACAAAGGGTTTAACGAAAAATAACTTGATAAAGAAAGAGTGTTTGCAAACAATATAAATAGAGAGTTCCTTGTACATGCACAAGGTCTCATGAAAGGCCAAGAGACTAAAGAAAACACACTTTCAACACTTGTGTTTTCGAAAAGTAGAATGACATAAAAACTATAGGTTATATCATAACATAAGATAGATAGATAGTCGGTCCAAGATGCTTGAATAACAAGCATATCCGAGATGCATCATCTAGGTGATATGAAAGTGAACTTATGGCCTCATTAAAAACCTTGATTGAAAAATCCACTAGGACAAAACCAACCAAGAGAAAAAGAGTACACATAAGTCACTTGCCTAGATGATAATCAGCGTGATGATGAGGTAGCCTGAATGGTAGTAAGTGTGTCTTGATTGATCAAGCTTCTTCCAAGACAATCTTCTTGTTTCCATGATATCCTAAGTAGATTTCCAATAGCTTCATTGAGTTTCTTGGTCTTTGATCGAGTCATAGGTCCATCTTAAACAGCCAAATCTTCCTCCTTAGTTTTCTTGTCCATGATCAAATCAAAATTGTTTTGTCGTATTATCTAAATTAAAAAATCCAACAATTTTCATGAGCTTTTTTTTATAAATCAGATTTTTTTTAATAATCTATCAAAACTAACATAAATATATCCAGAATTCACAATTTTCTCATTTTTATTCATAATTATTCACATTCATTAATGTGTTGTTTACTTTTCTAATCAAAATGTGTTTCAAAATCACACAAATAGGTCAAATTTAGAATGATACAGTATTAAATACTACTATGTCCATGGACCATAATCAATCATTCTCATGTTGGGGATGGCGTCAATATTACCAATCCCATTGTCGTCATCTTTGAAAAGTAAACAGTTGACTATGATTAGTTTAACATGATAACAGTCGGGTCATTCTAATCCAACTGACATGATCCACGTTTACAACAGCTGAATACGCTTCCTGTTTTTTTTTATACATTTAATTTTGAACATTATAAATGATAAAATGAACTAAATTCAATTCATCAAACCACTCTTTCTTGGGTGTCATGTGGTAAGAACAATAAGTAATAATCCAAGTCGTGAAAAATGGAGGAGGAGTCGTGGATCATACCCGGCTTGACGAACGACGTAGCGGCGCTCATCCTATCACGATTCCGGCGCTCACACTTTCGGATCCTCTCTCAGGTCTGCCGCCGATGGAAGAAATTCCTGAGGAGCGAGGATTGCAACGACGTTAGAAAGATGACGGGGACGATGGAGGAGTTCATGTGTGTTCTGATGGAAGATAAGCCTGGCACAATCGTCTACTGGGAAGTTTTCGACAGCTCTGGGAACAAACTGGGACGCATTCCTAACGTCCCTAACCCTGGCCCAAAGAAGTGGGGCTACGGCGTCACTGTGCTTAACGACAAGATCTTGTTCATCGGTGGATCTATGGGCGGGATTGGCTGCCCCATTGCTTCCCCTGATGTTTACGAGTTCAGTCCTGCTACTAACATGTCTGAATCTCTCTTTTCTCTTACACGAGTTTAGTGTCTTGTTTTCAACTGATTACTTGATTATCTTTGTCGGAATGATAAAAAACAGCTGGAGAAAACTGGCAGACATGAAGGTACCACGTTACAGTTTTTCATTAGCTGTAGTGGACGGTCTGTTGTATGTGTTCAGAGGTTGTACCAAATATGGTTATCCCCTTTCCAGCTATGAAGTGTACAACCCGGAAACTAACCAGTGGACCCTTGAGGATAGTCCAAACACCCATGTCGACATTGGCTTTGCATTCTCCTTCAACTCCAAAATCTACGTTTTAGGTGAAACAAGAAAATGCATGCCAACAATGGGTTAAACTAAGTTATTTTTATTTTATTTTATTTTTTAAATAATTATTGATGATGATGATTTTTTCAGACAATGGAACGCCCATAATCGACATATATGACACCAAAACGAATACATGGGATAAGTTAAAATCAGATGAAATAATGGGTGTTTATTCCTACACTGTTGTGAGGAACAAAGTGTATTTCTTGGACAGCGAACTGTCTGGATGTCTGGGATTGTTGGATCCAGAGACGGACACATGGTTCTCAGTGAATGTGCCTACGGCGCCGGGAGGTTTCCAGTCTAAATTAGGGCAATGGAACAACAAAGTTCTGCTGTTTTTACAAAATCCTCTAGGTAAGACCAAAATGAACGCTTTTACTAAAGAGGAAGGGTACAGGTGGATAGACTGTGATCAGATTAAGCTATCTGGTTATCACCTCTCCAACGTTCTCATCAAGTTCTGATTTCCCTTATAGTGGTTTTGGGGCTGTGAGTCTTTGTGTCTGGCCACAATGCCCTCCTCAACTTTCTCAATGATTCTTATATATGTTTGGTTTGTAATGGACCACTGAACTCGTGTGTGTGTGTCTTCACGATTATTTTGCAAGAAATAAAAATTTGAATGCAAGTTGTCTGTTTTTCCGTTTACCATTCTTTATTTTAGTGCAAGGAGTCTGTTTTTCTGACTCTTACAAGTTACAACCAAACTTGGTAAAAAAGGAAATAACTGAAATGGACCATAAGGTAGACTCGTTGGGCAATGGTGTTATGCATGAGATAATTTATGATATTATGCGTAAGACAATGTGTGGTGATAGACTTTGGTCATGAATAGACTCAGGAGCCAAGAATAGCTAATGAGTCAGTAATAGGCTACACCGCTTTAGGTAAGAACAAGTTTATGAGAAAGGATGTAAGTTGAACAAACATGAAGTCTTAATATGGTTTATACTGACAATTGTTGGTTTGAGTATTGGGCATGGCTAAAATGTTTAGTTCGTGTGATGCATGATCTTTTGTTGCGTGTTGTACAAAAGGAGTAAGAAAGTCTCAGAAATCACCAGGGGGTGAATCTCGCCCATAAGAATGTGATTGCTAGTGACTTTGAAACCACTGACTTGCTTGCCCCAGCTGTGTTTAGCTCATCATAGTGGCATATAACTAAACAACAACGAGGTTAACGATTAACCAAGTTTGAGTTTGTTGCAAAGACCCAAGTAGCTGACAAAAAAATTCTTAGATGACAATACAAAAAGAAAGCATCATTACTCTTCAGAAAAGAAAAGCTTCTTTGTAAATCTCGTAGAGCAGATTCAACATGTAAAACCAATAAACCCAACAACACAATGTTCAAACATTATTGTTGTTTAAACCATGTCAAGATAGAGACTTCATCTACCATTATAAATTACTAGGCTTCTCTTCCGCCTTACTCATTTTTTACTGCACTGGTATAGCTTTCTGCGTTGCTAACTCCCGGCGTACTTGATGCATCTGATGTACCACACGCCCTTAGAACAGCTTCATTCTGCAAGAGAAGCTCAAAAGTATTAAAAATACTAGTGTTGAAGAAGATACAAGCATTTTAAGAGATAGACAAGTTTCGCATGATACATCAAAACAGGAACAATGACTTCCAAGTAATGCTCTTGGTGATAGCTAAATGTAAATTCTAAAATTATTCTACTTTGGTTTAACTACAACATTACTAAAGCTGATAAGCTCTATATACTTAGGCTATGTTTATTGGCAGGTTCTTAGCATGGGGTTCTTAGTGTAATATAAGAACCATTTCTTAACTTTAACTAAGAAAAAGTTAAGAGACGGCTCTTAAATCTCTTATTTAAGAACTGTCTCTTAACTTTTTTTTAGTTAAAGTCAATAAACATGCCCTTCGAAGCCTAAGGACTATCAGAAATAATATCAGAAATAATATCTTGAGAAGCATAAATGATTACAAGTTTGCAATGAAACTCATCCCATGAACATTTTCAACAAGAAAAACCAATGAACACAGTCCTAATCCATCCTTGTCCTAAGAATATTAGATGATAAGCATCATCTGTTATGATTATCATCTATCTAATAAAGAAACTGGAGATTCCTGAACATAGAATCGATCAAAGCCGAAAAACGGAGCTGGAAGTCGGTCAACAACGATAAACCTTAAAAGAGATGGAGAAGGAGAGTTACCTGCCAAACGCGACGGAGGCGGGTTTTGGCATTGGCTTTACGAGTAGAGGTAAGCTTGATTCTCTTCCAAATGAGACCACCCGAATCATGCTTCTTCACAATCTCCATCACCCTAGTTCCCCAAAACGCACCCATTCCTCGCCGCCTCTCTCTCTCTCTCTCTCTCTCTCTCAGCTCGCTCAATCTCCAGTCCAGACAAAGCAAAACAAAGGGTCTTAGATCAATTTGGGCTTTTTATCTCTATCAGCCCAATGCTTAGTAGACTATGCAGCCCATTTACACTTCTTATCGACCTTATCAATTTTGCTAACTACACGTTAGATAAATCCATAAATATATCTCATACTAGTATAGTAATTTGGCAGTGTATGTGACTAAGTTGTCACAAGCAAAGCAAATTTTGGACACAAATAGTGCCTACGACTTTCAATCTTTAAGTTCATTGTTAGTGATCAAGGATTTTGGAAACTAATTTGTGTGTTGAGCAAGTTAAGTTGACTAACAAATGCTGTCTCGTGGAAGTAAAGAGACGGGCGTTACAATTAGGTAACAATGTGAAATAGACAAAAAAAAGTGTCGTAAGATCGACTAAAGAGAAGGTTCATCTTAATCCCATATATCTACAAAAATAATCCACCGGAGAAGTGCTACTGTGTTATTAAGTGCTGAAAAAACAACAACAACATATGCTCTCATCTCAAAAATAACTCTTTAGGTGAAAACCCAACAAAACAAAGCTCTTTGAATTTACCAAGGTTTAAGGTCACCAACAGGACCAGCGGTCCAGTTCAGTACCTTCTCACCTGCTTTCAAGTATACGCTTCCGTCATGTGGTAACTTCCTAGCTAACCCGTTAAGTATCTGATGGAACGCGTCCCCTGGCTGCGCCGGTTGAGGGAAGAGCATGGCTTGTTTCATCGAAGGATTCGCGAGGAGTCTCTGTTTCCTTAGGATCACTTCCGTTGGTATTGAGGTCAGGATCGTGTCTAGCTCAGGGACGTCTTTCTCCGCCACAAAGACTCCTATCTCTTCCCAGGGGATGGCGTCTGCGAAAGGCAGTACTATGTCGTCAGCTATAATAACTGGAATGCACCCAAACACAACCGCTTCAACTAGCCTCGGACTCCATGGAGCCCATCCTAGAGGACACAGACAGAAGATGGATCTCTGCATGTCTTCGTAGTATGTTGTCGGGTGGTCTGTTGAGATGTCGAATAGAGGGTTGTTCTTGAAATTTTCCCATACCGCTGCTCTTGCGCCTCTATACAAAGACATAAGTTAACATTCAGTAGACTTCAAAACAAATTTAATCTTATATAAACTTTTAGATTTTATAATGAGAAATGGTGATATAGTGATCTCAAAACATATATGTACCTTGCATAATAGCCACCTTCTGGATCGTTATTAACATCGTAGAACAAACCGCGGAAGTAAACAAAGATAGAGCGTGGAACGTCTGCAGGAATAAGATGGGCCTGCATCTTCTGTGGTGGTGCAAAAGGTGGAATAGTGATTGAGCCTTGGTCCAAACACACATGGTTCCTCTGACCAAATGTCTGAACCAAAGTAGCACGCTGGAGTAGCGGAAGTATCCCTCTTTCAATAGCTTTCTCCTCCTATTTAATAATCAATGTTATCAATCAGTTACATGGAGTTTCTAATCTATATTTGAGGGGAATTAATACACAAAACTGAGTTAATGAGTGGTGAGTAAATCTATCTACCTGGTAATGGAAGCAAGCTCCAAAGTCATGAGGAACAACAAAGAAGTGATCAGCACCTTCAGTCTTATTCCAATAAGGCCAGTTCGAGGAGATAAGTTGAATAGCGCTTCTCATCATACGCGGGGACTTAAAAGGCAATGGCAAGCCGGTAGGAGTGAGATCACAAGTGGGGTAGATAGGCGCGTAGAACCAATCAGCTTCGTCGGGGTTACGCGTTCGGACAGGACTAGACAAGAGGAACCTGTGCATGAAGATCTCAGCGGCGAACATGTGGGTAAGACAACGAGGGTCCTTTTGAAGTAACTTCTTGTTGTACTTGCTTGGGAGCTCGTATACATAAACCTTAAGCTTCCCTACTGGATTATCCTCCAATACATCACCAGCACTTCCTGCAGGGAGTTTTAAAGGTTCAACCTTTTTTTTTTCAAAGGTTCAACCTTTTTGAGAAAATCAAATGAATATGTAAAACCAAAGAAGAGGTACCTGAGATACGCTCTGTTCGAACGTTGTTTTGAGCGGAAGAAGCGGAGAGGAGGAGGAAGAGGAGAATGGCGGAGAGGGAGGAGGAGGGGTTCGTCATAGCGGAGGGAGATGTGTTGTGGGATGGGGCTGGTCTACAGAGAAGAGGAAGCGAAGGGATATAAGGGAAGAGTATCGTTGAGAGGTCATGGGGGGGAGTGGTTGACGAGTTTACTTCCAGATTAGGTTTTAGGGGATTTTTTTTTTTAATTAAGAAATGGAAAGAAGGAAGGAAGCTAATTTGAAAATGAAACGGAGAAGACGATAGAAAACGAAATAGCTTCAAGTCACAGTTATGTTGAATTTTTGCTTGTCATTTACGATTATGGTTTGACTAAATGTTTATTGGGCCTCGTTTAACTCTACTGGCCCATTACATAGAATATGTAGCCTTTTTGTCTCTATTACAAAACTCATTAGTGATTAATAATAGGTTAGCTAGCCATACTTGTAACAAGAGCCGTTTCTGAAGCTAAAACTTAGCAAGTGGGTTCGAATGGCGAGTGATGTTAATGAGTTGTTTGTGTAATAGTTCTACACTGATTGAGCATAAACTTGGTGTATAATTTGATTACAAAAAAAGCTTGGTGTATAAACAAAATGGGGATAATTGATTGTGTGATTCCAAGTGAAAATTAAAATTTTAGGATGTGTTTTGTATGTGAAAAGAATTTAAAATAAAACACTAGCCACCAAGGACTAACGTTAAGTGTGCTTATTAGATTCCTTTTCTTTAAGATCTCAATCAATCCAAAAGAATATGCAATCAATCATTTATCCATAAGTGTGGTCTCATCGTCTCAGTATTGCTCCTCCTCCTCCTGTCCCTAGCCACGTCTTCTCTGCCACCGTGCTCCTTCGATTTGCCTACCGAACCACCATTCTACCACCTCCATCCATTTCGTCTCCTGCGGTATAAACCCACTACTTGTTCTTACCTTTTAAGCGCTTTTTTTTTTGCTTCCTTTACCTTTAGACCATGATTAACCCCGGGTTCTTAGATAGGGTTCTTAGCGTAATTTGAGAATTGATTCTTAATTTTAACAAAGAAAAAGTTAAGAACCGGTTCTTAAATGTCTTATTTAAGAACCGGTTCTTAACTTTTTCTTTGTTAAAGTTAAGAACCGGTTCTTAAATTACGCTAAGAGTTCCCACCTAAGAACTCGGGGTTAATCATGGTCTTAGAACTCGGGCCAGTTCCATCAAAGCATGAAAATCATTTGGATAAAATAGTCCTTTATCATCACTATGATTGAGTCTTTAGGTCTCTGTGTGTGTTTGCAACTGTCGACGCCTTTCACTTCTCCTCGGATTCTCTTGTGTGTTACTGTAGCATCAGCGAGTCTCGGGAGAGTGTAATGGCAACTAAAGAAGATGGGAGACTCCCCAAGATCGCCTCTTCTATTCGAGTCATCCCTGACTTCCCTAAACCAGGTCTCTTTTCAACTTTACTTATAATATAAGATGATAACGTCGTTTCTTTCCACTAGTTTAGAAACTTGATCTGTGTTTCGATCTTAATGCCTTTTGATTGGATAATCCTTTTTTTACAGGGATCATGTTTCAGGACATAACAACGCTTCTTCTGGACACTGAGGCCTTTAAGGATACTATTGATATTTTTGTTGAAAGATACAAAGGCAAAGACATTTCTCTTGTTGCAGGTGACACTTGTTCCCATACCCTATAAGACTATAACTAACTTATGGCTTTGTTTTTTAAAATAATGGGCCTCTCTATCATTATTAGCCGTAATTTGATACCGAGATAGTGTGTGTATTATCTTAAAGTGAAAAGTTGTTTTCTTTTGTATGTGGTGGATGATTTCATTTTTGTCTAAATAGCGTTAATATTAATGTTTTTTTTTTTTTTTGTGGTGAAATGGTGACAGGTGTTGAAGCAAGAGGTTTCATTTTTGGCCCTCCTATTGCGTTGGCTGGTGCCAAATTTGTCCCCATGAGAAAGCCCAAGAAGTTGCCTGGTTTCTCTTATTCTTTCCCCCTAGTCTAGTATTGACTTACCATTTTTGATATTTACTTCAAAGTTTACTCTTAATATGGTCGATAACATGGGATAAAGGGGGGACACTCGTTTGCTAGTTCATATTTATTTTTTGGTAACTCACAGTAGATTAAGTGGTTCATATCGATGGAGTAAGTTGTTTGGTTGACCAACTACGAGAAGTGTTTGTTAAGTCATTTGAACACTTACTGAGCAGTACCAGTGCATTCCATGGAAGTGAATTTTAGTGATATTTGGTTTGTTTATTAACAGGGAAGGTGATCTCGGAGGAGTACTCGTTGGAGTATGGAACAGATAAAATAGAGATGCATGTAGGTGCGGTAGAGCCTGGTGAGCGTGCAATCATCATAGATGACCTTATTGCCACGGGTGGTACTCTCTCTGCTGCAATCCGACTTCTTGGTAACCGCAAAAGATTTCCTCTGTTCAATTATTCTTATAACAATAATGTTCCACGGCTGAAGTTTGACTCTTTTTCTTTCTATCCCTCCCTTATTGGTTGCATGCAGAGCGAGTAGGAGTGAAGATAGTGGAGTGTGCATGCGTGATTGAGTTACCAGAGCTGAAGGGAAGGGAGAAACTAGGAGAGACGCCCTTATTTATTCTTGTAACCTCCGATGCTGCTTAACAAGAATAAACCCTTCAAATGTTATTATTTTTCATTTGATCCTCTATGTTGTTTTCATCTTATCATAATTGGCTCATACTACGAAATTGGCATTTTGCATGCCTGGATGATTCTCTTGTTTTCCATCTATTAAAAAATTTACATTCATAAACTGTCTTATTACTAAAAAAAACTGTCTTTATAATCTCAGATTATGTTGATCATTATTATAAATCGTAGAAAATAAAGAAGCAGTAAGTATTCTAGCATGGCGGTGGGAGGAGTTTCAACTAGAGGATGGAAACATTTAGCTACTGTCCTCTCAGCTGTGAAAATGCTCAAAAATGCTGAATCTATTCCTTGTGCTTCAGATGGCTCAAGAACAACCTAAGCAGGCAGTGAAGACATGCTGCAGTTTGGTAGCCCTAATGTGGGTGGCATAATATGAAATATACATATTCTCTGATGTTTTTGATCTCTCTGACTACTCTTATTCTAATATTTCCAGGCTCTGCTACAGAAATTTGAAACGGAAGCTTGGCAGATGCAGAAACATGTCTGGAGAAGGAGTAACTTGTCGTTCTTAATATAGTGTATTTAACAACAGAAGATTATCACTAACCATTAATTTACATACTCTGTAATATAAATATATATATCATTACGCTAAAGCACTAAAAAGAGCAACATGGATACTCCAAAACCTAATTAAGCATTGAAACTTGACTGACAAGTTTCCGTGGCGATTATGTGAAACCTCCACGTAAAGACATAATCCCTTGAACCGCACTCAAGTTTCATCACACGCAGAACGCGTGCACAAGCTCCTGGTGGCTGTCTCTTCCCCACTCTATTCTCACTCAGCATGTAAAGCACTTATTCTCTGGAGTATTGGATTCACTGAAATGGATCATCACTTTGTTACGTATGCTGTGGATGATCGAGAGAAAGCCTTGGGCCATTTTACTTCAAGCCTAAGATGATACAAAGCTTCTAGAATGATGAGCTGGACATTTTATGGAAGCAGAGATTCCTCTCTATGCAGAATAATCCACGTGAGGAGGAAAGCACGTGCTCTCAGTGGTTCACAACGAATGCATGACAAGAGAAGACACTTCAATATAGTCTTGGGCATTCGGGTTTTCGGTTCGTGTCGGTTCGGTTTGTTCGGTTTTCGGATTATTCGGGTTGGAGAATTTAAGAACCGTTTAGGAACCGGATATTTTTCGGATCGGTTCGGTTCGGATAATGTCGGGTTCGGGTTTCTATTTTTTTATAAAACCCAAAGTGAAACCGAATTAAAAATAATTCGGGTTCGGTTCGGGTTTAAATCCCCAAAAACCGAACCCCCCCAAAACTTGCATTAAACCCCAAAAAAACAAAAAATATTCGGGTTATTCAGATTTTTTTTGAATTTTTTTATTTATAAATTATATTTTCTATAAACTAAAATTAAAAATAATTAAAAATTAAATATATTCAAAATATTCGGGTACCCGTTTGATTTTCGGTTCGGTCCCGGTTCGGTTTCGGGTTGTTGGGTTTAGAAATATAGGAACCGTTCGGGTTTTTGTTTTTTTCAATTCGGGTTCGGTCTCGGTTTTTTCGGTTCGGTTTTCGGATTACGGATAATATGTCCACCCCTTATTTAAGAGACATTAAATCTCTTATTTAAAAATCTTCTCTTAATTTTTTTTAGTTAAAGTTAAAAAACGACTCTTATATTACGTTAAGAACCTCACCTTAATCCTAGAATAAACATGCCCTTTAAGAACTGTTTCTTAATTTTTTATTTTTAATTAGATAAAGTTAAAAAATAATTCTTATATTACGCTAAGAACCCCGTCATAAGAGACGATTTTTATTAAAATTAACAACATTTAATTAGATGATAGGAGAGGCGAGAGTGCTATCTAACAATTCTGTCAAAACCGAAGTATTTATAAATAAGTTTTTAACATGTGTCACAATTTCAAATTTTTATTGATATGTGTGTTAATTAGCAACTCCGAAAATCTAAGATTTATATAATAAGATATTTGCACAAAGACATAAAATTACTATAGACAAAATACTACGTTTTTTTTGTTCGAAAGACAAAATACTACTTATTACTTATAAACAGGAGGCAAGAGCTAAAGAGAATAAATATCTATATACGAGAGAATTGTTTGCTTCTTACAACAAAATGTTATATTATATGTCTTAACTTCATTTTTAGTGTCTAATTATCATTTCTTTTTTTTAATAATAATATAAATAATAGAATACATCAGTATTTTATTTATCTTTAATACAAAAAGGCAAAACAAAAACAACTAACATATAATTTTACCAAGAACGAACATATAATATCATAACATATCACTAACATTTTTTCATATTTTTGGTTGTTTTATATTTACAAGTATTAAATGTTGGATTTAGTGAGCCCATGTACAATTATTCATTATGTATTATACGATATTGTCCACTTTAAATTTAGAAAGTTAATTTACATAGATTTACTTTTGAGTTTTTTTTTTCAAAAGATTTTGTTCTAAATAGAATTGAACATCTTTTTATATATTAAATATTTATTGTCTAAACTTTTAATGTGGGATTTTGTTTAATATCTCACATTAAAAGACTCTATGATTTGATATCCATTTCCACAACAACAAATATTTTAAAAAATTGAAATGGACGAATAACTGGTGTAAGGCAAAAATTATGCACAGTCCTAGCATGTTGGGCGTTCGGATATTTTTGTTCAGGTCGGTTTGGTTTATTTGGTTTATTCAGTTTTTTGATTATTCCGGTTGAGATATTTAGAAACAAGTTATTTTTGAATCGATTCGGTTCGGATGTGTCGGCTTCGGGTCAGATTTTTATTTTTCTAATAAAACCCGAAATAGAAATGAATTATAAATAATTTTGGGTTTGGTTCAGATTTAAAGTCCCAAAAAATTGAAAAATTCCAAAATACCGAGTTAAACCTGAAAAAACAAAAATATATTGGGGTTATTTGGATAGTTCAGTTTTTTTCCAAAATTTTTATTATAAATTATATTTTATATATATTAAAATTCAAAATAATTAATATATTCAAAATATTCGGATACCCGTTCGATTTTTGGTTCGTTTTCGGTTCAATTTTAAGTTTTCGGGTTTAGAAATATAAAAACTATTCGGGATTTTGTAATTTTCAGTTTGATTTCGGTCTCGATTTTTTTTATTCGGTTTTGGTTCGGTTTTTGGATAATATACCAACGACTAGTCCTAGCTTGCTCCAAATGCCAAGTCATAAAATATGGAAAATAAATAAAATAGATCGGGAAAGAAATATCTGGAGAGCCTCCAATGAGAAAGCGGTTTCCGTATCACCATAAGTTTTGAACACATTGCTTATCTTAAAGCCATACGTTTTGGTTAAACACCACTCTGCTCTTCGCTTTTGTCTGAAACTTCCACTTTATATAATCGATGGACCTTTTCTCCAGATTTCCAGCTTTGCACAGACACATAAGACTCTGTTTCTTAGAAAGAACATGAACAAACCATCTTCACTTCATTTGGTTGTCATAACGATGCTCATAACGGCGACAATGACTATGATGTGTCAAGCTACGACCAACAACCTCCACCCTCTTATTCTAATTCCAGGAGACGGTGGTAACCAGCTAGAGGCACGGTTGGACCGAGACTACAAGCCAAGCAGCATCTGGTGTAGCAGCTGGTTATACCCTACCCGTAAAAAGAGTGATGGATGGTTCAGGCTATGGTTTGATGCTGCAGTGTTATTCTCTCCCTTCACCAAATGCTTCAACGAACGGATGATGTTGTACTATGACGCCGACTTGGATGATTACCAAAACGCCCCTGGTGTCCAAACCCGGGTTTCTCATTTCGGTTCGACCAAATCTCTTCTCTACCTCGACCCTCCTCTCCGGTATAGTAACCTTCCGACATTTCTTGTTACTAGCTTAGTCGTGTTGCGTTTTGGAACATTTCATTGACCGTTATGACAGTTATATCAGCCTTGGTAATAAGGTGTCATTTGGTGCAGAGATGCTACATCTTACATGTCACATTTGGTGAAAGCTCTAGAGAATGGATGTAGGTATGTTAACAACCAAACCATCCTTGGAGCTCCATATGACTTCAGGTACGGCCTGGCTGGGTCGGGTCACTCGACCCGTGTAGCCTCGCAATATCTACAAGACCTCAAACAGTTGGTGGAGAAAACAAGCAGCGAGAATAATGGAAAGCCAGTGATACTTCTCTCCCATAGCCTAGGAGGCCTTTTCGTCCTCCATTTCCTCAACCGTAGCGCCCCTTCATGGCGCCGCAAGTACATCAAACACTTTGTTGCACTCGCTACGCCATGGGGTGGAACGGTTGAGCAGATGAGGACGTTTGCTTCGGGAAACACACTCGGTGTCCCTTTTGTTAACCCTTTGCTGGTCAGGCCGCAACAGAGAAGCTCAGAGAGTAACCAGTGGCTGCTTCCACATTCCAAAGTGTTTCACGACAGAATTAAACCGCTTGTGGTTACTCCCCGGGTGAACTACACAGCTTATGAGATGGATAGGTTTCTTGCAGACATTGGCTTCTCTCAAGGAGTTGTCCCTTACAAGACAAGAGTGTTGCCTTTAACAGAGGAAATGGTGACTCCGGGAGTGCCGGTCACTTGCATATATGGGAAAGGAGTTGTGATACGCCGGAGGTTTTGGTGTATGGAGAAGGAGGGTTCGATGAGCAACCAGATATTAAGTACGGAGATGGAGACGGCACAGTTAACTTGTTGAGCTTAACAGCTTTGGAGTTGATTCACAAAGTTGACAGTTTGAAAACCGTAGAGATTGGTGGAGTCTCGCATACCTCTATACTTAAAGATAAGATCGCACTCAAAGAGATTGTGAAGCAGATTAAGATTATTAATTCTGGATTAGCTCATGTTAATGCTAAGAGTGAACAAGAACAGTCAATCAGTGAGATTGGAAGTAAGTAAAATTAGTTGGTTTTGTGATATGATAAAAAGTAATGCATGCACATTTCTAAATATAGAAGAGAAGGTAACAAAAAACATACTGTATTGTGTTAACGAAGAGCTGAGGAAGTCATGAGCTGTGACTTTTGTCTATAGATTGCATCCACTCCACCTTTAACCACACAAAAACTCTGAAAGAAACCAGAAAACACATCAAAAACGTCGAATTGAATAGCAAAACAAAGGATGAAGCTTTCTTCCCATTCAAAACACCCTCTCAGTGGTGTGCCTTTGAAACAGTAGAGGTAAGTGTATAGAACAAAGTCAAAAGAGAATATACTAGCAATGAAGCGACAGAGAATTAGTCACTCAGGCAGTCTCAGACGGTTGAAAACGACCAAGAAACTCTTCTCAGGGCCAATATAGAGAAACCCAAGATCCCCACCCGTCACATATGGTCCCATTCCCTGTTCAGCAAAACCTCTACCGTTAACTTGCAAGAGAAAGAACTCATGGTTGGCTCTATTGTGTTTCTATACATTACCTTTCCATTCAGTTTTAAAAGCTGCCCACCGACCCATCTTGGGTTTATAAACCCAAAGTCTGCGATTCTTCCTTCTCCCATGTAACTCGCAAGCTGTGCATACACGTAAACATCCCTCTAGATAAGCTTTTGACTCACATGGTTGAACTATGAAATGTATTTAGGCTTATTGTTTCATAGGTCAGTTTCTGTAGTTCTCAAAAAAAAAGAAGCTCAGGAGATTAGGAAAGTGTCATTACCACTCCCATTTCCTCTGGGTACATCCCACGATCCCTCATGCGACTTCCCTTCCCAATCCTTGCACGAAATGTCACCTACCAAGAACTTGTGACCCTATTTAAATTCTTCATCCCACACAAAATATGTCATATAATGAAAACAAAAAGAAAAAAAAACATTGAAAAGATATATATAACCTGGCCAGCCGGCACATTTGGTTCTCCTGTCAACTTCACAGCTTCAACGTACTCAAAAAACTCAATACCTGAGGAGTTACTTTCGTCTGCATCATTCCAAAGGCCATACTTACGCCTAAGTTGTACTATCTCGGTACCATAAGGTCCCAATGTACCAACATATAGGCCTGCACTTCAAACTCAGAACACATCCTAAGTTGAGTTGTACAAATACATTCTGAACCCATATCGAAAGAAAGAGATTTATCTAATGCAAAACATGATTACCATCAAAAGGGTCTAGGTCGCTTTCACGAGTTATGATTCTATTAAATGTTGTATACTAAGTATCCGAAACCTTAGTGTGGAAAAGGTTATCAAAAACATAATTAAACAACAGCAAATATTCGAACAAAAAAATAAGACGTGTATGCATAGTTTGCGCTGCCTATTCTGTTATTCAGTGTGCATTAGCGATTAGAAAGAACAGCTACGCTGTTTTCTCAGTTGATATACTGAAGGGCATGAGTTAAACGAGAAAGTGCATTGTCAATGCAAGTCTGTCGCTCGATAGCTCCCAATTCTATACATCCTGAGTATAAAAAAAAAAGAGTGTTTGCCATGTTCCTGACAAGAAAATCGATCATAGGTGTTGGAGCAACAAAGAGTGTGGAGTTGACGCCACTACTTGTAGACAAAGATACTGCAGCAAAGTTGGATTATGCAGCTTGTGGAACCTTACAAGTTAACATAGATACCCATGCATCGTGCGGCAAAATTTATCGACTAAAATGCAGATGTTAGTATGCCAACTGCAAACCAGCCAATGATTTCAACAACTCTAAAACAGACAGTGTTGGATTTACCAAAAGGAGACAAGAAAACAGCAATCCTGAATAAGGTTCGTAATAACAATATCCAGACCTTGCACGAACCAGTGTTCTTAAGTATGAACGAGCATCATATATCCTCAAATTGTACAAGTATTTCAAGAAAAAAACATTGCAAGAGCTAAATTCTTTATTGGGTTTCATGTAAGCGTTTTATAGGGTAGAACGCATCCGCCTCAGTCATTTCTTACTTCAGGACAAACACCTCAACTCTGAGATTGATAGAAAGGTTACATAAGACTAAGATTCAGCAGACGAGGCTGCGTCATCTTTGTGCTTAATCATGCCCGAGTCCACAAGAATTGGAATCTCCGCAGCAAGCCATGGAGCGAGCCCCAAACAAAGTGCATGTGCTATACCAAACCTAGGACTGCATCATAAACAAAAAGCCATTCATCAATACCAAGAAAACGGGAAATGGCTGCTCATATTCATGATAGAAATGGATCGCACTAAACCCAAGCTCGGGTTGGTTTCTCCTTTATAAGAATTAGATGTCCACTCACAAACAGCTTAATATCAGAGTTTGCCAGCCTAATTGAATCATCATCGACAATAAACCAATTCAAGTACCATCCTAAGACAACAAACCAAACCAAAGTCATCTAAAACAATGCGTACTTCTCTAACACGGGCAATGCAGCCAGAAGCATAGTAAATCAATATCAACAACAAACCAATCTAAGTAACACCTTAAGACAACAAACCAGACTAAACTGATCTTAAACAATGCATACTTCTCTAACAATGTCAGGAGCATAACAAAGTTACCAGTTCTTAGCCCAGAGCGGCTTGAAATGCACAGTCAGACAAATCTTCCCACCTCGATACATCTACAGAAAACAAAAGGACAGAGATCAACCCAATTGAGCAGAGACAAAACTCCGGTCGTAATCAAAAGAAAGTCCTAACCTTTTGGGTTTTGCCGTCAATCTCAGGCAACTCAAGCTCGGGAGCAGTGGCGGGGTAGGTGATTGGGATATCGAATTGGAGATCGAACTCGTATTTGAGGAGGTTGTGAACGTACCAACACTTGCCAGTCCAACGCGTACCTTCGGGATTGGAGGCGGAGATACGGAACCAGTCGTTGTCATTGGACTTGTTCATCTGTGTATACGCGATCAGAGACTTGTACTCTTCCTTAAGCCTCTGTTTCCATGCATCGCCGTCTCTTGGCCCCGCTTTCGTCGTTAGAAGAGGGATTCGCGTTAACGTCGACTTCGTGCTCGGATCCCATCCTTCCATTTTTCTCCCTCTCGTCGATTTGGAAGTGTGTGTTTCAACCCTAAATGTGCTTTCTTTTGCTTTGTCGGAATTGGATGGATGCTTTGATTCTGATTCCTCTATAGCTTTTTTGTCAGAGGAGCATCGGGACCAGAAAGAATAATGTAACCGAATAAGTCAAACCGGTTTTGAATTAAAGCGATTTGGGTTGGTATTGGTTTAAAATCTAGTTTGAAATTTCTTGGTCTGACTAGTTCGATTAAATACGGTAAACCAAAGTTTAATCAGTTGCGTCAACTTTGTTTGCTACAAAGAGAAAGAGATTAAAACATAAAAGGCCATAATAAAAAATTTAGCCATTGAGTTAACATGGATTAGAGATTTGTGAGCCAATCACAAGCCCTCGTAAGGATGTCGTGAGCAGAAATGTCAGAGCTCGAACCAGCACGTCTGGCAAAGAAAAGCCTATCCAGATATTTTTTGAGCTGGAAGAATCTCACTCACTCACATTTTGGGACAATGCTACCATGACGTTCTGTAGAATTGTTCTACCAGCCCCATTGTTTGAAGCAATCTAAATATTGAGACCGTTTTAGACACAAATATAAACAACTATTCAATGAATGTGAACGACTCGTTACTTTGTTCATTGTTGTCTGGACTCAGACCGTGTATTGGAATGTCCAAAGGAAAAAAATATAATTCCATCTCATACTAAATACACCAAATTCAAAACAATACCAAATTTTCATGGTCTTGGACTTCACGTTTTTGCTTATAGCTTCCTGAACACCTGAGACTTCAAAAGTTCCTGAACCCTATTAAATCTTTACCAGTCAAAAGTTGTATCTTGGAACTATCTCACAGTTATGAGAGCTTCGAGATTCTTCTGGATCACCCACCCTTGTGGATAAGGGACATCCCGGGCATCCAAGTGAAGATGCCAGTTCAGTATCCTCGAGCAAGCTGGTGGAACACCTTCCATATCGCTTTCATCTGCTACTACCTGCTCTATAAATGTTGTCTCCTGCTTGGAAACACACACCATGTCATGTATAAGTAAGATTACAAAGACAGGTTCACTGGGCACCAGAGATAAAGGGAAAAAGTCATACTTGGAAACCTTCCTTCACTGTGTCTAGTTGGCGGGTTGGATGTGGAAAAGGACGTTTCCACCTTTTAGGGTCCCAGAGTATAGTGCTGTTGAAAGCAAACCCTGACATATCAACATGGAACCTTCGTAGTCTTTTACTCTTTTCATTAGTGTGCCATCCTATTACTTGACTTCCATTGCATACTGGTCCCTCAAGGATGGCCTTGTTTTTGCTTGGCGCAAGCATCGCAACAGGCCAAGTTCCAAATCGCCTGCACACATGAGAGAGATAAACCATAACAAATTATAACAGAGGGACTAAAAAACTTCAGAAGAAGTCACGCTTTTAGATATCAAGCCGTCAGCATCTACACAATTTTAAAAGAACGGACTCAGAAACCAAGACCATGTACATGGATATTACACAAGTTCAATAAAACCTTTCAAATAACAAGAATGAAATTTCTCAAACGAGCAAGACAGAACACACGGAAGAGTAAGCAGCAAAGCAGAGAGTATAAGAGCAGAGGCACTGAGGCAGGCGGCCAAAAAAGTTCCAGATTTTGTGCAGAAAACTTCACATACTCATCAGAGTAACAGGCGCATGCTACATAAATGTTTATATTGTCAACACAACACCAACAATACTAGGATCACTAAGTGTCACGTAAGAAGGCAAAAAAGATGCCAATAAAAGAAGTGACAACAACAGAGTTCTGCTAGACTAACAACTTAAAACTAAAGCAGAATCTCTCAACAGAAACCAAATCAACAATCTAATAACTCTATTTCTCAGAAACTACCAAGCAGAAGTGATCTAACATTCCATCTATAGCCACAAGCAAAGTTAAAGATCCACTCTTTTCAACTCACCTAATCTGTCTCAAGCTTTGAAACAGCTCAAGCGAGTAGACATTATCATCATCAGCAAAGTAAACAATCCCATCAAGCTTATGCAACTCAATATGTTCCAACGCAGTGTTCCTCTGATGAACACCTCTATCCTTAATACTCGTCATGTTCCTCTTACAAACCAAGTGTCTATACATCACCCCCGTCTTCCTCAAAATCTCCGAAGTCTCAAACGAGGCCGCATTGCCCTCCACCACTATCCACAACACAGGAGGCTCCACTAGCCTCAGCGTCTGAGCAACCCTGTTCAAGTAATACGCCTGCATCGCTCGATTGTACGTTGGTGTCACCACAATCACAAGCTTCCTCGGCACAACAAAATCGAAATCCTCCTTCTCCTTCTTCTTCCCAATCTCCACGAAACTTACTCCATCCACGCCTACCTCTTCCCGTTTCACGTTGTTCGGAGGTTTGATCTCGAAGGCGGATCGATCGGTGCCGTTTACGTCATCGATTTGGCCGTACGGTGTCATACCTAAGAGGAATCCGATGAGAAAGAACGCGAGGAATTGGTAAAGCGGTCGCCGCCATGGACCTCTGCGGGAGGTTTTGGGATCAGTTGCGGTGGAGAGTTTGGTGAGGTATGAGAGAAGCTGCGAGGAGTTGTGTTTACTGGTGCCTTTCTGAGAAGGGGATGGGGAGAATGGTGCGGCTCCGTTGTCGTAGGGACGATCGTGATAGAGCGGCGAGAGAGTTCGCCGGATTGAAGCCATCTCAGTTTATGGTACACCTTACATGCTCCGAATCAAACATTGAAGAGCAATTTTGAAAGAGATCAGCAAGTCAAGAGTAGCAATTCGCAGGATTTCAAGCTCAAGTCGGAGTTGGTAATCTCGTGGGTTGTATAGAATCTAACTCGCCGATTTGGATCTGTCGCCGCAGAGATCTAGAAAGAGGGAAAGTTGCAGGGGGAGAGAGAGAGTGGCGAAGAAATTAGCTTACGCAGGTTCGTGTGACACGTGGCCTGGTTATGGCTTGGGAGAAAACATTGTATAATGGTAGGGATGGCAGGGAGTAAAATATACCAACAATATTTATCTTAATAACAACACACAAATATAAAGTTTAAAGATATCATTTATAAAATATAAAATAACAAATGTACAATTACTTAAAAACTAATGATTAATTTAAATATATTTTAAAAATTTAAAACTTAAAAATTTAAAATATAGAATAAATATATTTTTGATTTGATTTCACACTTAATATTCATGAAGTGAATATACGGTTATAATTTAGGGTTTAAAATAAATATTTTTTTATTTTTAATAAATAACATTATAAATTTTTATCCTTTATGTAATATTTTTTACAAAAATATTTTTAATATTATTAATGAGATCTGTCTAAAATCATTTTTATTATTAAAGAATATGGTATAATAAATACATAAGTTATTAGTTAGATTTAAGATAATAAGATGTATATTATTTTATTTTTTGAAAATTTATCCTTTTATAAAATATTGAAAAATACTCTAGAATAACTTTAAAAAAGTTTTTGTCACTAAAATAGTTTCCAAAAAAAATGATATTTTTAATTAATATAGACTTAGAGTTTGAAGTTAAGAGATGGAGTTCTGGAGTTAGGATTTCAAATTTTAAAAAATAAAAATAAATTATTAAAAATTTCAAAATAAAAAGAATATTTGGTCACTTTTTTCTTGAAAACTATTTTTGTGACTAATTTTTTTTTAAAAAAACTGAGAGAATTGCCCTAAAATATTTTATATTTTTATTAATTAAACGATCATGTAATTATCTTTAAAAAAATCAAGATCTACCAAAATTTGAGGATAATATACAATAACAGTTTTTTCAGATCAAAACTAAAATTATCTGCAATTTATTTCTATTTTAATGATTTTTATTATAAAAAATTAGATATAAGATTTTTGTTCTATTATATATATATATATATATCTATATATGTTTCTCTATAAAAGAATAATTTATATTTTATTTTTTAATAAAAAAAATTATTTTAGAAATTAGTTAGAAATGGTCAAATCGCGATTTTTAGATAAGATTTGATAAAATATTAGATCTGACTGATGACCATTCTAGAAACAAAATGAACGAATAAGAAAAAACGTAGATAAATAATATAGCATGAATGGTTGAAAAAATAAATAATATAACATGAATGAAAATGAATGATTGTTATTTTTCAATTTAACAAAGAATAATTTTATTCTTTATTTTCTATAATAAAAAATGAGAAAAATGAAAAAAAAAATTATTCCTGATAAATAATGATTTTTGTAGGAACATTAAGAAATATTCTGGTCATTTCTTAGTCACCATTTGATTTGATGCTAGTCAGATTAATGGTACATTGAGAAAGACATGCACCGATGCACGTGAAGTTTCCAATTGATACTTCTTTCTGTATATAGTAATTGTAGTTAAGGTTTTCACATATATTCGAACATATTTTTGTTTTGTTTTACCTCTTTCTGTTCTGTACACTAATATGATTTCGGTAATTGCTAAAAAGGAATTGTAACAAATATGTTGATATTTAGTCCAAAAATACGAATATATTGATAAATAGTTATATATTCGTGGAAAGTAAAACCTATGAAATCTTAATTTCAGTTTTATGTTAGAAAAAGTAAAATTAGAGAAATATTTTCTAGGTTTTACTTTCCAAGAATATAATTGGTTGAAATATGGTTAGGTGTATAGGTAATTGTATTTTTATTTTGGAAATATACAAAATCATATGTTTTTTTAATATGTGTGAATAAACCTAGAACGACAAGTAATATGAAACGGAGGGAGTATTTCAGTATATATATTTGTTACAGTTTAGAAATACTATTTTTAGGTTGTAAAGAGTGTTGCACAGAATTAAAATTTGATGATTTTGTTAGAAGGATGGGTGTTTCATAAAGGTACCATAAAATATGTAGAATCCATTGTATCTACTTAAAGTATGCAAGTCATCAACGAGTACTTCAATCACCATTAGACCAAATTATTTTGATACATCGTGCCTGTAACAATCCATAATTGAGTTATTGCATGAAAGCTCCCACAATTTCTTTGCCAGATTTAAAATATCCAGTCTCTTTATCTTGTGTTCTTTGTTTAAACTTTAAGCACAATAATTGTAAGCTTAGTTTTTTCAGAATTTTATATTTATCTTCTTCACCTTTTTTCAAATGCTTTTAGTTTAAAATAGAGAAAAATGTCATTTAAACATCAACTTTCAAAATTGGTTGAAATAAAGTACCAACTTTTTGGTAAAAACATTAAACTTTCATTGATAAGTCATTTTAATCATAAACTTTCGTTTATCATATTATTTTAGTCCTATCGTTAGCCAACTGTTACAATTGACTAATAATATGCTTAAAATAGCTTTTAAGGTTGATGGTTTTTGGCAAAAATAAAATTCAACCTGGAAGCTCACTTTTAGAATAAATTATTTATTAACTATAAAGTTTTATAAATATAAATGTTAAAAAACTTCATCATTTTCTTTAAAATAAAATTTAAATAATTTTCATTTATATTCTAAAATAATTACTTAACATATCATAAGTTTAATAATTATTTATTAAATAATTATAAAGAACTTTTATAATTATTTATGATAATCATGTCATATTTTGTAATTATTCATATAGTCCTAATTGGATTATGGTTCAAATTTTTTTTGATTGTTTGTAAAATATTAATATATTTTTTGTTCTCACAAGACTAAAATTAATGGTATATAGATTCTTCATGATTTTAATGATATATCAATATTTTGGATCTTAACAGTTTTGGGTGAAACTTATTTTGATTAATATGCAAAAAAAATTGTAACACATTTATAGAAATTATATACATTTTGTTTTGGATAACTCTTTTCTTTTGAGAATAAAAAGTTGAATAAATATTTTACTAACATATTTTTTAACGGTAAAATTATAAAACAAACTCCAAATAAGATTATATAAATAGTTACAAAAATTGATCGTAAATAATTTTAAAAGTTCTTTATAATCATTTTATAAATAAATACTCAATTAGTGATATGTTAACTAAACATTTTAGAATAAAAATGAAATTTATAAAAAAAAATAATTTGAGAAAATAATTTTTTAATATTTTTTTGAATTGTTCTTATTTATAATTTTATTATTAGTGTTATAGTTATTAAAAATATATTTTCAATATTTTGGAAAATAGTTGATTTATATTTGTACCTAAAAAACATCAACTTTAGAAGCTATTTTAGGCCTACTATTAGTCAACTATAACTGTTGACTAACGATATACCTAAAATTAGTGTTCCAAAAAAAAAAGTGTTCCAAAAAAAAACGATATACCTAAAATGATATGATCAATAAAAAATTATGATTAAAATGGCTTATCAATAAAAAATTAGTGTTTTAGTTTACCAAAAATTGATACTTTACTTCAACCAAATTTAAAAGTGGATGATTTAAATAACATTTGAAATATCATCTCGTATAGTTCCACCAAGTTATTTGAGGACCGACCATGCATGTCTAAACGGATTCCAACTATTACAAGTTTACAACCACATTACCGCTCTCATTCACATCCCTTTGCTCCTTACTTTCCCTTTCCACCATCTCTACTCTCTCTATTTACACATTGGGGTTATAGTTTATACTATGTCAGTTTACAGTGACACAAGACTATACATCAAGAATATGGAAAATTAGCAATTTAAAGAGTGAATTGCTGAAGAAGATTTAATAATTTTTGAATTAAATTTGCCAATCAGTAACGAATAAATTAATACTTCAATGAGGAATTAAGAAATGATCAACATAATGTTGATGAAAACAATTCAAGTGGCTGTTTTAAAGTTATTCATTCTCTCCTGATTGATTAAAACTTTATATGATCTATGCTAAACAATTTCCTCATCCAATTCTCATGTGGTGATTTGCAGACGATAGGAACTGCCAGTCTCTTCCTTGCTTGCCAAGCTGAAGATGAGTCGTGCCAGTTGTCCAGCGTTGTCGTATCGGCTTATGAAATAATTTATGAGTGGGATCTTTCTACCTCAATTAGAATTCATCAAACTATAAGTATTTATAATATCTATTGGTGAATTCTTACTATTGTGCTAATATTTTTTGTTCTCTTGTGCATTGTGCTAAATTTATTACTCTCTACTCTGTCTGTAGGAATATTATCATGAATTTAAAGAATTTATTTTGGCTAGGAAGAAGCTTCTGCTGCCACAAGTGCTTTCCATCTCCTAGACATTGATCTTCCCCACAAACCTCTGGCTGCGGCCTTGAATAGGCTAAACGCTTGGCCTGACCTTGCAACAGCTGCATAGAATTTTGTGAATGATTGGTAAAGACCCTTGTTAACACTAGCTTATGCGCTTTTGTCACCACACTGAGTTTGAATAAGCTTATAATGCATTGTGTGTAGGCTTCGAACGACACTGTGCTTGCAGTACAAACCCCATGTTATCGCAACTGCTACTATGCACCTAGCTGCCATGTTTCAGAATGCAAAAGTAGGTAGCAGAAGAGATTGGTGGTTGGAGTTTGGAGTAACAACTAAGTTATTAAAAGGTTTGTACTATTTGTGTGTTATTATTGCCAATCGTTTGATCAGTCCCATAGAGAGATGCATGTTAGGGTCTTTCTTACATGTGCACACATGGAGTTTGGAATTAGGTATAATGGGCCTGAATAAACTAACTGCTACATGATATTAGCGGCTGATTAAAATAACATGGTGTTTCTCATCAATAATGACAAAAATTATCTAAGAGATGTACATGCTGATAGAAGTGAACAAAAGGAAGGCTATGCCACCTCCAAGAAGAGAGGTAGCTTGGGCAATACCTGCAGCCATGAAGCCGCCGGTCCATTTGGCTAGAGGCTACCTGTTTTACAGCTACCTTGTGCAGTCCTATAGACAGCCTGGCATCTGGTGAGCTATTGTTCACCCGCCTGAAGATGTTATTTATCAGTGTAAAGTTATATCGCAATCCGAGTGAGGTGTTTTTTGGTTAAGTTAAACCTCTAAGGTTTGACCATCTATTCTTATTTGTTCTGTTACATAGAAATTATGTAGAATTATTTGGTTATACAAATGCCCACTCTCTTCATATTATTGTAAATCTGGAATCTATATGTTGGTTTCTTTAAATTATTTATATACATATTTTTACTTATTTTCTCATCGTTAAGTACAAGTTTGGTTTGATGAAGTGCATCACCATGGTGATTTTTGAAGCAAACAAGTAATCAAAATAGTCATGTTTTTGCTGCACTCGGTACCCATGAGTTCAGTGTTTTGAAGTAACTAAATCAGGTTGACCAAATAAACAAAGTAGCTTATAGCAAGATGCACTATAGTTTTTCAGGTGTTTACATAATCATGAAACTAATATATTTGTTGGAAAACATCATCTATGATCAATTTAATTTTAAATAGCATATCCCAATATATAAAAGGGATTGAAGGAAGCCTCTCAGCATGTCCACATCAGATTGGAAAATCAACCAATCAAATTTTTTCATTTTGTCACGTCATATTTTTGTTTATTGCTCAAAAACTTAAAAATGCTAGCTCGACTGAAAATAATTAGAAGTAGCTCAATTTGTCACAGTCGTTCCCGATTCTTCTACTTCTGCCGACCTATATCTTTCGTCTTCCTATTAACATCGACGTATATCTCACATAAGTGTCATAAAGCGTTTCAGCATTCACTGCAACTATCAAAACGACATGCATCTTTTGGCATCCCATCTGCTCCACATCTTATATACCCCTCCGCTTCTTTGATTCTTCCCTTCACCAAATCACGAAAACACAATTATCAGAGCAAACGATGGCGACATCAACCGGCAAGGCCCCTACTTTCTATTCTTCAATGAAGTCGTACCTGGTTTGGGACAATCGGAGCTACCGGTTACATTAATCCACCTCTGGAAAGTGAAGAATACAATAACAGAGGGGTTCCTAATTGGTCTGGATCTGCTTCTAATAGATGGACATGTATGGAATTTTGTGTGCAACCCGATAATTTACCTCCTTCATTTTCACATTACGTAAGTGTCTGACCAAGAATTCACAACAAGCTCACAATTTAACAGTCTCTCTGTTTCTAATATTTGATTTATGTACTCTTCTGAAAGCAGGTAAACATGCGAGCTAACTGTAGTGGCAATAGTGAGTCTAAGCACTCATAGGGAGTAGCAAGCAGCAATAACAAGAAAACTTGGTCGGTTCAAGATGCACACTAGCTGCAGATCAGGAAAGTGACAATTCTGATTCTGAGAGTTTCAAAGTCAAACGTCGTTTGTCATTGAAACTGGAGAACAAAACATTTGTTCTGGACACAAGACACACTGAGCAACATCAGGTATTGAAAATCATAGAAAGTTTCCTATTTTTTGCTTTGAAACAATATTCATTAACTATACAACAATCCTCCCGAGTATAGGAACTGAAGAGTTTGAAGAAATGGCAGAACTACCATGTAGTTTAGCTCTTTCTCTTCACTTTATATATTTGTGTGTCCTTTTTTCTTTTCGATGCATCTGTTGTTATTTAATCGAACACCACTCCCAGATAGCCGCATCAGTTATCTTCTTTGCCTGGATTTGTTCCTCATGTTTCCTTACTTCATGCTTTTTTTTTCATTTTTCTTTATTAAGGGTAAAGTGGTTAAGTTGATTGCATGACGTCCTTTTGATTTATACCTCAATTCATATTTGTTTCTAGGGATGGGGAATGCAGGAAGGCGGTGGTTCACTCAAGGAACAATCTGCAGATACACAAGTGGATTGGATTGCAACTGGAGATAAGCAGGCAAGCCACCCAGCTGTTATGGATTCATTGGCCTTGCCTTCTCACTTTTCCGAGGAAGCTTCAGTTACATTGAGTTCAGTTTAAATGACAAGAATGAAAGGAGTGACTTAGCTGCACTTGCAATTGGAAGGAATAACTGTTGGCTTCTCATTTTATTGGTTTTCTTGATACATAGATCATATGTTTTCAACTGAACTTAAGGATAATTCCATTCGAGATTTTGTTTTAATTTTTTTTTTTATTATTTTCACTTATACTTTACAACAGTTATTTATTACGTTTTCTGTTTCATCAAAATCCAATTTTATAAGCTTTTGGTGATGCAAAAACCGTCTGATGCAATAATTTAAGGTGGAATATTTTTCTCGGAAAGGTAGATGTATTTTTTGAAGACATGACCTGACGTATATATCTCATATTGCAGTCACCTTGGTAGATTTGTGGAAATTCAGTTCAGTCATATGGAAAGAATCTCAAATATGAATTCAGATCTTGAGATTCTTTCCATATGACTGAACTGAATTTCCACAAATCTACCAAGGTGACTGCAATATGAGATATATACGTCAGGTCATGTCTTCAAAAAATACATCTACCTTTCCGAGAAAAATATTCCACCTTAAATTATTGCATCAGACGGTTTTTGCATCACCAAAAGCTTATAAAATTGGATTTTGATGAAACAGAAAACGTAATAAATAACTGTTGTAAAGTATAAGTGAAAATAATAAAAAAAAAAATTAAAACAAAATCTCGAATGGAATTATCCTTAAGTTCAGTTGAAAACATATGATCTATGTATCAAGAAAACCAATAAAATGAGAAGCCAACAGTTATTCCTTCCAATTGCAAGTGCAGCTAAGTCACTCCTTTCATTCTTGTCATTTAAACTGAACTCAATGTAACTGAAGCTTCCTCGGAAAAGTGAGAAGGCAAGGCCAATGAATCCATAACAGCTGGGTGGCTTGCCTGCTTATCTCCAGTTGCAATCCAATCCACTTGTGTATCTGCAGATTGTTCCTTGAGTGAACCACCGCCTTCCTGCATTCCCCATCCCTAGAAACAAATATGAATTGAGGTATAAATCAAAAGGACGTCATGCAATCAACTTAACCACTTTACCCTTAATAAAGAAAAATGAAAAAAAAAGCATGAAGTAAGGAAACATGAGGAACAAATCCAGGCAAAGAAGATAACTGATGCGGCTATCTGGGAGTGGTGTTCGATTAAATAACAACAGATGCATCGAAAAGAAAAAAGGACACACAAATATATAAAGTGAAGAGAAAGAGCTAAACTACATGGTAGTTCTGCCATTTCTTCAAACTCTTCAGTTCCTATACTCGGGAGGATTGTTGTATAGTTAATGAATATTGTTTCAAAGCAAAAAATAGGAAACTTTCTATGATTTTCAATACCTGATGTTGCTCAGTGTGTCTTGTGTCCAGAACAAATGTTTTGTTCTCCAGTTTCAATGACAAACGACGTTTGACTTTGAAACTCTCAGAATCAGAATTGTCACTTTCCTGATCTGCAGCTAGTGTGCATCTTGAACCGACCAAGTTTTCTTGTTATTGCTGCTTGCTACTCCCTATGAGTGCTTAGACTCACTATTGCCACTACAGTTAGCTCGCATGTTTACCTGCTTTCAGAAGAGTACATAAATCAAATATTAGAAACAGAGAGACTGTTAAATTGTGAGCTTGTTGTGAATTCTTGGTCAGACACTTACGTAATGTGAAAATGAAGGAGGTAAATTATCGGGTTGCACACAAAATTCCATACATGTCCATCTATTAGAAGCAGATCCAGACCAATTAGGAACCCCTCTGTTATTGTATTCTTCACTTTCCAGAGGTGGATTAATGTAACCGGTAGCTCCGATTGTCCCAAACCAGGTACGACTTCATTGAAGAATAGAAAGTAGGGGCCTTGCCGGTTGATGTCGCCATCGTTTGCTCTGATAATTGTGTTTTCGTGATTTGGTGAAGGGAAGAATCAAAGAAGCGGAGGGGTATATAAGATGTGGAGCAGATGGGATGCCAAAAGATGCATGTCGTTTTGATAGTTGCAGTGAATGCTGAAACGCTTTATGACACTTATGTGAGATATACGTCGATGTTAATAGGAAGACGAAAGATATAGGTCGGCAGAAGTAGAAGAATCGGGAACGACTGTGACAAATTGAGCTACTTCTAATTATTTTCAGTCGAGCTAGCATTTTTAAGTTTTTGAGCAATAAACAAAAATATGACGTGACAAAATGAAAAAATTTGATTGGTTGATTTTCCAATCTGATGTGGACATGCTGAGAGGCTTCCTTCAATCCCTTTTATATATTGGGATTTTCTAGGTCAAGATTTTAAGTTTCTGACACAAAAAGAAACCATCATTGCTTTACATGCTTTACGCTGCGCAGGCAAACATGATCGCTTCCATGTACATTAGGCCAAACATGTGAAAGTTCTTTGTGTCCAATGTTTCACCTTATATGGGATGGACACTGACAAAACTAGCTTCTGTTATGAGCTTTCAGGAAATTGTGAAGTATAATTAGGGAAACTAAGCACATTTCACTACCTAAAACAATTGAATTGCTATGAAGTTAGTGCACTTGATGATTCCAAGAAATACATAGATACATGGAAAGCTATGCATATTGTTGGGATTAATTCTGAAGAACAATACTTTCTCGAGATGATTCTATATTCAATGACTTTGTTCTGAAATCCATGCAGTGACATTTTTAAGTCTGAAGGTAGGGCAGCCAAAGAAACAATTACAAACCAATAAAGAACAATTAAGTAAAATAATTGAAATTAATTAGAAAATAAAATTGTATTCTCTCAGTCTATATCTTCTAGCAGAAGAAAGACTAAAGAAATGGTCGAAATGGATGACACAGTCTTTGCTTTTTTGGTGGATGATATAAAACCAGTTCTTTAATCATAAGCTGCTTACAAAATTTGTTGATTACGTTTTAAAATAAAAGTGGCTGAAAATATAATCATAAACTTTTATATATTCAACCAACACCTTTTTTGTTTCTTTATAGATCGTAAGTAATTCAAAATTAGGATTCGAATGATAACAAGTTATTGTCACAAACCAACAATAATTAATGAAAAGTTGTGTATACGGTGAAATGAAACTTATGTATATGATGAAATGTTAATTTTGAAGTAGGTTAAGTCGTGAGTTTGCCTCAGTCGTTATATCACCAGTCAGATAAAGCAAATCTAACATATAAAGGTCAATATAACGAAAGTTATAAAATTAATTATTTCTGTTACAAACATAAATTATACTTATTTACTATATAAAATTTTCATTTGTTCACACATTAAAAACACATTTAACATGTTACATGAATGTGTAGGTTCCATGATTATCAATTTTTAGTAACGTTAAATCAAAATTAATTTAATTAATTTTCTTTAAATATATGGTTTACTATGATCAAATAATAATTTTGTTAAAAAATTAAAAAATTCTGTTTTTCAACTTTGTGGAATGGAAGTAGCATACTGCAAATTTTTTTAAACAAAATTAGGTATATATAATATCAAATATATTATAAAAATATAAAAGAAAAGAATGTTAAAGACAATTTAGAGACTAGGATAAGAACCAAAATATGTAAAATGAAAGGAAAAATGAAGGTACACTCTTTTTATATAATTTTTTAAAACATATTACCACAGCTTATTTTATATTTAATATGTAGTATATAGGTTGTGTTAATCTTTTTTTGCTATCAAGTATGATCTTTATAAAAAAATAAAAACCTTTCTATACGATAACATCACACTTTCACTTTTTAATAAAAATGGTAATTCATAAAATAGTTATTTGTTAAAAATGAAAATAATAAATAGAGAAAACTACATTAAGACAATATAAAACAAAACAATTAATAGACTAATATAATATAGATATACAAATCAAAATAAATAATCCGCGCGTAGCGCGGAAAAATCTCTAGTAAAGTAATAAATATCTATGTACTTTCAGATGTTATTATACTAATCATATAAAACCAGACAGTAACGTTTGTGCCTTTGTGGCTTGTGCATGAAACCTTTTTGCTCAAATAAAAGAAAAAAGGTTAAACTGCGGTGAAACATTCTTTTACAAAAAGGGTAAACATTCGATTCTTCTAGTTCCTGTTTTATTTCTTTAACATATTTTTATTCAATTAATTATAAAAATCATCCTCTCTCTTTCTCTCTTAACTCAAGAACAAAGCAAACCCTCGATCATCAATCCGACGGAGACGGCAGCTATTCGTCGGCAATCTCTTCCACCGGCGGCGTCTAATCAAAGATCTCTCAATCTCTGTAATACTTTGTAAGCATGCGTTCTCTTTCTTCGCTTAAGTCGTCTGTTTCACGAGCGCTGCTTTGTCTCTTTCGATCTATCTTCAATAGTTCTTGGATCTTTTTTTTGTATATGGCTTTAGAATTAGTAAAGCTTACTCTTTTCAATCTATGTTCATCAAAAGTTTGATCTTTTCGGTTAACTTTGTGTCTTGTTGATTATTATCAATCAGGGTGAGAGTTTTGCCATGGCGGAGCATTTAGCTTCGATCTTTGGTACCGAAAAGGACAGAGTAAACTGTCCTTTCTACTTCAAGATTGGTGCTTGCCGTCATGGTGACCGTTGCTCTCGTCTCCACAACCGTCCCACCATCTCCCCAACACTCCTCCTCTCCAACATGTACCAAAGACCTGACATGATCACTCCAGGTGTCGATGCGAATGGCCAACCTCTGGACCCACGCAAGATCCAAGAGCACTTTGAGGATTTCTTCGAGGATCTCTTTGAGGAACTTGGCAAGTTTGGCGAGATTGAAAGCCTCAACATTTGTGACAACCTTGCTGACCACATGATTGGCAATGTCTATGTTCAGTTTAAGGAAGAGGATCAGGCTGCAGCTGCTTTGCAGGCTTTGCAAGGTAGGTTTTATTCGGGGCGTCCCATCATTGCGGATTTCTCTCCTGTAACGGATTTTCGGGAAGCGACGTGTAGGCAGTATGAAGAGAACAACTGTAACCGTGGTGGGTATTGTAACTTTATGCACGTCAAGCTTGTTTCGAGGGAGCTGAGGAGGAAACTCTTTGGGAGGTCTAGTCGGTCGTACCGCAGGGGAAGTGGAAGTAGGAGCAGGAGTAGGAGTTTGAGCCCCAGGCACAAGAGAGAGTATGACCGGCGTGATCCTCCTCATAGGGAGTTTAGTCACCGGGACAGAGATGGCGAGTTTTATCGTCATGGAAGTGGGAAAAGGAGCAGTGAGAGGTCGGAGAGGGGAGATAGGGATGGTTCAAGGAGGAGACATGGAAGCCCTCCTAGACGAGGAGGGAGCCCTGGTGGTGGGAGAGAAGGAAGCGAGGAGAGGAGGGCAAGGATTGAGCAGTGGAACAGAGAACGGGAGGAGAAGGAAGAGGGAGGAGCTTAAAAGAAAAACATAACTGCTGCAATGTGGTGGATTCTGCTTCTCTGTGTTTGTTGATGTCGGTAAAATCTAGTGATGGATATTTCATGTGGTGGTTCTAATTTGGCAACTTGGAATGAGAGAGGAATCAAGTCCTTTAGATTGTTAAAAATGTTTGGGGTTACTTTCTTGTAGTTTTGATTAGGGCAGACTGTTGTTGCCTCGCGTCCCCTGATCTTATTCACCACTCTTCCTTATAACTTTGTAATATCTATCATCTAGTGTTGGTTTAAAAGAGTTTAGTTTCCTTTTAAACATTTTCGTCAGAGTATATGCGAGATGGTATGTTGTTGAATTCATACCGAAGGTTCTTCTATCATTCTATGTTTTTTATTTTTTTTCATGCTAAATTTATGGAGTATATCCCTCATTTTCTGTATAGGACACTTGAGTTGTGATCCTTCCTTGTGGATTGATCATATGCCACCGCATTCAGCAAGGCCGACCCATATTTTTGGGCCTAAGGAAAAAGAACTGCTGTACTAATCTACAGACACAATTGTTTCTAAAAGGGCAATAGAATTACAAGATTAGGATTACATTCGTCATAGCCGTCTTTGCAGTAAACCGGTCTCCGGATTTAACCTGCTCAAATTTAGTCTAAATCGTCCTAAATCATTATCAATCTAAATTAGCATATCAGTTTAAATTTTCAGTTTCAAATTTGATCTAATTTGAGCAGCTTCAATTTTCAGTTGATAACGAATTTCAGCTTCAAAAAATTGATCTAGTTTTAGAAGAACAAATATTTTACAAGAGAGATTAAACACATAAATATTACACATTAGAATCCATACATTGATCTTATTAATCAAGTAGATTTGATAATGAGCCTTCAATATCATCAAAAAATTGTTGTACGAGCTTTCAGAGTTCCCGAATCAAAATTTGTTATCATGGGATCATCGTTAAAAGAAAGTATTGCATGATATAATGACATCGTGCATTATAATGCATAACATAATAGTTAAAGATGAACGTGATATCAATGCATGAATTAGAGATGTAAGACTAGTACCATATAACCAACCATTGAATGAAATTTTTTGATTTCAACAACTTTTAGTAATTTGTATTTTTATATATTTAATGAATTAATGTGCTTTTAATTATTTTATGTATTTTATGTGTGTTTATTTTTTTTAATGTGTGTAGATTATTTATCTATATAAATTTTAATGACTATAATTAATTTATATTAAAATTTAAGGACTAATATGTAAATAACCTAAAGTTTTAAAGATAAATTTAAGGTTTATTATTGGAGTAATCTACCCTCAATCTCTTGATTAAGGGATTTGAAGATCTTCCACCCTCAAATGAGGTTCCTTATTAAAGATACCCTAATTACACATTTTGTAAATAATACATGAAATAAATATTAGTTATATAATATTTGTTAATAATCATTTTTAGATAATATATTGTTGTGAGTTTCAAAATAAGTAAAAAATAATAGATATAAATAATTAACATATAATAAATTTCTTTTCTTTTTTTGTATTAAAATATTATAGTTTACAAATTTTAATCCGTACTAACAGTGAATTATAAATAATTATTTAAATAAAAAATTTAAAATAGACTAAATTACCAATTTAATATAATTGTATCATAAGAAAGAAAAAAAATTATAGTGAATTATAAAGTTGTGTGAATCAAACTCGTTATCATATACGCCATAACCAAAAACTATAAACTAAACGTAACTAACTTATGATATAGATTTAGTCAAAAAAAATGATATGGAGGTTTTAGGTAATTAATTTAATGTAATTATACTAATCACCCTCATTTAGCTTAGCATGCTTTCCCTAGTTATTCACAGATTCTTCAAATCTTTCGTTAATATCTTTTCTTTTTTTTATTGATTAAATTTACTTTTTGATAAATCTAAAAAAATCATAAGTTTTTGTTGACTTAAATCTTTCTGTTTGAAGTTTTTCTTTCTATCTAGTCTCTTATTTTCTCCTTTGCTTTTTCTCCACGATTGCTCAGTTCTACGATGACTGACCAGAAGGAAGATACGCATCCGGTGGTAGACTCTCCTCCGTTGTCACCACATCAGCAACTTCGACAGGATACTCTAAGAGCGTACGAGGTTATGTATGGCTCATTGGACAATCATTACTCACTTGGAAACACACCCTTCTCTCCTTTGTCAGATTTGCAAATCCTAGAATCTAATTTTGGAAGATTGGGTGTCTCTGATTTAAACGCTCGTCAACGCAGCTACTTGATCATCGTCGAAGCAATCAATATCCTTTTGGTAGTCGAGATCGAGGTATGAATGTCCATGACTACAATAACCCTTCGTATTATCCGCATCCAACTGAATGAGAGCAGCTTCATCAGGCGGCACATAGATTGTGGTTTAGTAAGGATAATCATTATTCTGGTTCTCATGGGTGTAGCAATAGTGGTGTGACGGGTCGTCCTCCTTATATTGGCTTCAGCGGAGATTTAGGAAAAGTTCCTTTAACCTCACGTAATCATAATTTATGTGATCAAAGCCCTTGGAGTTTTCCACATGTGCCTACAACATGCACTAATCGTCATGATCCTTACACTATGGATAACTTTAGGGCTAATGATACCATACTTTCACGTGCTAAAGATGTTGTGGTGTCTACTAAGTTGCAAAAAGTGATTTTAGAAGGTTCAAGGGACACATTTGATAAAATATTTGACGAGTTGATATCACATGTTTGTGAGCTGATGATTGACCCAGTTGGCCATCAAGTCTTTCAAAAGCTTATTGAGAAATGCAACGCTGAACAAACCACCCTGATATTGGATATAGTGATTCAACAACCTAATCAGTTTGTCAGAATTTGTGGTGATACACATGGGTACATACTTCTTATATCCTACCTAGCTCCATTTGATATCATTATAGTTAAACTGCAATCTGTCTTTTCATAACAGAACCCGTGCAATACAAGATTTGATGCGGTCTCTCTGTTCCGAAGAGCAAATATCCCGGTTTATGGAAACTATATACCATGTTGCACTACTCTCGACCAAAAGCACAAACACAAACCATGTGATTTCGTTCTGCTTCCGTGATTTTTCTCTGTTACAAACCCCATGTTAGTATTTTTTTTTCTCTTGATTGTGTTACATGACATTAGATTGACACTATATACATCTTATTTTCATAAATAGTTTGAGTTTATTAATATTTTTTTTACTGAATTTTATATGTGGTATATTCTACAGTGTGTTCTTCAAGTGATTGTTCAGAATTGTTATTAAATTGCACTTGATCAGCATGGATTATGCTTTAACAATGCATTGGAAAATCCCCTCGAGAAATAAGAGATCCTTTGATTAATGGAATACTTACTAACTCTCTGAGCCTATGCATAAACCTAAAATAAGATGCATGGATTACATAAATAACATGGTTACATATTAATTGTCTGATGTAACACAATTCTATTTCTATTTGTTAGAAACTATGCTGTCCAATATGTGTTGGAAATGGATAATTGTCAAGTGGCAGCTTCTCTGTCGCGATATCTAGATGGGCATTACGTGCAACTCTCTTGTGACAAATTTGGGAGTCATGTTGTGCAAAATTGTTTGGAAACAAGACAATTTAACTCGAGGAGGATCATAAACGAGCTGATAAGTGATATTGATTCAGTTCTTGTTGATCGTTTCAGAAACTATGTGATTCAAACTGCATGGAATGTATCTCAGGTAAGAAAAAAACATAATTTTACATAGTTTGTGTGTATTCTGGAAATCATAATGCTTTTGTTTGTTTGTAGGATGATATGCGGAGTAAATTGTTGTATCATATCAACAAGAATTATCCTTTAATGAGGTGCAACATGTACGGAAGGAAAATACTCGAGAAACTCGGTCTCTGGGAATAGAAGAACATATCATGAGTTAGATATCAAGCCACGATTAAAAGTTAATGTTTAGTGTTGTTTATGTGATTTATTTATTGCATGTTTTCTTTTAGATTTGTGTTATAGGTTTCAATCTATTCACCCGTCAGACAAGCTTTTAAGTTTTAAGAGACCTCTTGTGTGAGTGTTTTCATTCTGTAAGAACCGTATTTGTTTTCATATGTTTATGTGTTTTTGTTTTTCTTTACTTATTCTTATCACAAGTAAAGTTATTGATCTCATTTATTTATACTAAATTTAACTGATGTATGTTCTTTCAACCTAGAACATAATCATACTTCTAAATAATAACCAACAACTAAAATTTGCTAGGTTGGTTCAGTTATGTTTAAGAATACCTAAACTTTTCTTGAATACTTCTCAAACAAATAAACTCTACAATGATGGTAATTCTCAAACAAATAAACTTTACAACGATGGTAATGTAAAAGTACTCTCGAAACAAAGCACTAAAGAATTTAAATGAGACAACAATAACTCCAAACTGGTTAAAAATCTCAAACTAAATAAGAAACCACATGGGTTAATGATGGGGTTGGGTTTGAAATTCTGTAACCAGTTGTTGAGACGCTCCATAGCTGACAAGGCCACCTTCTTGGGAAATTCTGTAACCAGTTGTTGAGACGCTCCATAACCCGACCTTGACGTGATGAGATAATGAACTCCTGGTTCGGTGAGTCTAACAAGATCGTGTCCTGTCTTGTGCATGGCTACAGGAGACGTTGGGCCGCATGTCATGAACTCTAGATGACCGTTGATTTCATAAACGTCGTTAACTTCCTTGGCGTATTCGAAAAGCAAAGTATCTCCAACATGAAACTGTTTTTCCTCGCTCAACTTGTTGTAAAAGTCACTGTCATAGACTTTCCATCCTTTTGAGTCTCCGACCTTGTAGGTTTTTCCGACAAGAAGGGTCTTGCTCGGTGGTGGTGGAGGAACCGGACGTGACGGGTCATGGATGACAAGAACTTCGAGCTTCTGTCCCAGTATGAATTGAGTTTGGTTTGAGGTGATGAAGTAGTGAAAACCTAATTATGTAAGAGTCACGACATCATGTCCTGTGTTATAGACGGTTTTTGGAGAAGAATAGTCGCATAACTCGTATTCCAAAGAACTGTTATTTAACACTAGGGATTAATCCACGCTACGCGAGGACTATTTTGATTTTCAAATGTTAACTATATAACTATTTTTTGGACGTTATATTCTGAATTGTATATATGCGTTTACACACGAGTGATTTGTATTTATGGTATGCATACAAAAAGTTTTTCATATTTTTAGGTTAAAATAATTGAATTATAATGTTGATGTGAGTACTTTTTGCTATGTTTAAATTTTGTTGTTGTTCTTGTGCTTAATCTAATTGATATTTGTGCTTAACCATTTTTCTCGAAATATAAAATAATGGCGCAAGGAATAACATATATCAAACGTATCTAATTACACATATTGTATATTTACACACATTTTCTTATAAAAAACAGAAAACTATACATTTTCAAATAGATGTTTAATGTAGTTTTAAATTTCTTATATTGTATATTTACTAATTATTTAGTTTTTCTTATTTTTATTTTTATTTATTCTAATTTTCTTGCTTTTATATCAAATGGTAATATTGCGATAGATGTTTAATATAATATATTTATTTCTTTATTGTATATTTACTTATTATTTGTTCTACTATATATTTTTCAAATAGATGTTTAATTTTTTTTTTCATTTTTATATTGTATATTTACTTTTTTATTTTTTCTTATTTTATATATTTATTTATACTAAATTTATTGCTTTTATATCAAAATTATAATATTACAATATAAGTTTGATGTAATATTATTATTTCTTATATAGTATATTTACTTATTATTTATTTTTCTTATATTGTATATTTACTTATTCTAATATTATGATAAATGTTTAATGTAATATTTCTATTTATTATATTGTATATTTACTTATAAAAATATTTGGAAATAATAAAAATGTAAAACAATACATTTTTCAGATAGAATTTTTAGTATAATTTTTCTATTTTTTATATTTTACATTTACTTATTATTTATTTTTTTATATTGTATATTTACTTACACTATTTTTTGGCTTTTATATCAAGTGTTAATATTACACTAGATGTTTAATGTAATATTTATATTTCTTATATTGTATATTTACTTATTATTTATTTTACTATACATTTTTCAGATAGATGTTTAATGTAGTTTTTCCAGTTCTTATATTGTATAATTACTTATTATTAATTTTTATTATAGTATTATGATAGATATTTATTGTAATATTTTTCTTTCTTATATTATATATTTAATTATTATTTATTTATTTATTTATATGTTTTTCAGATAGATGTTTAATTTAATTTTTCCATTTCTGATATTGTATATTTACTTATTGTACATTTTTCTGATATTGTATATTTACTTATTGTACATTTTTTCTTATATTATATATTTACTTATTCTAATTGTTTTTCTTTTATATCAAATTGTAATATTACAATAGATGTTTAATGTAGTATTTCTATTTTTTATATTATATCTTTACTTTATTATTTATTTTATTATATATTTTCAGATAGATATTTAAGTAATTTTTTATTTTTTATATTGTATATTTATTTATTATTATTATTTATATTTTATATTTAGTTATTGTAATAGTATAAGAGATTTTTAATGTAATATTTTTATTTCTTATATATTTACTTATTTTTATTTTTTCTTATATTGTATATTGATTTATTCCAATTTTCTTGCTTTTATATCAAATGATAATATTATTAATGTTATATTTCTATTTCTTATATTATATATTTACTTATTATTTATATTTTGTATATTATATATTTACTTATTATTTATATTTTTATATTATATATATATTTATTAATTATTTTTTGTTTTGTGATAATAATGTTAAATGATTTCTTTTGGAAGAAAGATTTTATACTGATGTGAACATTTCTTGGAGTCTCAAATAGTCTCCTTTATTAGTACTTATTTTATTTTCCAAAATTTTGTTTGAAATTTAAAATTTTATTAAAACTAATTTAAATGATTATTTTAAGTTTATTTTTTTAATAGTCTTAAACTTCTTTTCTAAAACTCCACCATTTAAATCTAAAGTTAATTAATCTTATGAATATAAATATATATTGACCAAGTTAATGAAATATTTTTGCTATTTTGATTCATGTACTATATTTTTAATTAAAAAAAATCAAGTGCTATTCTAAAAATTTTATCTTTAAATTTCTATAAATATTTTCATTAAAAAAATTGTCTTTAAATTGTATTTACACGTAACCCTTTAGCAAATAAACGCACTTAAAATACACCTGAAAGTTTTCTTTTTACTCACTCTATACTTTTGAAGTAGTTTTTGTCCTCAATATAAAGAAGGTTTAATAAAACAAATTCCTTTTCACATTTTTCTTACAGTCCAACTGTCCAAAGAGAATAATATTTGTTTTATATACTTAAAATGGAGGGTAGAAAGTTTAAAACAATCTCTAAGAAAATAAAACAAGAATGAAAAAGTTCTCATCCCGAAATAAATAGCCGAATAACAAGAAAAATAACTTTTTTACGTAAATTGCTAATTAAATTCCAAAAGAAATAAATGTCCTATCTTAATTAGCTATAAAATAAAGCCAATTAAGATGGACATTGATATGCAACCTTCCCTTGAACTCAACACTTCTGTTTCCATTTTCTCAAAGCTTTACTTCATCCCCTCTCTACTCTCTCTACCTATGGATAAGAAGAAGCACGGTTTGTTCTCCAAGTCACAGTCTCACCGATCACGTTCCAATAGCCCCGTGAGAGGCGTCTCTCCGATCATCATCCGTCGCCGGAAAGGTCGATACGTCTCCCAACCTAACCACCACATCTCCGAGATGCTTCCGACGGTTATCGAAGGTCCTGATCCAGACGGAAAAGACTCCGGAGCCAATGTTGATTACTCTAGGTTTGAGAGACGGTGGTACAATTTGATGAAATGTCAGCTCCCGGTGGCTCCGCCGTCTGTTTTCTCGTCTTTCGGTTACAAACGCACGGATCTGAGGCTTCTTCTCGGTGTTCTTGGCGCACCACTAGGTCCTGTCCACGTTAGTGCTCTGGATCTCCTCCCATACCTCAGCATCAAGAACACTCCCATGGTGAGCTTTAAATCTTGTCTGAATTTCTGCTGAACCTTCCGACAGAACAATAGATTGAGAGATTTCTCTCTTTAGTGTCTTGTCTCACTGTGAAGTGAGTCAAGTCTAATACTTTTGAGTTTCAGGAAACTTCCTCTTCGCATTACATTCTTCAGCAGTATACTGCTGCATCAGGTGGTCATAAGCTACATAGCTCAGTGCAAAATGGATATGTTATGGGAAGAATCAGGACGGTGGCTTCAGAGTTTGAGACAGGTTCAAAGAGCAGCAAGAGTAATTCGTCGAAAGCTGTTGAGTCTGGAGGGTTTGTGTTGTGGCATATGAATCCTGACATGTGGTACATGGAGCTTGTTCTTGGTGGGAGTAAAGTCTTAGCGGGGTGTGATGGGAAGCTTGTGTGGAGGCACACACCATGGCTTGGGCCTCATGCTGCTAAAGGTCCCGTTAGACCATTACGACGTGCTCTTCAGGTTAGGGCCTCTGGTCCCAGGAAGGAAGTCTTCTCATGCATTAGTTTCTCTTTGCTTTTGCGTGATTTAGATTTTGTGTATTTTCAGGGGCTTGACCCGAGAACCACAGCGAATATGTTTGCGAATGCAAGGTGCATAGGAGAGAAAAAGATGGATGGAGAAGACTGTTTCATTCTCAAGCTATGTGCAGATCCTGCAACACTAAGAGCTAGAAGCGAAGGGGCATCAGAGACCATAAGACATACTTTGTTCGGTTACTTCAGCCAAAAAACAGGTCTTCTTGTTCACTTAGAAGATTCCCAGCTAACCCGAGTCCAAAACGTTGGAGGCGAAGCGGTTTACTGGGAGACGACCATCAACTCGTACCTAGAAGACTACAAACCTGTAGAAGGTATCGTGATAGCTCACTCTGGTAGATCCGTGGCTACACTTTTGAGGTTTGGAGATGTGTCATCGGGATATAACACTAAGACGACGATGCAAGAAGCTTGGGTGATCGATGAAATTGCTTTCAATGTCCCTGGCTTGTCTATGGATTGCTTCATTCCACCTTCTGAGCTCAGATTCGATTCCCACGTTGAAGACTTGTCTCAAGGCCACAAAATTAAGACATTGCAGCAGGGTTCCGACAGATAAAACGGCTTATGTCAGAACTTAGGTGCCAGTGAATAAGAAGCAGTATGTCAAATGTGTATAACTCATTCATAAACAAACCCTAGATGCATTGTTCTTCTATTTTGCTATTGTTGAAGCTACAATTCTTGTAGGAAGTTTGGTTGAAGATGTAAATAGAGCGCAGAAGAAGTTCAGAGGAATGTGTATAGTCTCTATTCTGATGGATATTTTCTTCATCAAATTAGTCCAATCTTACATGATAAGGTCTCATTTTGCTCTGTTAGTTTAGTGAGTTTCTTGTTCATACTGCATAATGTCTCGCTAGTAACTTATTTCTCATACATATATATTAATACTAAAAAATCTTCTTCTGTCATCATCTTACTTTGCTAATGCTGTACAAATATGTATCTGATGGTATACTGTAAACCCCATGCCTAGAGTCACTCTTTGCCATTGACGATTGCACATATGTTAGGCAACAGCCTCGTGTGCTTCCATACTCGGATTACATGAAATCACTTCAAATATTCGAATCAAAGATGCATTTCTATACTACAAAACATCCATTACACAAGTTCCACTCTCGATGTGCTTAACCGAATTGGTTGTAACAAAGAGAAAGCCATGATTCTTTTCTTACTTTTCTCAATGAATAAATCGAACCAAAACTGCATTTCGATGTTACAAAACAATCAGTAACAGTGGAATTACTACTGTACAGTAAAAATGTAGACTTTGGCTGAACAACCCGTTACAAAGAAGATAAATGAACTCTAACGTGGTCTTCCGAACATGTCTTCTTCTTCTTCTACATTCTATGCACTGCCACTACCACTGCAATGACAAAACAGGCCATCTCAAAACATTAAGCATTGGTATCTCATATGCATGTGATTTCTGATTGCAGAGAGTAAATATATATTATTATTTACCTATAAGAAAAACTAAAAGAAGAATCCAAATTGTAGCTTGAACGGATTTGCTATATCGCATTTGATACTGAGACCGTTGAAGTTGCCTCTGCAAAGCTCCATACCAACCGTGAAGCTGCTTATCGTAACAATCCTCCTCACACTCCATACAGCTCTTGTCCCTCTCAAAACACCCATTCATAACTTGCTGAGAAACAAGAAAGCCCTCTTAGTACAGAATCATAACCAGGAGGTTAAAAAAAAAATCATCTTACTTGGTTCGTTTGGATAGGTAACAACGCAGAAGCATCAGAGTCTCCTTGACGATCTAAAGCCTTCCACTTTCTAACACAGTTTGTGGGTTCCATATGGTTTAAGAAGCTAGAGACGCTAGGAACTTTCCTTGGAGGTCGAACCAACGGCTCACCAGGAGGCTTCTGAGGTAACCCATCGTCAGAAACGGTAATGTTCCAAGCACCGATATCAGGAGTAGCACTCGCCGCCCTTCTATGTCCATTTAAGGAAAGTTGTTTCCTTTCAGACTCAGATGGTCCAGTCAAGAAGAGGGCAAGCTCATTACGATCATCTTCGTCCAAGCGAACCCATCTTGGAGTTCCTTTGCCAGCTTCCTTGAGAGACTTCTCGATTTTGGCAACTTGGGCTTCTATAGCGAAAGTAAACTCGCGATGCCTGTCTCGAGTTTCGTCGCTTAGACGGTTGTCGTAGGTAGATCGAACAGCTCGTTGGAACTCATCTAACTATGGATACCAGAGAAATCAATCAACGGTTACACAAAGAAGAGAGAAGGGAAGGAGAGGAGAGGAGTGAGACCTGCCATTTGGTGGTTCCGAGGGCGGCGTGGAGATCTCTGTGAAGCTGTTCAGAGTCCCATACGTTCGAAGAGCCTCGCTTGATCCATGTCCTGTAAGCTGACTCCATCCTGCAAATTAACAGCACAATGTGTGGTTTTTAGATCTTAAATCGACATTACGTTACGGAGAAATGACGTGATTTTTCACACAGATCTAGAACGATTAATTGGGGGGGGGGGGGGGAATGCTAAACCTGTCAGCAGATTCCTGAACCTCTTCAGCAGCGGGAAAGAAAGGATCCTTCTCCCACCGATCCAAGCTCGTCGTCATGTTTTCAGAAAAAAAAAAGGTGATGAATGAGAAACCCCAGAAATAAAGCTAGAGAGAGAGAGATAGATTAAAATGAGGATGAATAGAATCGAAGAGAGGGAACGTTCACCGAATACCCAAATGGATTACAGCCTCTCGTTACTGGCACGTGCCGAAAACTAATACTCATTTTGTTTCATATTAGTTGTTCTTCTAGGTTTATGCACACATATTAAGAAAACATTTAATTTTACATATTTTCAAAATAAAAATACTATTACCAATACACTTAACCATATATCAACTAATAGAAAAATTAAATAGATAATATTACCAATAAATTTTGCATTGAAAACCGAAAACGACACTTATTTTAAAACAAAAATTATACTCCAAAACGACATCTAATTTGAAACGGAGGAAGTAGTACGTTTTGGTTTGTTCAAAAAACCCAATGCAATACCAACGCGACTTTTTTTTTTCAACCGCCCATTTTAGCTAGACTAAGTATTATTCAGACGAGCCGATACTCCGAAAAACATTTTTATCTATCCCTATCTGGTCTATATGGAAAAAAATATAACTTTTGTTTCTTATTTCTTTCGCTAGTGCATCTTGTAAGTTCAAGAAAAGGAGCTCAAATGATCAAGGACTGAAGTAATGTGCTACACACGCTGGTGGTTGTGTGACATAACGGTGCATGTAACTACGAAGGAAGTCATGTGTCACACATACTCAGAAATGTGTGACACACGGGGTGAATCAGTTATTAGACAATGACGTGTCAGATAACTACTGGACTCAAGATCTAGCTTTGGCGTGAAGCAAAGGAGATTTGGGCTTGGCGCGATATTAGGAAAGAGAATATTGCGTTTGACGATATATAACTAAGCTACCTTGGGTAGGTTTAGGTTACAGATTTTCATATTAGAAAAGCTTGTGCAAGAGTGTGTTCTTGCGGCTTAAAGGAAGACGAGTGACTTGTTAGAGCAGCTCGTAGTTCTTATTTCAGAGATTAGAAATTGGTCCGTCTCTAGTCGTGTGTGACTGAGAGTAATTCGGATTAAACAGATCTAGGGAGATTGTTTAAAAGATTTCTAATAAACAAGCATAGAGTTCTTGGAAACTGGTATTTAGTTCCTCAACTTGGTTGTCTCTGAACTTTCACATCTGTCCGACCATTTCTATTTCGGGAAATATGAGTCAGTCTCATATTTTCGAAGTCGTCTTTAAGTTTCTGGAACATCTCGATCTCCATCGTGAAAAATGGCCAATCCAACGAGTTTGTGGTCATTTCCACTAAATCTGTACAGTCCGTCTCGAAGCATATCGTAAGTATCCTCTTATCTCTCATGCATGAAACAGTTCAAAGAAAGTCTTTCATCTCGGTATGTAAGGCCGATCGGCTCCTACCGCACATCCATAATCCAAAAGATTCAAAACTCATCTGATCCTTAAAATGCCACCCTAACCCGCTAACATTACTAATATCGATCCATGATGCATCGATTTAGCAAATAGAAATTCAAGATATCCAAGAGGACACTGGTTCAACCTCTGTAAAGTAGGGTCATCATGCTCCTCGATTTCTTCCTCCTTCTCATTGGCCTTTCTCCAACTCTCCAACGCAACTTCTTAATAACCCGGTCTCTACTCTTTTGTATCTCGGTTTTAGAATTGTATTTTATACTCGCTAAATACAAGTCTTGTTATAAATCTCTTATACAATCATTTTTAATAGTCACTACAAAATCACATGAGAAATTGGAACCTATAACCAAATTAATTCACAAAGTAACCATAATAAACTGATGGCTATAATATACGAACATATTTATTGATAAAGTAGACGAACATATTTTTCATATGTCATATGTTTCTGAGATAATTCTTCTATAAAAAAAAAAGACTTGAGAAAGAAGCACAAAAGTAGAGAAAAAGTAGAGAAAAAATTGATAGGATTAACGGAAAGTAATTTTTAGCAATTTTCTGAATATGGTTATATTTGTGTGATCTGGTAAAGTTACAATCGCTTTTTGAAAAGTTGAAAATTCTGATCGTTAGTATCAGACAATATAGAAACAATGTTGAACAGTTATAATTTGGTGCATTGTTCTGTTTTGTGAACGAAATATAGAATATAATATGATTTTGCTTGGATTCCTAATTTTTTATTTTTTTTACAGTGTACCACTTCCACCATAAGAGCATCATTATCCATGTATCTTAAGGGAGTTCTTAGAGAAAATTATGATTAAAAGAAAAAGAAAAAAGACAATTAAAACAAGAAACGCCTCTTAAATTGGGACAACAAGAGTCGTCTCTTAAACACACGTGTTGAAACTTGGTTTTTTCTTTTTTCCTCTTTTGATTTTCTTCTTCTCCAAATCCGATGGTGTTGTAGATCGTACAAAGTAACGGTAATCCAATTCCTTCTCCGATCTATTGCTTCTTTCTTCCTACGCCCTCTCTTCTCCAAATTACGATTAGATCCTGATCATTCGTATACTGCTGATTTTTGGTTTCAGATAAAAGAGAAAATTTGGGGAATCTTGAGGCAAAGAGCCGTTGATGGAGGCTTGGTAAGAGGATACATAACTCTTTGTTTTCTAACTTCTCCGCCATTCTTAAAACCTGTGTAAGCTCGTAGAACAGAGCAACGTGAGCTAACTTCTACAAAAGATACTTTTTTTCTTATTCTACTTCTTTCTTGTTTGCTTTCTATCGAAGATGATAAAATTTTCTAACATAAGTTTTCATCTTCCGTGGAGGTATACTTGTATCATCCCCTGTTTTTAATATTTTATAATGAATCTTGAACATGTTGTCTTGTTTGATTTTGGTTGGCTCTCTCATACATATTGTTTTGAGCACGATCCTTCTTGATTGAATGAATCAAATTGATGCATAACTTGGCTATCTCTATATCTATAAAAAGGTATAAGGTAAACATTAAGCTATCAAGGGAACAAGACAGTAAGGAGGATCTGTGTGCGTGGTGGGAATGTCAAGTGGGCGACCGTTTTGAAGCTAGCTCGTCGAACACGATACTTCTCATGGGAAAAAACTAAGCTTTGACTCTCAAGGCAAGCATCTTGGCCTCTTGGGTGACCGAGCATTTAACAGAACAGTTTAGCGTTGGAAGGTTGCTTGCAAGTCCTGGACAATGTGGTTGTGCTGATGGGTAGAAAAACAAAAGTTTTTTGAGAATGATTGTTGGTATAATGTTATGTATAAGAGTTCAGAATGAAGGAACAACTCCATATGGCATTAGAGATGTTGAGAAGAGTTGTTTTTCATTTCCTTGTTTTTAATGAAAGTGTATTCACAAGATCAAATGTTCCTTCTCAAGTTCTTTCTTCCTTCTCAAGTTTTTTCAATTTTTTTTTAAGAATCTTGACTTAAGAAACTTGCAATGGAGGATAAAAATTTATGTGTCTCTTCACTAAAGTTTTTAACACAAATTTATTACTAAACAAGTGATTAAGAGACTCTAATGGGTTATGGGGATGAAGATGCTCTAACATTGTTACCACCACCACTGACTGTTTCATTGTTGTGTGCCAACGTTTTTATTTTCTATCACCGCCACCAATCGTCTTCTCGCCGAACATTCTTCTCCTCCACCTTATGTGATGTTTTATTCTCTTCCTCCATCAACTCCGGCGACAACTCTGGCGACAACTCCACCAGCTCCTTTGTATATCTATATCATATGAAACATTTTCCCAACCATATAAAAGAAGAAATCGAAGGGTTTATAAATCGAGATTCCGAGAGCTTCAGCCATTAACTGGGTGTTGACAAGATCATGAATGCTCAGTCCTTGTCTGGAAGATGAATCGGGTGTTCCTGTGAAGATCCAAACTAGTCCAAATCTCTTTGATGTCTTGGCCCATATGAAAAAATCATGCGAATCAGACCCATCACCTGAAAATCGTTTTGGTGAGCAACCCTATATGCACCTCTCTCTGCTGACGCGCCCATTCTAAATATCACCTTGTATTATGTGTTTTTCTATATATACTGCTTACGTGTGTATGTGCTTATATATATAGTGCTCATGTGTGTGTGGCTTTGTATTCAGTCACAAATCCTTTCTTTCTTTGACTCTACCAATACAATTGTGTCACCAAGTAAGTAGCCATCATGGGCAGAGTGATGTTGTGGTTTCTTGTTTCCTTGTATTTATGCCTCACTGGCCATATGATTGGAGAGGCTGCAAGAGATGGTGCGTTCATGAGAGGCGAAGCAGGATCCAATGAGATAGGAAAGAGTAACCGACAGGTAACCAAATTTAAGGGTCAACTCACAGCTGGTGGCTATGGGGGAGGTGGCCCGGGATATGGTGGATACGGACCAGGTGGTGGTGGTGGTGTCGTGATCGGTGGTGGAGGTGGGTTTGGGTCCGGCGGTGGTGTGGGTTGGGATGGAGGCAACAGAGGAGGCGGTCCAGGATACGGGTCAGGTGGTATTGGGGGTGGAGTCATCATTGGCGGCGGTGGTGGTGGGTGTGGCGGTTCATGTGTTGGTGGTGGGTGTGGCGGTTCATGTGTTGGTGGTGGGTGTGGCGGTCCATGTGTTGGTGGTGGGTGTGGCGGTTCATGCGGTGGTGGTGGTGGTGGTGGTGGAGGATATGGACACGATGGAGTTAACATGAAGGGATCAGGCAAAAACTAGAAATAAGCAAACAGGTTTCTTTAGCTCATAGACTCAAGAGGAAGGAATAAGGATGTACTTTAGCATCTTGATCATGGTTAGGAGTTTGTAATGGTATCACTTTCAATGGAATAAAGAAGAACACAAAAGTATTAGAAAGACTGTCTTTGATATTAATAGTTTCTACGTCTTATCTTGGGTTGTAACTTCCGAGCAGATCCTACTGTATAAGCGACACAGTAGCGTCGATCTGGACATCTGAGGTTCTTTTTCCACCACAGCAAACACATCCTTCACAGAGATTGATCGGACCACTTTTGGTGAACCCCGGTTCTTCCCTAATCTTCCATCACCTAACATAAAATAAATACTCGAATAAACAACTTGGAACACTAAACATAGCTCATATATATTTAAAAATCATGAAACAGTCACATCAGAGTCTCAGCAGTTTCACCGGAAAGTTTTTTCGAGTCTCTTCCTAGCACTGAAGAAGGTTTCTGACGTGCTTCTGCCATAAGTTTCCATTTTGAAAACACATTATCTCCTCCAACGGATGCAAGTGCAGCATCATTTGCAGCCTTAGCTCTCTTTTCGGCTTGCTCCTTATTTGCCTGACATTATTACAGAACCTCTTTCAGGTGTCCAAAGGTTTATCTAGGTGGCTCAGTTTCTAAATACCTTCACTTTCTCTGAACGTTTATCTTCTTTTGCAGTACAATTCTACATCAAGGAAAACAGAGAAACAAAGACGTCATTACTTTACTTGGTAACTAAGAAACTAGATATTAAGCTCAGAACAAACCTTAAGCTTTTCTTCTCCGCCATCTTTCGCCTTCTGATTCATTTCGTTGATTTTTTTCCGGATATCAGATGTGATGCAACTCCGATCTCTACACTTATCGGGATCAGTCCGCTGCAAAAGTTCTGTTAATCTTCACCAACGTTCTGACACAATAAGGTTTTAGAAAGCTAGAGAAGAAAGTAAACTAACCTGCTTTGACATCCGGATTATATTGCATAACAGTTCACGCATCCTTTCCTCCACACACTGAATACGCAAAGCCATGAGGGGAAAAAAAGACAAAGAGGGGATAAATTGTAGGCTAATAATTCACAAAAAAACAATGACATCTCACCAGAGACAAGCACCGCTCAACATCATTCTTGATATGTTTTATACCACTTTTTGCCACTGTCATATACGAAAGTATATATAAACTTCTTCTCCAACTGACTCCAAGTAAAATCTAAGAAGAGCATCTAAAAGATGGGTTAACCCAACTAAGTTCGGCCAGCTTTCTCTGCAGTGTATCTTTCTGCAAAATTGTTCTTCCTTCCTCGTCATGCGCAACTCTTCGAAGTGATTTGAAAACACGACTGTTCTTTTTAGGTAGAGAAGATAATAATTTCCTTTCCTCTTCCTGGAACATATTCAGAAACAAATTTGGTTTATCCAAGTTTTCAAATCGAGAAGCGTAGCTATCAGAGAACATACCATAAGATTGATGCCACTGAGTTCAGTGACATCATTGACGTTTTTATCACTTCCAGCTAAAGAAGTTTCACATAGTTTTTGCCTCTTACTGTAAGTTAATCCATACTATAAGACTTCGATAATAATTGCAAAGAAATGAGAAGTAGGCTATCAGAAAAATATATATCAAAAGGAAGAATAACTTCTGGACGATGTAAATAGTTTCTGTTTCACAAACCAGCAAGCTCTATTACCTCAATGGTGGTAGCGAACAACCTTGTGCCTCCAGAGTTTTCTTCTGACCTTGGGTCGTTCTAACAATAGTTCCTGGAGGAATGGTCGCAGCCGAGGCAGAGAAATTAACCTGATGAGTACACAAAACAGATTTCACAAAACAAATTAACTCTTCACAAGCAAAGTTCAAATCCATAAAACAAGGATAAACAGAAGCCAAGGTAGTGGCAATATAGGCAAAACGAAAACCAACTGCAACATCTCCTGAAGAGGGATGATCACCCTGTGAGCTTAAGGAAAAATCAATCAAAGAGCATTTTAGTATGCCTTTGAGAGTATAGTTACCATTGTGCTAGAGTCCATCTGTGTTTTCATTGAAGCAGAGGCAAAGTTTGCATGGGTGGTGGATGCTGATAAAACCATTTCAGAAGACTGCTTCACTAAGTAATCATTTGACCTCCTTGGGTTATCATTTCTCAGTTCCATTGGAACATTGGACACGTCTTGCCCTACCAAAGAAAGAGGTTTCCGTACCTGATCACAGCTTTGATCAGTCAATTTCTGCTTCACGTGGGCCACTGTCTGATCAATGCTCATTGTCTGATCCTTGGTGACTGGTCCTTGGAAAGGAGCAGAGTCAAGAGGCAAGGATGACTTAGTTTGGAAGTGGAATATAGAGCCACCCTGAACCATACTTGGACAATTCACAGAAGTTGGCCTCTCAGAATTGTGTAACTCGTGCACAGTAGCTGAACTGCTTAAGGTGCCCGAACTTGTTGAAGGAAGTTGGTTAACATGAACTCCACAAGTGTCAGATTTTTTAGCACTGTTGTCTTCAGTTAAAGATTGTACCAGTGATTGGTCTTGTGGGCCACATGGAAATCATAAGATACAATCTACATGAGAAAGTTCTGTGATAATCGCAAAAGTAAAGGCATCAGCTGAATAATCTATACCAGCAGAAGTAAAGGACTCTCTGTAATGGTTTGGGCCATCAGGTACTTTGACCTCCTTATTTCCCTGGTACATATTATTCAGATGATTTCAATGAGCCACAATTCCACAACAAAGAAGTATCTAGCTTGTACTATTCCACTCAATACCACCATTGGAAAACGACAGAGTAATGCAGCAATTTTCAAGTGAGAGTTCTTTATGTTATATTTAATTTGGCAGAGTTCACAGAAGTAAGATATCTTTCTCATCACACGTTCATATAAACTTCCCTTATGTTTCAAATCCACTTGATAGTTTACATAGACATATATCTGAAAATACCAAACACAAAGATATCCTATTTATGGGGTTCTTTGCACTAGTTGAACTCAGCCAATGTTAACTCCAATGATAAGAAAAAATATGGAAGTAAAGGATCAGGAAAACCCTGACTAATCAGCCTAGGTGCAAGCTGGTGAAATCTGCTAGTAAGAATTTCGCTAGCACATGACTATCTTGACCTTTAGTTGTGACCATAATCAGCTTTCTGCTAGATTTTCTGTTTTTTTCTTGGCTCAGCATGTTATTCAGTTAAACAGGCCACACAAAGATTTCAATAGAGGTGAATCAGCTTTAGACATAATGGTCAAGGATCCCATCCTGAGAAATGAATTATCCATATATAACTCTTTGAGACACCCCATATATGAAAACAATGACCCACATACCAAAACATTTGCCTTAACTCAGATGATAACAGAACGTATAAAAAATCTTTCAATAAAAGTATAGCTCAACAGGTAATTTAACTGATGCAGTTACCAGTTACCTATTTTAAGACCATAATATGTGCTTACAAACTAATTATATATGAAAAACTAAACTCTACTTGCAAGCAGCTAAACGAAAATCATTGAAGTACCTATAAATGCTAATAAAACTGCAAGGTTCTATCAACACCAATGAGATCATGGATACACTACCAACATGAAATTGATTACTCTAATATAAGGTATTAATAACTGAGCGGCACAAAAACGAAATGCCAAAGGATGATGATACCTGTTGTTGCAGTTTCCTAACTGCCCATAAGGTCATTCGATCACCTAAAATCTTTCTCACTTGTCGTAAGAAACTTTCTTTTGTAACTTCGTTACTCTGCAAAAAAAAAAGTATGAAAAGAAAAGAACTGTAGTGAGAGTTTCAGTGAGAGAGCTGAGTCATTCCATGGATGTAAAACCCCACCTTGAATTTATGATACAGTGTATTGAGCTGCTTCCCTCTATCTTTGTCAACTTGGGGTATCAATAGACGAAACAATTCACAGACTTGTAGTTGCGTGGGACCAAGATTTACAGAGCCAACAGGTTGTTCCAACCCATGAGCCCGTTGAACACTCGTGTTTTGCAGTTTCATATACAGAGGTTGGGGGATTTCTGGTTGAGTACTAATATAGTTGTTCCTAGACTGCAAGTTACTTGCTTGGGGAACATGAGAAGGGTTCTCACAGAGTCGAACTGCCAGGTTCAGCTGTAAATGAGATTCATCTTCTTGGTCTTGACTCCCGAAAACAGATTGCTGTTGTTGCTCTTTCATCTGAGTGCTCGCAAGGATATCGAGATTATTGGTATTAGCATCTTGAATACCATTATCCCATGCTGCAAACTGCTGACTCCAAGAATGGTTTCCTCCTTCAGAAATAATAGAATGTCTGTTATGAACTAGCATTTCGTTGTCACAGGTGATGCTGAACATTTCATGTTAAATAGCTTCCACAGATCACAGATTAACTGTTTCTACAAAAAAAAGTAGAGAGTGACCAAACACCAAAGCGACAGGCACACTAGTGATCCAATCGAATCAATGTTCAACCATCATCAAGATCATTAACGTAACGTCTAGCATGACTAACAATACTAAAAGCATCTGTATCTATAACGAAACTAACCATCACTAGTGATGCACTAGAATCAATGTTAACCGCCACTAAACCATTATCAGGATCTTTACTCGTCCTGAACAATTTGAAGAGGTGTTCTTAGTAGAGTATCAAACAACACGAATTAGGTTTCAAACGAACCTTCGATTTCTCGAATCAGAGAGGCCTGTAACGCGTCGACGTCTTCCTTCGAGTGCATAGATTCATCCTACCACACAAAATAGCAGAGATCGAGATCAAGACGATCCGGCCACAGAGGAAGACAGCACGTAGATTTCCGCAGAGATTATACGGAACTGAAAACGAGAGTTTGAAATTCGAAACCTAACCTCGTCATCTTCTTCGAGGAGCTTGAAAATGGAGGGATCCATAGAGGAAGCTCGTTGTGCCAGCAGCAAGAGCACAAGGAGGGATTTAAAACGGAGTTTGATATGTGTGGCATCCAAATTGCGGATGTGTTTATATAGACGGTGATGCCGATGAGAACAACCGTGTCGTTTTCGTGTTTTGGTTGAACACTACACGACGTTTAATTTAATTTATAAGTCATCCTTTTTTTTTTGTTCAAATTTTATAAGAGAATTGGAAACTTAATCCAAAATATCTGAATTTAGATACATTGAGTTGAGTTTTCTAAAAGTTACAACCTCACAGTAGAAAAAAATATAAATAATAAGTAAATATATAATATAAGAAATAAAAATTTTACATTAAACATCTATCAAAATATTATTATTTGATATAAAAGCAATAAAACTAGAATAAGTAAAGATACAATATAAGTAAAAATAAACAATTAAGTAAATTTACAATTAATAAATAAAAAAAAACTAAATTAAACATTTATCTGAAAAATGTATAATAAAATAAATAATACTCCCTCCGTTTCAGATTAAGTGTCGTTGTAGAGTAAAATTTTTGTTTCAAAATAATTGTCGTTTTATAGTTTCAATACAAAATTTATTAATTTTTTATTTTAATCTATTTTTCTATTGGTTGAAATGTGGTTAGGTGTATTGGTAGTTGTGTTTTTATTTTGGAAATATGTAAAATTAAATGTTTTCTTAATATGTGTGTCCAAGTCTAAAACGACAACTAAAATGAAACGGAGGGAGTAAGTCTTTAAAGACCATGAAGTTGAGGTACAACATAAATAACATCATTAAGTATATTTGCATACGTTATTTACAATGAATTTTCTATTTAGCAAACTCTAATAACCAGTAGTCAAACTTGAATGATTCATGGTTCCATCATTGTTATATGTGAACATAATTACAATAACAGTTGCATTGTCTTGAAGATTTTGTTATAATTTTGAGTATAGTCTTAAATTGAGTATGATCTAATGTACATTTGAACTGATAAAAAAACTTTGATTGTTGAAGATACTTCTCAGTCCTCAATATGATGATTCTGCTTAGCTATTTCAAGTAAGAAAAAAAAAAGATTGTTATAAATCACATGATTGTGGATGGTCCATAACCGAGGACATATGTACGAGTGTACCATTTCTAGGAAATGACTCTGGGACCTATTCATCTTGAAGCTCGAAATGTCCTAAACCTATTAGGAGCGTGCTTGGTCGAAACCAAGCTTATCCACAACAAGGAAGCATCATTATCCTAAGTCGGTCCAAGTTTCCTTTTCTATGGTTTTCCTTTTCCTTGTTGTAATGAGATTTGTATTCTTTCCTTTTTACTTGTACTAGGTTTTGGAATATGTCCCCAAACCAAGAGTCCCACATCGACCATATCTCCCTTGTAAGTCGGTCATGGTTCCATATATAAGGAACCATGCCTTACCCATTATGTAACACATTACAATATAATACACAAGCAATACAAAGACATTACTCACAAACCCTCTCTCTCTCCCTTTCACGATTTCTTTTTCTTCTTTCTTTTAAGTTTCAATCAAACCTCAAGTAAAGAACACAAGAATTACAACACTTTATCAACACGATCAAGACTTACCTAATCCACGAGCTTGCAAGGACAAGAACAGCCCTAATTCGTGATACACACCAGCCGACTCACCATAAACCCTAACCCTAATAGTCGACTTTCCTTTTTACTCTTCAAGTCGATTTGTTCTTCATACCTAAGTATTAATCTCTTCTTTGAATTGTCTTTGGATTGTTTGTAAAAGGTTATACAAACCGGAAGATCAAATTCATTGAAGATTAAGATGTCGAAACACTTGGACTACAATGCCCTAAAACTCTCTGGAGAGAATTACCTTGAATGGGCAATGAACACTTCAGTTTTCCTAAAGTCGAGAGGACTTGGTAGGAGCATTATTCAAGGAAATTATGCAACTGAAAGTGAAAAACTAAGGGCCATAAAAATTATGCGCCACCATCTCACTGAAGTTCTAAAAGATCTATACTCAGACATTGAGAACCCTCGTGACCTTTGGACATAATTAAAATCTAGATACACAAAGGTGTTACTACCAAAGGTCAGGGACGAGTGGATGAATCTCAGATTCCAGGATTTTGAATCCGTGAAAGAGTATCATTTTGCCTTGACCAAAATAGTCCATAGACTAAAATTTTGTGGTGAAGAGAAAACAGATAAGGACTTGAGACTCAAAACGTACTCCACATTTCCTCCAGGAAACATGTCATCACAAAACATGTACAGAAAATTCACCACATACAATGATCTACTCTCATGCCTACTGATTGTTGAGCATAATGAAAGGACACGAGAGAAAGACAGTGAGATGAGACCTCCTAAAGCCAAAAGGGGCCAAGAATGATAAATGAGAAGTCCAAGGAAGCTGAGTGCCACAAAATGAATGATATGGCCGACCTGTCCATACATTAAGGACATATAATTTTGACATTCTGATCTTATGTGTTTAGTTTATGCATTGTTTTGATTTCATTATTTCATGAAGCTTATTGAATGATTTTGTTTTAAAAATTTATCTTATTTGACTTTGATATGAGTGATATTATGTTTTAAGAAATGCCAAAATACAATCAGCCATATGAGTCCATGGTTTCTCAAAACCATTAAGAGGCCACAGCCAAGGCAGTGTTGACCAAAGGGCATGAAAGTTTATCCACCCATATGAGTCCATTGATTTATAAATGGTTTCCCAAATAAGGAGGAAACAATGGACAAAAGGAAACATAAATCCCCTTTTAAGAAAATCGCCTAAGGCACTTAAATGGTCAAGAATATATTGATCCAAACTATGCTAAGGAACAATAAGGATAAAAACCATGATGAACCAGGCTGGTTACCCCACGAAATTTGGCACTCAATAGCATGACCGGATTAACCATCCTGGTCCAGAACCTGATGCAAAGATTGACATCAAAAGGGACACAAAATCATCCCATAAATGTCCCACATATTATGGAAATATGCTAGGCGTCATTGTCCCAAGCATCACGAATTGGAAGTATATTCATAAGGGGAAGTGATGACAAACCTTTGGTCCATGACCATACTACAAAGTCGTGAACTATGGTCAATAACCATGAAATATGAACAGCTTGGTTGGACAATCTTACAAATTATATCAGCCAAAGCTTAGGGACACCACAAGATCAAATACGCATCAGGCCATACAAGTAAGCATAGATATTCCCATGTCATATTAAATACGGGTCATGACCAGACATAGACCATCTTAAGAGATTTTTGAATAAACTACCACAGCCACATGATCATTAAGATGGAATCATAGAAGATGATTGAGAATATATGTTGGATAGGTATATGAACCTCCCACGACCAGAAAGTATCCTGAGCCATATATTTTGATATCAAAATATGGGTGACCTAATAGTGGCCAAGGACTCGGATTACAAAAGATATGTAACCCGGCCATCTAACATCAAAGGGAGAAAGAAACAAGCTGGGATAAATAATGATAAGAGAATGGTATTAACCATCAATGTCTTGGCAAGATCCTCGGACAAACAAATATGATTGTGGACGTCCAAACAAAGAAAGAAATCACAATGCTAGCCATATAGATGCCAGACACATTGACCCAAAGAAAAGAATGACTAAGTCATACCAGCTTTTGCACCACGAGTTTGATGTCCTAGAGAGACACAACCAAGTTGTTACAGAGTCTATACAAGATAGACCAATGAGTTCCATAAGAATAAGAATCCTCGGAAAGAAAGAATAGATGCATAGAATGAGAAAGACACATTTGAGGTCATTAAAGGGAAACCAAACCAAATATTGAGATAAGGCTGTGCAGCTAAACATCTATGGTACCAAACCATATAATTTGGGACGCCAAGTTACAAGGTAAATAAGGGTCCTAGATAATAAAATCTCGAGATTGATCATGCCATGTTTGGGACAGTATGGAACCACATACAAATGTGTCGACACATGAATGATACAAAGGATAATCAAATAAAGTAGCACTTGAACATAAAAAGATGAATGAGGATCAGGACACACGTATAAGGATGCATCCATAGGACAAAATTGAGTCAAAAAGAAAATGGGTGGTCCAAAATATTTATAAGAAGAGATAGGTGTATTGGCCATATAGAACACCATCAAAATGAAAACCAGTGAATAAATGGATCTTGTGAGGAATGGAAACCGTGTGATAGAGTGTCCATAAACCCAATCAATGGCCGGTTGCACAAGGATACTCACAAGAGACCAAAGGACAGATTATAAGAAAATAAATCTCTATGTGGTGGATGCTACTACAAATCAGAAACTGATAAAGAGCTGGTCATAAGAAATTGGATTTACATACAATGATGTAGTAAGTATATGGATCACTGGACAAAATATACCATTGATACCAAGATATCTATGGAATGAACACCAATTGTTCACAAGACATTCATAGACTGAATTTGGATTGGAAATAATATATTAGTTAAGGAATCATGTAAGAACCAACTATATCAGTCCGTATGATAGAAACATGAATCCTTGTGTTAAGCCTACATAGAGAAAGGATAGTTGATACGAGTTATCAATTGATTCATACACGGACTATAAAGAGAATGTAATGACTTGCATTGGAAATCATAGCCATGTATGTGCTTATCCTGGTCAGCACGTCCTAAGTAATGGACATAGGCAAAAGGGAACCAGTAAGGTCCAAATCAAAGTCCATACCTACCAAAGGTTATGTCCGGACTCATTCCGCTCTAGATGCCATGACCTGGACCCATTCTGGCCTAGTCGCCTATAAGGGGCAGTATGTTGGCACAAGCATAGTATGGACTTGAATAACCGACTGACCAGATGCATATCAATATGCATAGTTTAAGGTACAGCTGATGACCAATAAAGGTTCAAAAGGAACCAATACCAATGGACATTATAAACCTCATCATAGTGCCATTGGATTGCAATGCCTTAGCCACTCATGGCAAGTGATATGCGTGTATGAATATGTCCCATGATTCATTATAGATGTTTCAAAGAATGGTATAACCATAAACTAGGAAATCATGGGAATATCATCAGGATAGGTGTATAAGTTGTGATGTTTCACTAAATGTATACACAAGCCGTAATTCACATATGAGGCATTCTAAAAAAAATGATTGTGGTTAAAAGAACCATGGAAAGCCCAAAGGGGTGACCAGAAGTATGTTTAGCCATAGGGCATATAACTAACATTGATGGATACAAAGAGATTGATATCCATAAAGGTTCATATGTACGATTGGTTGCAAATCTGTAGTTTGATTATAAATCCCTTGCAACCATGGTTAAGACATAACATCATTATGGTCATGTATATATTTTAGTCTATTGGACAAATTAGAAAGGTCGACCATATTGAGTATATATGGATTTAGTCTATAGTTCATTGGAACATGTTATGAAGATGTCAGACCAATCATAGGCACATCCGAGAAGAGGATGTACCGGATCAAATACTCATGACCTGAACTTACAAAGTTCATACCATACTTAGACCATGTTGTCCATGAGTGCATCCGACTATCCAAAAACATGTAAGTGGTTGGATAGCCAAATATTCCATGTAACTCCCAAGAGACACAAGAACTGAAGGTTTAAAGATTGTCCAAACGACCACCTTCAGGGACGTTCAAATCAGGGGGAGTAATATGTGTTGTACTCTTTTTCCTTCACCATGGTTTTGTTCCACTGGGTTTTCCAGGTAAGGTTTTAATGAGGCAACATTAAGCACATTATAAACTCTATACGGTTATGACATCCAAGGGGGAGTGTTATAAATCACATGATTGTGGATGGTCCATAACCGAGGACATAAGTCCGAGTGTACCATTTCTAGGAAATAACTCTGGGACCTATTCATCTTGAAGCTCGAGATGTCCTAAACCTATTAGGAGTGTGCTTGGTCGAAACCAAGCTTATCCACAACAAGGAAGCATCATTATCCTAAGTCGGTCCAAGTTTCCTTTCCTATGGTTTTCCTTTTCCTTGTTGTAATGGGATTTGTATTCTTTCTTTTTTACTTGTACTTGGTTTTGGAATATGTCCCAAAATCAAGAGTCCCACATCAACCATATCTCCCTTGTAAGTCGGCCATGGTTCCATATATAAGGAACCATGTCTTACCCATTATGTAACACATTACAATACAATACACAAGCAATACAAAGACATTACTCACAAACCCTCTCTCTCTCCCTTTCACGATTTATTCTTCTTCTTTCTTCTAAGTTTCAATCAAACCTCAAGTGGAGAACACAAGAATTACAACATAGATAATATATTTTAAAAAGTTGAAATCTTAAATGTTTTTCTATCATTTTCTCTACATTGAAACATAAAGAGAACAATCGGTTAATATTAAAATTTTAATCGGTTTATGGTTCAATTGCCAAACAATGACCGATTTATCAACCAACTAAACTTAATACACAAAAATAGACCAAAATAAACCGAATAAACAAAAGTTTACGCACCTGATTTTTTAAATAAACATATATATAAACTAATTTCAGTTCAAATATATATTTTTCAAAAGAATAAGAAATATAAAATATAAATTAATATTATATTTTATAAAAAGTTAAATTAAATATTTAAAATATATAATTTATTTATTTGTATACTCCGTCCCTAAGGCGGATTGATCACTAATACCTTAATAACTTTGAATAACACATACCACTTAACTAACATTTCATCTATTATAAAAATATCAAAACAAAAAATTTAAATTATAATACTATTTTTTTTTTTTAGATACTTTCATAGTATCAAACCATTAAAGTTGCTCTTCTTCTCTTATCAACTTCCCATAGAGAAAGAGGGCACGAGGCTCAAAAAATGCTCCACATCCACCGATGTAAGTTTCATCTTCTCTGTTCTTATGATTCAATGCATCGTTTTATGAATGGTTTCTTTTGGTTCTCGTTTTTTTTTCTTAGGTTGAACATGCGCATGACCACAGCAATTCCAGGAAAGGTAGTAAACTGGATTTCCTCTTTGCGATCCGTATAAGATCTCTTCTCAAGTGTTTGTTTGTGGAAAGTGGAACTTGAATGACAAGTTTCAATGGGAATTTTTAGTAGACACAAACAAAGGAGGATCACTTTCTAAGGTAGATGAGAATGTTACATTCCTAGATTTAGTTGAGATGGCTATCCAAGATTTTGGTCTTGGTTGCTTGGTAAAAGATAGAGATATTACACTCAGCTATGAACTTCCACTAAGGATGAAATCGATGGTCAAAGATTCTCCACCGGTGTATATGCGAAATGATCGCCAAGTAAGAACGTTCATCAGTAAGATCAAAGGAAATGGTGAACTGATTCGTTTGGGTGTATAATGGTGCGTAACAAATGCAAGTGGATAGCACATTCTTTTATTTTCTCTCTTCGTTTCAATATAAATGATATTTTAAAAAGATTATTTTGTTTTAATTTACATAAAATTTTGAAATTTTAAGATTAACTTTAACTTTATTGGAAATTGTTCAACAAATTAGACTCTATAATTTTTTTATAATTGATTAACTGATTTTAAAATTATATCTTTAAGATGTTTTTTAGAGAAATGTAATTTTCTTTATCTTTGTGGACTAAAACAAAACATCAAATATTATGAAGAGAATGTTGATATAGTTGTCGCTGACGACGTCGACTGGTGCAAATGGTGCAAGTCATTTTTGTTTCGTGAAGGATTTTAAAAATGGTGCAAGTCATTTTTGTTTACCTGTGTTGGAAAATGTAGATGATGGTTCATATGTAAGTGAATCTAATGTGCATGAAGAACAACATGTAACATAGTTTTATAACGATTCTTACACTACTTGCATATATAGTTTAAGCATACATTCCTTGTTTTATTTTAAGTCTTCCTGTTCTTTCAATATTAAACATATTGTAGAGCGTTGTAAAATTTGGTGGCTAAAGATAGAGCAAGAGTAGCCACCAAACTCTTGAGCATATGCAAGTCCATGTCTTTGATTCTTGTTTCTACCAAACCACATATGGTCCCTGCTCGCATTCTGGAAGCTCTGAGCAAAAATAAACGTGACTTTTTAACGTAAGACTGACAAAACATTCAAACTCCTAAGCATCAAACATAAATTCTTTGAGTGTTTGATTACTTATAAGTTATAATCAAAACTAAAAACGGAGTTGCAGCAAGAAGTATGATTTTATTTAAAACACAAGATTTCTAACATGTATCAGTCTAAATAGAGCTGGGAATTTTTGAGTCAACCCGCGGGATCCGTCTCGTTTGACCCGCCGCAGGACGGGTGCGGGTCGAGTTATTTGGATTTTCGCGGGTCGCGGAGCGGGTGTGGGTTAAGAATTTTTTTTACGGGGCAGATGCGGGTTAACCCAAATTTAAATGCGGGTACCCGCGAACCCGCAAAAAAAAATAATTAAATTTTGTAAAAAAAAATATTTTTTTTAAAAAAATAAAAAAATCGTTAATATTATTAAAAAAAATAATTAAAAAATATATAAAAAAATAAAATAAAAATATTTTTTAATGAAAATATTTAAAATAATAATTTTTTATTATTATTTAATTTACCCGCGGGTCAAGCGGATTATCCGCGGATTTTAGCGGGGTGGGTGCGGGTTGGATAAATTTGTCTTGCCGGTCAAGCGGATCAATTTTTTTTAAAAAAAAAATACTCATCAATCCGCGGATTGCGGGTCACGGATCGCGGGTTGACCCGATTCCCAGCACTAAGTCTAAATATTATGAATAAAGAATTGAGTCTAATTTTGAACAAAAAAAGAGATTTGAGTCTAATAAATAAATAAATAACTGAAGAATAAACAAATCTCTACAGAACTGAAAACAGAGCATATGAGAAACTCTAGAAGATGTCAAGTCGGGGCTTCTTAGCCGGCATAGGGCTCATCACTTCATCGTCTCCCTTGACCGACGAATATTCCGGTATCAGAGGGATATTAAGGTCAAAACCACGGTAGCTGCTGCTGACGTGGCTAGTGGACCCCGCTCCTTCAGAGTAAGACACGCTACTAGTGTTGTGATTCCCTTCGTAGTGACACCGCTTGTGTCCGCCGAGAGCTTGTCCTGAAGCAAACGACTTGTGACAGATCGAGCAAACGTGCGACTTCCCACTAATTCCTGTTGTCACGGCGGATGAAGTTGTCGAGTGGTCATCTCCTCCGGCGGATGAAATGTTTTTCCGGTGGCTCGCCTTATGTCCGCCGAGAGCTTGGTAAGAAGAGAAAGACTTGTGGCAGACGCTGCACTTATAGAGGGTGGTCGACGACGGCTTCTCAGCTACAGTCACGAGAGGAAGAGGAAGAAGCTGACGACGGTTGCCGTCGCGAGCGAGGAGCATAAGGCAGAAAGCAAGATACTCTTCTTCGGTGAGGTTGTGGTGGTTGAAGTCGGATCTTGAACGTTTTGATCTTTTACCTTTGGTCCACTGTTCGACGCCATAGAATCTTGAAGAGTCTTTGAACAGAGGAGGAATCGGAGAAGCTTGTCTCGGTGAACTGCGAGCCTCGAGCGCCATTAAAAAGTGATCTCTCTGGAAACGAAGGAGAATTTGAGTTTCTTTTGTTTTGTTGTGGAATTGGATTGAAGTGTTGTTGAAGAAGAAATGAAAGAGTGTGTAAATATATAGTAGGTGGAGAGGAAGTTGCGTGACAGGTGGTGGGAGTGATGGTGGTGGCTATTTAGATAATTACTTCTTTTATTTTCTTTTTCTGGTGGATTTATTTACATATGCGGACCAAAGTTGTGAGGAAAAGTATCTGAATATTTTTGTTAAAAGGGGAAAACAATTTGGGCACGTTTGGTTTGACTTAGGACACGTGAGCAAAGAGTGTTGAAACAAAAGGAAGATGTCGGCTGTGAAGACTTTTTCTTCATTTCTTCTAGCAATGCCGCCTTGCAGTATTCTAGAGTTTCTCTTTTTTTTTTTTGCTAAGAACATTCTAGAGTTTCTCATGGTCGTCTTCATGGTCTTCCTACCTTACAGGTTTCGGTTTTTATTTTATTTTTTAATTTTTTGATCAACGATCGGTTTTTATTTATTTTAAAATACTTTTAAGAGAAATTCCCTTAGATAATTTTTTTTTAATTTGTTTTTCACAAAATTAATTCTTAAGGAAGAAAATGACTAAAATAGTTTTTTTTTAGAAGTTAAATTTTTTATTTATATGCATTTATACCCCTAGGATTAACTAATTTAGACTTTAGGGTTTAGAGTTAAGGGGTGAATTTAGGGATAGAGTTTCAAATTTCAAAAAAAAAAAATTAAAAATTTCAAAAAAAAAATGATATTTTGGTCATTTTATTTTTCTAGAGCTATTTTTGTGACAAAAACTTAAAAAGTGTTATTTAAGAAAATTGCTCTACTTTCAAAAGGCAGAAAGTTTATCTAACTTATAACTACTAAACTAGTTGACCAAAAACACAAGAAATGTTGACTATCAAGTTTGGACAGTATTCATACTGAGAAAGATGGTGGGAACAAAAGAGAGGCTGAAACGGTGATGCATAAAGAATAGAGAACTGTTCTAAGTGACGGTCAAAATCCAAAATAAGAATGGAAGTGACGAACCAACTTTTTTGTTCAACTTGTTCTTTTGTTTTTCTGGAAAGGAAGAACTTTACATTTGACTAAAACAAAATATCCCATATGCTACTTTTCCTAGTTTCTTCACGCGACGCTCTTTAAACCGTTCGGTTTGATTACGTTTCTTTGATGCAAAAACTTAACCGGATTTTGAGTAGGAAGATGTTGAAAACAACGGTTAATGATCGACGTATAAATCCATACGGTGCACATGGCGTGCCACGTACTTTAGGTTGAATGGTTAACTATACAAATCAAACCTAGCTTTGATTATCACACAATAAACGAATAATTTGTGGCTGGTATTTTGGGTTTTCTCAAAAGTGTGGGCCATAAGTTATATTTGATCACGTTTTGATCATGTACGTTATTGTTTCTTTCCAGTTATCTTCAATTTATATCGCAAAGTTCCTCACCGAATTTCTAATATACATATGTATTGATTGTGCTTATTATTTGACAACTTTTTTTTAACATTTAATGGAACTGACAAAAGAAATTCATTTCAATTGAAAGAAGCAGTTTGAACCGATTTGATAGAAAAATATCACCTTCCAATTGTGTGGACTGGACTGTCTTTTCGAAAGAAAAAAAAAAGTTAAAGAGTTTAAGAGAGCCACTCTACATATTTGCTAACACGTTATCACATAACCTTGACTTTTTATAATGAGTCAAGAAATATACATAATCTTTCTTTTTCTGGTAAAAAGATATACATAAACTTAAATATAACTGCTATAAATTCTCTTGAGTGACTGCTCAAATTTGAATTTTGTTTCAGCCATAATATGGTTTATAATAACTGAGGATAACACATGTTTAAAATCTGTTGTTTTACAAAGTCTCATTGTGGTATACGTCTCAGTTTAGGATGGTTTATTAGATCCACGTTGGAGTTAGTGCATGAGAAAGAGATGTGACATTTAAAAAAATAAGAAAAATAAAAATTGAAACTCGTGACTGTGTCTGTGAGGCAGATATGTGATGCAGAGAACCAAAAATGCATTTGTCGGCGTGTCATGAGGCATGAGTTACGCAGTGCCTTCTGGAAGAAAAGCTATCTGGCACTAAACTTCCAACTTTTATAACCAGTTTGCTTCAAAGAAGTTGATATCATAGTATTAGCGTAATTCACATTAACCTTTTACAATATTTCTAATTCTTAAAATTATTTATAAATACACCTATAAAATCAGGAGAATGAAGTTGTTTACGTGAAAAATTTCACGACAACTATATGCCCCCAAAATCATATGCGAAATACATAGTTGTAATTTAGATTGTACAGAAATTTCATCGGACGTATCAGAACAAAAGAAAATCAAAATCAAAATCTTATGAAAACTTATGGAATCTTACTTTTAAAACGCTTCTTAAATATCATATTTAAAAATATGTGCTTTTAACTCAACTCAAGCCGAAGAAATAATTATTCTGTTTAAAAAAACACAAATCATACATAAATAAAATATATAAAAGTAATTCTTTGTTTTAATATAAAATATAGTAATGAAATAGAAAAATATAAATATAAAAATATTAGAACAAATATTATAAATTATTTTTATGCATTGAAGTTTCTATTATAGATATAACATTCCAATATATTGTGTCAATTAAATATTTAAAACAACTAGTATATAATTTTTTACAAGTTTAATTTATGTGTATTTTGACACTTTAATATAAAATCACTTAAATTAATATAAATAAATAAATATTTTATTTTTAATTTGAATTATATAATTTTAGTTAATAAATTTTATAAAATATTCTTACATTTATATATATAGAGATATATGTTTCTAATACGTATATGCTTTCTATTTTTTCAAAAATCTTGGTTCTATGTTTTTATATGATTTTGTTTCCGTGTACATGTTTCACATAGATTGTATTTGTAGAAAGAAGAAATGGTGGTGGAAGAAAAAAATTTGGTTCTGCAGCAATTAAATAAATAAGGTAATTGTGGTATTTAACATATGTAGAATATTTTTTAGCCCGTCGCTAAACCAATAATCATAAATACAGAAATGGAATGTAAATTCTAAGTAGGGCCTTGGGGTCAGTAGAGTTATTCTTTGGGCAATACGCGTTGGGCCTTTAATGTTTGAGTTTATTTGGACCCACTCTTTGTTGACCATTTTTTATGAAACGTATCCACCTTTTTCTTGAAAATAAACTCTCGGACGTGTAGGCTGGGCAAAAAAATTTAAATCTAGAAAATTAAACCGATTTAAATTTGAATTAAAATTGGTTAATGATCCAAATGAATTCAAATTTTTTGTATTTAGAAAATTAAAACCTGAACCAAAATATTTTGGATATCTAAATATATCTGAAATATATTTATATATTTAAATATATTAATTATTTTAAAATTTAATATTCAAAATATATAAAATATTTAGAAGCTGTTCAAAATAATCAAAAATATATAAAAATAGCCAAAATAAAATATTTAAGTAGCTAATTAAAAGTATTTGAAATATCTATTAATTATCCATCCAAATATTCAAGTTAAACTATTATTTTGTTAATTTTAGATAGTTTGGCATATATTTTTAAATTTATATATTATTTTGTTTTTATATTTTAGAAAATTTAAAGTATAGATAAATTTTAAATATTTATAAATAATTTAAATGGGTTATCTCACCTGAACCGAACTCACAAAGATCTGAACAAAACAGAACATAGTCCAAAATTTATAGATACTCAAATGCGGCTAATCTTTATTCTGAAAAACCTAAAACCCGAATAGACTCGAACCAAATCCGAATGAATACATGAACACTCACCCCTACGTGTGTGTAGATGGCATTTTCAATTCATTAATATTTACGGATATACAAACGGTCTGAAATTTAAATACACAAGAAAACAGTTTTTTTTTGTGTGTAAATCAGTGAGAAAATCTAGTTTAAACAAAAAGAAAGTATTTATATCACATAAAGAAAACCTATTTAATTTTTATTAAACAATTTACAATATATATATTTATTTTCCAAAGAGAGAAATTTTATTATAAAGATGAAATTTTCTCTAAAATATTAAATTTTTTTATCATTTAAGTATATTAGGTGTTTTGGTCGCACATGCAAACATACTCTTCTTACAAATATCTATTAATTTATTTTTATTAATTTAAAAATCAACATAATAAGTTATTGTTTATGTATTAAAATATTTAATCCAAACATTATTTTAGATAGACATAATCTTCTTAAAATTATAATTTTAGATAGACTTTCATTTATTTATTTTTGGTTAAAATATATTAAATAAAATTGTAGAAAATTAAGAAACTGATATAAATTTTTTTAATAATTATCAAAAATAAAACTAAACAGAATTCATATATTAAAGTGATTTGGGGATCTTTTTCTTTCTTTTTTTCTTTTTTCCATTTAGATTTTGTTGTAGTTAGATTTTGATTTAATTTGTTTTTGTTTTCTTTTTGGGTCAAAACTCGTTTTTGTTTTTAATTGATATATAAAGTGAGTTTTTAAATTGTTAATTGATAATATAGGGATAGATTAGGGGTTTTAGAAAATATTATACTAACGTGATTAATTTAGATTGGTTTTATACTAAGAAGATAAAAAGTATGTTTTTTGTTCTATTTTGGCAAATTTCTCAACTAATATTAATAGTATATTTGTTGATAAGCTCTAAATAATGCTAAAACTCTAAAAAATTACTACTATAAAAAATTTAAAATTATGATTAGATATAAATATTAATGTGAAAGTTTTTAAAATTGTTCTCTTGTATTTGATACCGTAACTTTAACTGGTGGTTTAAGCAGTTTATGCATTGGATCAGCCTGCTCAAAATTAGTAGTTGATTTTTATTTTGTTGATTGTTTCATTGTGTAGCTCTCATTTCTGTCTCTATGAAGAATTCTGATGTTAAGTAAGAACTTTTAATGGAATTGGAACCCGGAAAAATGGTTACAATTAATTCATCTAATTCTCATCATCTTATGCTTTTCGCCAACAGCCATAGTTGTTGCTATTCCAATGTTTTCTTTCATCTATCTTATTAAAAGGGAAGTACCCAATAAAAAATGCCCCTAAGTTTTTACACTTATTTACACTTCCATGCCACTGATATAATTAAATAAACTACTTATTTAAATGCTTATCTTTTTCACTTTATTTATTATGTTTTACTTACCTTCCTATTTTAATGTTTGTCTTTTCCAATTTGTTTATTATGTGTTTAATGCTTGTAAATATATATATATATATATATATTATATGATATTAAAGTATGAGTAACATCAATATAAATTTTTTTAATAAAATTAAAGAACTAAACTAGAAATATAAAGTTAAATATACATAAGTTCGGTTATTTTTGGATATTCATTCGGGTTTGGGTATTACATGTTCAGATTTGGATATACAATCTCTCATAATTCAATATATATTTGGGTATTTTGCTACTTTGGTTTGGATTTTGATTCGGATTTTTTGAGTCGGGTTCGGATACGGGTTCAGAAAATATATGTTTTAACACACAAACAAATTATTTTTAAAACTACAAAACATTTTAATTACATCATTTAATAAAAGAAAAGCAAACGTAATACCCGCGCTGGCGCGCGGGTCCAAATCTAGTTTTGACATTAAGTTAGAAGAAGCAAATCTTTCTATACAAAGATTAACTAGGCATAACTTTCTTATATTTTTTCCGCATAAGAGGGGAAAAAAACAAATCATGATCTTAACAAAAAAGTGAAAGATTTCGTAAACTCAAAAGAAGTGAAAGATTTCGTAAACTCAAAAGAGACAGAAGGAACATTAAATTATCTTGTTATTTTAATCAAACAGGGTTTGACTGGTTTTCCGCTATCACCCACAAATGCAGCTTGCAGTTGATAGTGGTTGTTAGCATTTTGCAACAGTCACAAAAAGTATTACAAATGCAACTTGTTATTTTAATCAAACAGGGTTTGACTGGTTTTCCGCTATCACCCACAAATGCAGCTTGCAGTTGATAGTGGTTGTTAGCATTTTGCAACAATCACAAAAAATATTACAAATCGTTTCAAATTGTTTTAAAAAGATGGTTTCCGCTAGCGTTTACTGTTGCAGGTAGATAAATAAATATAAAATATTTCTTTAAATATTTTATTTTAAATTTAAATATTATAAATAATATATATATTACATATATATATTTATTTATTTAAATTCACTAACGGTATCATTTTATTTTATAAAAACTTTAAACCAAAATTATTCACTATAATTATTAAACGTTAATATATATACATATATAAAATATATACATACATATTTTAAAAAAATTCTAATATAAATCTTCAAAATAAGTTTTAGTTAATTATAATTTTATTTAAAATAAATAAAATAAAATAAATGTAATATTTTTATTAATTATATTATATTAATAATTATTATATTTGATCATAATAGTATATTTTGATCTTTTTATAATCTTATAATGTGTTAATATTAATAATTTATTATTAAATTGTATAATATTTCATAATATATCAGCCAACCATAAATATCCCGTAAATGCAATAATTTTTAACCGTTATATCAATTATATAAACTATTTAATAACGTTAGAAACTGCATCTAACCACATCCATAAATTTCCACAATCGCAACCACTGCGTTTTAACTAGTTAAGTCTTAGTCAATAGTTAATCATACCTTCTTTGTTCAGGACCGATAGTTTAAGAGGCTAACTTCAGTTATGTACTACACCATTAGAGATGTCAACACTTCGATGGCGAAAGTATAATTAACTCTTTCATTTTAAAAGTGTATTCTAATCAGGTTATCACAATGTACTCATTATTGCTTTACTTTAATGTATAACATGAAACCCTCATATAAATACAGTATAATTATAGGCTCCATTTTGATCGTAGAGATATGTACTAGTTAGGGTCTCCCACCAAATGTATACAAAAATAGTATTATTCATCGTATTCGATGATTAATTAACCTGGGAATCATACTTTTGTACCTTTCGATTCTCAAATTTTATAATCCACATTACGTTCGATCCAATTTTAATATCAGACCACAACTACTAACGTCGTAAATTATTCGTCTTCCAGTTTGACAGTTTGATGGAATATATATATGTGAATATTCTGATTTAGAAAGAAGCAGTCAAACCAGCAGTGATCATGCCACAACAAATTTATTTTCAAATGTATGTAACTAAATGAGAATCAATTAATTCGGTGAGTAAATAAAAAAATGTTATTATACCATTAAGATAATGTAATCTGACAATTCATAATTTTTTTGGAATGGATTTTACTTTTTTTAATTTATCTTACCATTTAGTTTAGTTTTGTAATTTTGTGAATGATTACGAAGTTTCACTCCATCCATATACATAATCTTACATTGAGATTTAAACTATGTCTTCCAAAGTTTTCATTAGGTAGAAGTTTTAACTATTACTGTATTAGATAATTTAGAAATAAAACTATTATTACTGTACTATGCCAACATGTAGTTAGTGTATACGATACATTGTAACACCCTAATTCTTATATATATAATGGTGTATACGACTAGGTTTAATAAAACTGAATTAATTATCTTTATCATAAAAATGCATTTATCTTTTTAATATATCATATATTCAAAAAAGTAATTTAGAGTTAAAAATGAATGAATTAGAGTAGTAGAAAGATAATTGACATATTAAAAATTGATTCACGATATCATATTAGTAAAACCAAAGCATATAAAAAATGTTGTGCTAGTGAAACTAAAACATAGAAAAATATTATATAGTAATTGCATAGTTAATAAATAAATCTTTCAAACTTTTGAAAATGAGAAATTCCCTTAGATAGCTCATTTTAGTTTGTTTGTCACAAAAATAGTTTTTAAAGAAGAAAATGACCAAAATGTTTTTTTTTGAAGCTAAAAATGCATTTATATGCATTTATACCCCTAGTGTTAACTAATTTGGACTTTAGGGTTTAGAGTTAAGGGTGGGTTTGGGGTTAGGATTTCAAATTTCAAAAAAATAAAAATAAAAAAAAATCAAAATTTCAAAAAAATAAAATCTATTTTGGTTATTTAATTTTTTGAAGGCTATTTTTATGACAAAGACTAAAAAGGGCTATTTAAGAAATTATGGTTGTGCATAAGCTCATTGGCGGAGACGGTCTGACGCTACACATTATTTTTACGAACCTGAGTGTATTCAAAAGTCAGATGAGCAATCAGTTTGAGTTTGCCAAGAAAGAAACATATAAGCAAAAACGATGCATTGTGTACAGTAATCCGTTCTGTAGTTTTGAAACTTAAAGACACAACTTAACATATCTTCAAGCTGTGATTTTATTTTCTTCGACAAAATTATTAAAAAAGTTATGAATAAGATTTTATGTGGGGATAATCTCAAGACGAACGAGTTTGAATCTTATCTTGTCGGAATCTCCAACTATGTTTTGTGCTGTTCTATTTTTAAATATGTTTATTTATCCTTAATTTATACGATGTACATAGCTAACTCTTTCTTTTTCTGAAAGCTAACATACCTAACTTGATTATATAAGTTGTAGAGTATGTTTTAAAGAGAATTTGCGTCCCAGCTCAACCAAAAAGATAAGAAGCTCATTTAGCTTGTAAGCTTTACTAAACAGTTAGCTATAATACGTACAAATTAGCGTATTCTTTTGGCATGCCGATAACAAGGTTGATTAATATGTTCATATATATCATTGATATCAATCAGAATTTAATTAACTTGAGGGTAAAAAGTTCAATACGGTGAAGCCACCATGGTTCGAATTTTGGTTATTAGAAAATTAACATTTCGGCATTACCAGGGACAGAGGACCGACATGTGGCAACACGTGACTAGTTTGGACCACTTATGTAGAGCCAGGATACCTCTGTATAATTCAAAGAAAAATATATATCACTGATATCCATGCAATTATGTATACATATAGTATAAGGTGTTGAAATTTCGTCCTATTTGCATCTAAAAATGTTAATTCTTCTAGTGAACGGCATAAATTTCTTTTATTTTTCTTGTTCTTTTAGTGTTGTTGAAATTACGAAAAGGTTTCAATTAATCGTGCATTGGTGTGGCTATATATATTTTCTTCACCGCTTCTCTTATGTGGCCAACCGCCAATGTAAACTCTCTCTCGTTATTAGACTAATATCTAACCATCTTAAACATATAGAATGGATGAAGAATATATTAATGTGTCGTGAAGGAAAAAGCTGGTCACAAGTTGACTAATCCTGTTCTTCTTCATCATGCTTTGCATCATTTCATTTCTTTTATTTAGACTTGTGCACGACACAAATGATTGTGACAGTTTAAAGAGTATCTTGATTTCTAATCATCATCTCCCTCAAAATGAAATATTCTCCTCATCATCAAGAACATCTCCAACCTAAATATATATATAGTTGCATAAGAACAAGAACTATTATAGCAACAAACGAATCAAGAAGCAGAAGAGAAGAGAAAGACAAGAGTTGAAGGTTATAGAGATGGACATTTCTGTTGATGGTGAATTGGAGTCCCTCTTGGGAATGTTCGATTTTGATCAATATTCATCATCTAAGGAGGAAAGACCGCGAGATGAGATGCTCAGCCTCTCTTGCCTTTACAGTGATTATCGTCAGAACAATGTCTTGTCTTCTGATCATCATCCTCTCTTAGTTTCAGACATGCTCCCAACAATGCGTGATTCTTGGGATCAAAATCACCTCCAGGATACGGCAACCCTTAAGAGGAAACAAGTTAACGTAGATAATCTACACAGTACTAACTCTAAATTTGACGTCACAAGACAAGTAAGTGCAAGATCAAAAACGTCTATAACGTTTACTTTTATTCACTACTACTATACAATAAGCTAAATACAATACAATTACCACTATAAAGGAGCTAGTCAAAGCCAAGAAAAAACAGAGGGTAAGCCCGGAAAGCACTAGAGTCGACGAAACCAATACTAACTGGATAGATGGTAAGAGTGTAAGCAACAGTTCAAATAATGATAAATCTTCAGTCACAAGTGTTAAAGGCGAAACAAGAGCCACCAAAGGGACAGCTAGTGATCCTCAAAGCCTCTATGCTCGGGTAAGAACACGTGTAGAAATTTCTACGACTTCTATCTTTAAAACCATTTCACAATAGTTAAATGTTTTATTGGGATTTTCTAATTAATCATGGTATTGATTTTTGCAGAAACGAAGAGAGAAGATTAGCGAACGGCTTAGGACGTTGCAAAACCTTGTACCGAACGGGACAATATGCAAGATAACAAACAAGTAGGAAGAAGAAGATGATAACCTTATACTCTCTTATTCAAAATAGGTTTGTTTACAAAGACAATATATAGAGGCTTTAGAACCATCTAGATCTAATTGTCTACACAGCTGTAAAGATGTTTACACAGCACATAAAGATAGGAGAGGATTGAAACGATTGAAGATAAGGTTGTTTGCCTTTGTCGTACCAAGCTCTGTCTTTCCAGCTGCTCTGCATCCCGACAAACTCAGAGAAGATGACCGTTGTATAGTGGGCTCTTGTTGGGCTTTAGTCGCAGGTGGATTGTGATGGGCTTCGGTGTCCTTGTGACTTACATTCCCCCTCAAACTTGAGGTAGGAGGAACTCCAACTCCAAGTTTGCCGCGTAGCTCAACGAATTGTCTTCGAGGAAGGGATTTCGTAAAGACGTCAGCTATCTGAAGCGATGATGGTATGTGACGTGTCTCGATTAATCCCAAAGCCACCTGTTCCCGGATATAATGATAGTCCATGTCGAAGTGTTTGGAACGCTTATGAAGAGCAGGATTAGTGCTCAAGTAAACCGCAGATAGATTATCACAAAGAAGCATTGTGGCATGAGGTTGAGAGATACGAAGATCACGAAGCAAGAAAGAGATCCATGTTACCTCCTGTGCAGTTGATGCAAGGGCGCGGTACTCTGCTTCAGTGGAGGACCGAGAGACCGTGTCTTGTCGCCTGGCAGACCATGATATCAGGTTCGAGCCCAGAATTGTGCAAAACCCTGTAGTGGATCGCCTCGTGTCTTGACAGCCAGCCCAGTCGCTATCACAGTAGGCTGAAAGAGAGAGATTAAGGTTCTTGTGAATGTGTAGACCAAGTTCTAGCGTCCCTTTGACATAATGAAGAATGCGCTTGAGGAGTCCAAAGTCTGAAGCAGTTGGCTGATGCATTCTTTGACATACGAAGTTAACTGCGAACTGTATATCTGGCCTTGTTATTGTGAGATACTGAAGCTTCCCTGCTAGGCTTCTGAAGAAGGTAGGATCATGAAAGAGCGTTGTATCCGAGGACTCAAGACGTTGAGGTAAGGGAGTCGGCATTGGGTTGCACTCAGCCATTGAGGACTGATACAGAATGTCTTTTGCATACGATGTCTGGTGTAGAAATATTCCCCCTGAATGAGAAACCATTTCAACGCCAAGAAAGTAGTGTGGGACACCCAAGTCTTTCATAGCGAACCTCTGAGACAGAACATCAAGTAGTTCCTGCAACAGGCTGTCATCACTCCCAGTCAGTATTATATCATCCACATATAAAAGTAGAACCATAGTCTGCTTAGCTCTGTAGTACGTAAACAGTGAGGGATCAGATTTGCTGCACGTGAAGCCAAAATCAATTAGAAAATTGCTGAATGTGTTGAACCAAGCCCGTGGTGCCTGTTTAAGGCCATACAGAGCTTTAGTCAACTTGCAGACGTGATTTGGCTTGGCAGGATCTGTAAAGCCATCCGGCTGATACATGTACACTGGTTCATCAAGCTCCCCATGAAGGAATGCATTAGTCACATCGAGTTGTCTGATAGACCAGTCTTTTGAGATAGCAATGTTGAGAACTAATCGTATTGTTGCTGTTCTTACGACTGGACTAAAGGTTTCCAGGTAGTCTAGTCCTTCCTCTTGATCAAATCCTTTTGTAACCAATCGAGCCTTTAGACGTTTGACAGTCCCATCAGGGTTGAGCTTCACTGTAAAGACCCATCTGCTTCGAAGTATATTCATATCCTCTGTTGCAGGAACAAGGGTCCATGTGTCTAGCATGTGAATTGTGACCAACTCTTCTGAGACTGCATTATTCCAGCCTGGATGTTCCATGGCTTCCTTGATATTTTTAGGGATCGTTGTTGAGTATTTAGGAGCTAGGAGAGCATATCTCTGGTTTGGCTTTTGGATTCCTGACTTGGATCTTGTTCTCATGGAGTGATTGTTGGGAAGCTGTGGCGCAGGCGGAGGGTGATTGTCTGCAACTACCGGAGAGTTCTGCTCAGGTTGTTGTTCAACTTCTGGAGGTTGAGCTGGTAACTCAACAACTGGTAACTGAATAACTTCTTCCCTAACAGGAATAGGAAGAGCCCGAGATATCTGACTCACTGGATTCCTTTGATCTTCTGTAAGTGTTGCACGTTGCCAAGCTTTTAGTAAAGAAGTCTCATATCTTGGTACTAGAGCTTTGTAGTCTTCTTTGAAAGGGAAGCAATTCTCATCAAAGACAGCATGCCTTGTGAGATACACCTTGCCTGTTGGTGGGTGTAAACATCGATAGCCCTTGTACTGCGTGTGATAACCAAGAAACACGCACTTGAGAGACTTTGGTTCGAATTTGTGTTCAGCGAGAGGACGTAGACACGGGTAACATGCAGAACCAAATGCTCTAAGCATAGTATAATCAGGTTTAACACCAAGCAGTTTCTCGAAAGGACTTACATTATCCAAAGCAGGTGATGGGAGCATGTTAATGATATAGCTCGCAGTCGAGAATGCTTCTACCCAGTGATGCAAAGGAAGATGGCACTGAAACATCATGGATAGTCCCAACTCAGTAAAGTGGCGATGCTTCCGTTCTGCTAGACCATTCTGTTCCGGAGTGTAAGGACAAGAGATTCTATGCTGAATGCCATTTGCCGACAGAAAGTTCTTCATGTTGTTGTTGCAGAATTCACCTCCCCCATCACTCTGAAATTCTTTGAGGCTTGCATTAAATTGTTTCTCAACTAGAGTCTTGAAAGCCACAAATACAGAGTAGAAATCAGACTTTTGACGCAACGGGTATAGCCAAGAAAATCTTGTATAATCATCCACTAAAACAGCATAATAACGGAATCCTTGGTTTGATACAATAGGAGAAGGTCCCCATAAGTCACAGTGGACTCTTTCTAATGGATGAAATACATTTGACTGAGAAGAAAAAAACTGCAAACGATGACTCTTCCCCATCTGGCAAGGCTCACACACAGGGGCAGTTCTGCTCTTATTTATCATAATTTCCTTGCTGTTTTTGAGTTGCTGAAGAACCTTTGAGTTGGTATGTCCTAATCTGAGATGCCAGATATCCTCTGTAGCTGATACATGACGGTCTGCAAAGTAGACTTTCAGCTCTGGGTTCTTCAACACGTAGAGTCCCTCACTTCGAGGACCCTTTGAGACCACTTTCTTCTTCAGAAGATCAATGATATAGACATAGTTAGCGTCAAAAAAGACTCCACATGGAAGATCATCACACAGCTTAGAGACCGAGAGCAATGACTTTTGAATATCAGGACAGACAAGGACATCATGGAGAGTAAGAGTACCTGTTCCAGAGGGGATAGTGGCAGATCCCATGTGTGTTATAGGCATGTATGCTCCATCTCCAACCATTACCACGTCGCTGCCTTGATATGGATGAGACTCCTGAAGATTCGAGGTAGACGATGTGATGTGTGAGGTAGCACCAGAATCGGGAAACCACTCTTTACCAGTCTCATCAACAACACGCAGAGTTGAATACGCTTGAGGACTTTGATAGTTGTTGTCAAATCGATTGTAACACTTGATTGCCGTGTGTCCCACTCTTCCACATATCTGACATGTAGGTCTCTCTCCTTGAGGGTTATTGGACTGATGTTGTGGAAAACCACGTCCTCTTGATGAATAGCCACCTCTGCCTCGGTAGTTGTTTGAACGACCTCGACCCCGATAGTTCGGATTGTAAGAAGGAACAGTTTGTCTGTTACCAGCGTTATGGCTTGACTGTTCTGTGGAGAACGCCATGTGAGGAGTAACAGAGAGAGTATCTTCATAGGAACGCAGTTTTGCATCAAAGCCTTGTACTTCAGAGATAACATCGTTGAAGGTAGGTGCTGGAACTCGAGAGAGGGAGCTCTGGATGACCGTCGCAATAGGATCATAGTCTCTGCTTAAGCCATTGAGAAAGCCAAAAATTTTCATGGATTCATCAACGGGCTTTCCAATAGCACTTAGGGCATCACAGATAGTCTTGAAGTCCCTACAGTAGACAGACAAGGACTTATCTTTTTTAGTAAGAAGCTGCAGACTCCTCCGCAGGGAGAACTCTCGAGCCAGTGAGCTCTTGTTGAAGTTTTCGGCTAAGGAGATCCAAACTTCCCTTGAGGTAAGCAGCGTATGAACAGAACCGAGCACTTCCTCTGACAGTGTTCCAAAGATCCAAGAGCGAACCAACTGATCGGTGCAAAACCACTGTTCGAACTGTGGGTTGTTTTCCACGATATGGGTTTCATCTCTGGCAACCAAACGCGTAGCTGGTGGTGCTGCGACTGCTCCATTGACAAAACCCAGGAGCTTCTGACTCGATAATAATGACTCGAACTGAGTCTTCCAGAGCAGGTAGTTGCTGTCACTGAGTTTTAACGTTACTGAGCTCAAGACATGAACGTTGCTTGGAAACGGGTAAGGGTTTAACGGATCTGCCATTACAGCACCTGTGAAGGTAGTAATGGCTCTGATACCATATGCAAGATAACAAACAAGTAGGAAGAAGAAGATGATAACCTTATACTCTCTTATTCAAAATAGGTTTGTTTACAAAGACAATATATAGAGGCTTTAGAACCATCTAGATCTAATTGTCTACACAGCTGTAAAGATGTTTACACAGCACATAAAGATAGGAGAGGATTGAAACGATTGAAGATAAGGTTGTTTGCCTTTGTCGTACCAAGCTCTGTCTTTCCAGCTGCTCTGCATCCCGACAAACTCAGAGAAGATGACCGTTGTATAGTGGGCTCTTGTTGGGCTTTAGTCGCAGGTGGATTGTGATGGGCTTCGGTGTCCTTGTGACTTACA